>OZ024741.1:368459038-368474038 GCA_964016885.1 Eledone cirrhosa | reverse complement strand
TTTCGATATGCATAAGGAAACTGAATTTAATAATAATGATATAATAATAATGAAAATATTGTGTACAGTGCTTAGGTGCACTACAAACTCATCAAAAGTGTATGTATAGTACATACAGGTATAGTACATCAGGAAAATGAACAATGCATGAATCATGATATACACGTGTGCATGTGTATGGAAAGGGGACATCAGATGTAGGTTTGTTGAATTTCGGGAAGCATGAGGGTTTTAAAGGATGCAGTGTCTCGGCAGCTAACAACTGACGCAGGCAGTTTGTTCTATGCTTCAGCAACTCTAAGCGTGAAAAAATGTTTCCGAAAGTCATGGGAGCTGTGCCTTTTTCTGACTTTGTAGGCATGTCCACGTGTGTTAGACACATGGAGAACAAAAAGGTGCTCAGGGTTATTGTTGGCGAAATGGTTAATAACTTTGTCGGTGTTTACCAAGTCCATTGCCAGACGTCGGAGCTTCAATGAATCCATGCTCAGGGAAGCAAGGCATTCAGAGTATGGTATGCGCTTGGTTGCACGTCTCTGAACAATTTCCAGGAAGTCAATGTTCTGAGCAAGATAGGGGTTCCAGACTGATGATGCAAATTTCAAGTGTGGTCATACCATAGCTGTATACAGCTTTAAATAGATGGCTGGAGAGCGGCTAACAAAGGTCTTGCTGAGTGATGCCAAGACACCCTCGGCCTTCTTGACAATTTTAGAGATGTGCTTTGTCAAACGCAAATCGCTGCTGACAGTAATGCCCAGGTCACGTTCACAAGAGGACTTCTTGATATCAGTGTTGTGGAGGGAGTATGTGGACGCTGGATTTTTCCTCCCAAAATGCATGGTGGTACACTTGTCCACAGCCAGCTTCAGTTGCCAGTCTGTGCCCATTGCTGCATTGTGTCCAGGTCTGATTGTAGGAAAGAGTTATAGATTTCAGGATCTGTCCTTTTGATTTCAAGGTACAGCTTAATGTCATCTGCATATTTCAGTACTGTGGCATTCTTTAAGTTGGCATCTATGTCATTAAGGTATGTAACAAACAAAAAGGGACCAAGAACAGATCCCTGTGATACACCAGATGACATCTCATATGGTGAAGAATGCTGTCCTAGAACCATGACTACCTCTTTTCGGCTGAGAATGAAGGATTTCAACCAGTTAAAAAGATCATCCTTCACACCCATTGCAGAGAGTTTCGCCATAAGTCTTTTGTGTGGCACAGAATTAAAAGCCATAGCAAAGTCAAGGTAAACAACATCCACACATGAGCCGCTGTCAGTGATCCGGGTAATGTCTTCAAGGAACTCGATAAACTGATCACAGCAGTTGGAGTTAGGGATAAATCCAAATTGCGAGGCCGGATGAGGCTGTGAGAGCTCCAGAAGTTCCAAAGTGTTTCTCTGACACAAGATTCCATCAGTTTGGCAATACAGCTAGTAAGACTGACTGGACGATAGTTGACAGGTGATGTGCGGTCGCTCTTTTTGAACAGAGGAATGACACTGGCAGTTTTCCAATGCTCCGGAGTAGCACCATTGTTAAGAAATGGATTCCTTGCTTCATAAAGCAAAAATATTGTTACCATTACTTGTCCGACGATCTAGTGAATATCATCATTTCATCATTTCATTTTACGTCCGCTTTTTCCCTGCTTGCAAGGGTGGGACGGGAACTGATTCTGGCTTGATTTCTACAGCTGGATGCCCTTCCTAACACCAACCTCATTTACAGTGAGTGCTGGGTGCTTTTTTGCTGTGGCACCTCCACGACCACTTTGCAGTGGAATGATAGGGACTCCAGTCCCTATCATCTCATTTCTACAGCTGAGTAAACTGGAGCAATGTGAAATAAAGGGTCTTGCTCAAGGAAACAACACATCACCTGGTCTGAGAATTGAACTCACAACCTTTCGATTGCAAGCTCTAACCACTAAGCCATGTGCCTCCATGAATATATATAAGTAATTTTGTGGGTGTCCATATGTTAGTTTCTGAGTTTAAAGTGGACACACACAATCAAAAGCTTTCGTGTGTGTGTGTGTGTGTGTGTGTGTGTGTGTGTGTGTGTGTGTGTGTGTGTGCGCGTGTGCGTGCGTGCGTGCGTGCGTGCGTGCGTGCGTGCGTGCGTGCGTGTTTGTTTATGTACAAACAAGAATAAATGCAAGAAAAATTAAGTAACTGAATTTTCTGAAACTTTCATAACTAATTATTCATGGGATTAGACAGAGTTGGTAGTGCATCAAATTAAATTTGCTTGTAATGATAATTTTTTCCACCTCTCTAATGTCAAACTTGGCCTTGTATCCTTTCAGAGATGATAAGTAATCCCAATCTAGCATGGTGAATTTGTGGAATTGTTTGAGCATTGGACAGGATCACATGTACAGTCTGCATAACCAAACCACATGGAGTATTCATGCCACAATAAAATGCATCCAGTTCATTCTGATGTGGTAGTGCTGATGCCACAAAAAAAAAACAAAAAAACAAAAACAACCACTACACTCTCCAAGGTGATGGTTGTTATGAATGGTATCAAGCCATAGAAACTATGGAATGTATGAGCAACATGAGTTTGCTCCAAACCATCTAGTCTCAGACCATGAAAACCCGTCCAACCATGCTAGTGTAGAAAGCAAATATAAAATGATGATCACATATATACATGCATCACAATAACAAGTTTTCAATTATAATTTCTCATCAAAATCACATTAACCAATCTATTTTTGACAATTGTCTTCAACAGGAATTTCACTTCAGCTCCAGACACACACACACAAACTATATATATCTCACATATTACACATATACACACATATTACACAAACACTAATACACATATACACACACATACATTATACAAACACTAATACACACATTACACAAAGTTGACTTTAAATCTTACTCCCCTTCCTTCCATCTACATCTCTGTATACTCACTCAGCTGTCACAAAACCTTTATATATTTAGCATATTGTTTGTTCAAGCTCAGTACAACCAACATAATAAAATAAGTTTTAAGATTAGTGGAACTGGTTGAATAGGTACAGTAACTGTTGCTACAGATTCCAAAGGTCAGCAGTTCAAACTCTACATGTAGCATCAATAGATTTTTACAGATCATTTTAACAGATCAAGCACCTTAGAAAGACAACAAGGCTAGGAACAGCTAGATGGTTGCTTGGTCTGTTAGAAACAGCAGGTAAATCTTTCTCGTATCACACTGGATAAAAAATGGATTGGTCATGGTTGGGAAACTTTAAACATAAGTCAACTGAATCAGAGTTGACCTGAGGATTAACCCTTTAGTATTCATATTACTCTATATATACTATTGTATTTTTGCTGTAAAGGCTTTTTCTTACATATCTCACATAGTATCGAATCGTTGAGATTTTGATATTTATTTTGAGAACAATACCTTAACATCAGTATGAGTGGTCAGTTATAGTTGGTTTGAACAAAAAGAGGTGAGAGAATTCTGGCCGGATATGGCCTGTTTAAATGCTAAAGGGTTAAACAGCAACAAAGTGGAAAAATTATTTCGCGTGGCTTAAAGTTACTAGTAAATCTCTCCGGTCTTAACCTTTCTGATATCAAACCATCACTGGTTCTATAATACAAGGCTGTGTATTTTAAAGTGTTCATATTTGAAGTTAAACCTTCCATCATAATTTTGTCTAAGAACATTTTGGTATGTTTCAAACATGAGCTTAAAGATGAAAATGTTTATTTTCAAATTTTTTTTTGAAATCATAGGCATTGTTTTTCATTAGGAATATGGTAATGAAAATATTAAACAGTTGAGGTACTTATCTAGGTTTACCAAGATTTAGTCTACAACAGACTGCAGAGTCAGAAAAATATTTCATATTTATACTATACACCTACTACACATATGTGAAGGCCTAGAGGTTAATATGTTGGACTCACAAGCATAAAGTCATAGGTTCTATTCCTGGACCAGATGGCACATTGTGTTCTTGAGCAAAAAAATACCCAGCTAAAAAAAATTAGTAACAGCTGCAACTGAGAGTTAACTCTTGCAATGGATTGGCATCTGGTGCAAGGTGCAAGTTTATTCAGGATAGGACTGGGGCCCCTAACATTAAAACACCTGATTAACCTCCTATGAGGCCAGCTAAACCAACAAATGAGCTGTACAACATATAGCAATAGACCAGTCATGGGCGAACTGCATCCTGTTTAGCTTTCTGAATGGGACACCTAATTTCAAAACTGCCTTGAATTTTTTAGTAGCGTGGCCCACCATATGATGAAACACATCCTATGCGGCCCATAGGTTGCACATGCCCGAGTAGTCTAAAATACACCTTCAGAAGACTCTCACAAAAGTCACATGCATTGCCCCCATCGATCTGATTAAACTATAAAAAAAAAACCCCAATCTATCATCATCATCATCGTTTAACGTCTATCTTCCACGCTAGCATGGGTTAGACGGGAATTGTCCCATTTGAGGCAATATTGGTCGGGTGACCGTGTCTCACTCATATAGGACTATCTGGCAGGTTTTCTACGGCTGGATGCCCTTCCTAACACCAATCACATTTACAGTGTGGACTGGGAGCTTTTTACCGTCTTACCTACACGACCACATTACAGCGTGGACTGTGTACAGGTAAGTATTTCCATGTTGGAACACTTCAATCCAACAACTCCAATTGTATGGCAGGTTTCAAATTTAATAAAATCTGCCAACATGTACGTTGTACTATTATATCTATTTATCTGACACAAAACAATAAAAGCACTATTAGCTGCATTATTTCCTGTTTCAACTATTTTGATAACCCTGGTTCTATAAGCAAAATCTGCCTGTTTTAAAGTGTGTATCATCATCATCATCATTATCATCGTTTAACATCCATCTTCTATGCTAGCATGGGTAGGACAGGCTGTCCCCCTGCGAGAGATCAGGTCGGAAGACTGTGATTCGCTCACACAGAACTGATTTGGGCTTGGTTTCTACAGCTGGATGCCCTTCCCAATGCCAGCCAAATTTACAGTGTGTGCTGGGCACTTGTGACACCTACACAACCACTTTACAGTGTGGACTGGGTGGTTTTGTCTTGACATATGTTTATATTTATCTAAAAACCTTCCATCTTAATTCTTTGTTTTAAACACTTGGAATATATAATAAGAAAGTTCGTTATAAGCTATATTATTAAATCTGTCCGAATTCTTGATTATTTTCAAAATGATTTCCATTAGTAGAGCTTAGTGGAGGCACATGGCTTAGTGGTTAGAGCATTGGCCTTGCAATCAAAAGGTTGTGAGTTCAATTCTCAGACCGGGTGATGTGTTGTTTCCTTGAGCAAGACACTTTATTTCACATTGCTCCAGTTTACGCAGCTGTAGAAATGAGATGATAGGGACTAGGGTCCATATCATTCCACTGCAAAGTGGTCGTAGAGCTGCCACGGCAAAAAAGCACCCAGCACTCACTGTAAATGAGGTTGGTGTTAGGAAGGGCATCCAGCTGTAGAAATCGAGCCAGAATCAGTTCCCGTCCCACCCTTGCAAGCAGGGAAAAAGCGGACGTAAAATGAAATGATGATGATGAGAGCTTGCCTTAGGAGCCAATTTCTGTTTTTTCAGGCATTTTCCCATGGTTGGGCAGTGGCCTTGTCCAAAGGTTGCCAAGATTTAAGAAGTCTAGCCTGTAGCAATACGTAGGCATGCTTGATTAGCAAATACAAATAGCTAACTGACAGTTGAAAGTCATATTATGATGTCAATGATTACCACTTAGTTTATTATATAGAAGACAAACTAATATGTCAAGGTTAATGGAATATTTAGACACTGGAGACAGAGATGAAACAAACACAGTGAACATCATCATCATCACTATTTAACGTCTATTTTCCATGCTTGCATGGGTTAGATGGGCTACTACGTTATGAGGCTAGACAAGTCAGGTAACCAAGTCTTGCTCATGCAATTCATTTTTGGCTTGGTTTTCTACAGAAGCATGCCCTTCTATATTACACAGTACAGGGAGCTTTTTTTTTTTGTGGCACCAGCAATACCACCCCATAGGATGGACTGGGTACCTTTTCGTCATGGTGCCAGTATGACCCCCTTTCAAGGTGGACTGGGTGTTTTTTGTCGTGGCAAGATGACAGACAAAGCAGCATCTAACTTGATTGTGAATACAAGTTAACAAAGTAGACGATTAAATAGGAAAATAAAAACTGTGAAGTGAATGCAATAGCAAAAGAATTTTGCATTCAATATCAGCTTAACCCTTTAGCATTTGCATTACTCTATATATACTATTATATTTTCACAATAAAGGCTTTATCTCACATAACATCAAATCTATGAAATTTTGATATTTATTTTGAGAACAATACCTTAACATAGATATGAGCAGCCAGTTACAGCTGGTTTGAACAGAAAGAGGTGAGAGAATTCTGGCTGGATATCGCTGGTTTAAATGCTAAAGCGTTAATAATGAAAAAGTAAGTTATATTCTTTTTCTACCCACAACTCTTGCTGGAGTTGTAGGGGTGCTATAGTGACATATGGTGTTACATAGGTATTTTTTAGAGCTGGCAGAGTCCATCTCCTCTGCAGGTCTGAACACAAGTAGATTTATTCCAGAGAAAAAGAGTGATAGAGGGGAAGTTAGAAAGAGATACAAAGGAAGAATCAACCCCAGTACTAGACTGGCACTTTCTTTTTTACTGACCACAAAAGGATAAAAGGCAGGTTTTGAACCCAGAGTACAGAAAGATGGAACAAATATCGCAAAGTATTCTCTCCGACATTCTAATAATTGCCAATTTGCTGCCTAATGTTATATTATTAGATTTATCCAAATGTTTGCTTATTTTCAAAATCATTTAAAATACAACTTGTTTTATTAGCAGGTATAGTTGCAATAGTGTCGTACATGAAAGATTATGTGGTCTTCATGACTGGATGACATTCATGGTAGTTGAGAAAAGGAAGTCTCTGCGTGAAATGTTAATCTTTTTCTCACAACAAAGTAATTTATTCCATTTTGCAAACCTTTTGAATTCTATACTATGTTTTAGAATTAGATAAAGGAAAAGCAGAGAGCCAATCAGATCAAACCAAGAAAACAAAGTTTCCATTGGTCTTTCCATTGTTGATACTATTACTATTTCCCAGTCAATACATAGAACATGGAGGTAAAATTTGAACTCAGAGCACTAAGAACTGGACCAGATACTGCAAAGTCACCCTTGGTCTTTCCATTGTTGATACTATTACTGTTTGCTAGTCACCATACTTGGCACATGGGGGTAAAATTTGAACTGGACCAGATACTACAAAGTTAACCATCCGACTCTTTAACAATTTCACTTATCCACTGCCTCTGCATTGCTGTTTTATTGACTCCAAAAGGATGGAGGCAAAGTTGACCTTGGTGAGATTTGAACATAGAGTACAGTAAATCAGAACAAATGCAGAGTCTTTTAATCCAATTCAGTTTATGTTAAAAGCATAATTAATGAGAGCAGATGATCATAAAGTAAGCTAAAACTATTATAAGTTTCCTTACACACTCACTGGCTCTGTAGTAGCTGCTAAACACTGTCAATCTATAATAACTGTACACCCTTTTAATCACCTGTCCCACAAATGTGACCAGCAGTCATAAACATTCTAAAATTTTATGTAGAATTCATGAAATACAAATGTAAGACAAAAGTTTTTTGTTTGTTTTTCTTTTTTGTTATACTAGAAATGAGTATTCTCTGTCAAGGTGTTGTCTATCTGTCAAGCTTTTTCTTCTTGGTTTCAGTCATTAGACTTCAGCCTTGCTGGAGTACTGCTTTAAAGAAATTTAGTCAATCATATCAATCCAGTACTTATACTTTAAAAGTCTGGTATATATTTTATCAAACCCCTTTTGTCAAAATATTAAGTTACAGGACACAACCAAATATGGTCACAAATGTAAACATGAACTGGAACACACACACACACACGATGTCATTTCACCAGAGTTCTGTTTTGTTTTTGTCTTACAAAATACTCCAGGACAGTGTTTGGTTGTTTGCTGCACATTGTGAACCTGAAAGGAGAAGCAGTGCAGGAAGTAGGGGTCGAAACAATTGATGACCATGGATTTTTTTTTATGTGTTGCCGATTTTGCAATATTACCCGACACACAGGGCGCCCCTCACTTGGCTTTTGTCTTGGTACTTTTCACACTATCTAGTTCTGGCTGTTGCTACTATAACCCCAAATGGACCAGCAGTACCGTCTGTAGGATTGAAAACTTGAAAACTGTATTTTCATTTCAAAGAACAATGATTGCAGAATTGTTTTACTTGTTGACACTTTGTATATATATATAACAGAATTGGAGAGGAGATGGGTACCACCAAGCATTTCTAAGGCTCACTGAAACCTGAAATGCCATGATGGACACAGAGTCAAACATCTAGAGTGGCAGCCCAATGACTTGCTGCACCAGTTGCAGGAAATTAATTGATTGATATGACAGGCTAATGTACAAACACATTTTAGTTAAAGTTTGGTGAAGAAACTGAAAATTACTTATTCCATCTGTGAAACAATGGGTTATGTACTGGTAATAATATTTTAAAAAAATGAAAATAGATTATTTAAGAATCTATTGTTTCAAAAACTGGTTACAAATGAAAAAAAAATAAAACCAAAATAGATGCCAGAACAACAAATATATTATATTCTTATAAAACAATCCAGTGAAACATGAATTGTTGAATTCTTCTAGCTTTTCATTATATTTATAAACTAGAACGCGGTGGATTGGCAGTGGATTGGCAGTGGATTGGCGGTGGATTGGCAGTATCGGTAGAGGGTCGGACGCCATGTTTTCTAGCATAGTTACGTCCCTTTACAGTCTGAGTTCAAATCCCGCCGAGGTTAACTTTGCCTTTCATCCTTACGGGGTCGATAAAATAAAGTACCAGTAATACACTGGGTAATTTGCTGGCCTTGTGCCTAACGTAGAAACAATTATATTTATAAACTAGAACATGACCCCAATGTTTTACAAACAGAATAAGTAAAACTGTTTCATGTTTTCTTATCAAAAGATGTAATGTAATTGTATTATTGTCATTATCAGTTTTGACATCCATTTTTCAATACTAGCACATAAAACAAAACTATAAAATTAAATTTTCAGCTTTCACCTATGTAGGGTTCAGCTGGCTTCTTATGAACTTGCATCTCAGAGATGGCTCTTGGGTATTTTAATGATAGTCATATTATGAAAAAACAATATGAAATGAAATATGTTGCTCAAGAATATAATGCACCATCCAATTCAGGAATAAAACCCAACACCTTATGATCGTGAGTCCAACACCCTACCCTAAACACTAGGCCATGTGGTTAGACAAGATCTTTTGAGGTAGAATTCTAGAGTCAGATGCCCTTCCTGATGCCAACCTTCACTTTTTTCTTTTATGTAAGGTATGGATCTTCACATGTCTTACTGCTGAGAAGAGAGATCTCTGTTCATGCTAGAAATAAACAAACATACCACCTGTGATGTTGAATGCAAAGATAAGAGCAATTTTGCATGTTGGCATCTATCACTTTCTCTTCTCTGTGCTACCAGTCATTTACACACCCCTACCATAATACATTTCTATTAGTAGCTTGTCAATGTTGTTCATGTTGCTTCCCATTCATCACCCTACAGGCAAATGTCATTCCACCTCCTATCATTATGCTTCCCACTTCACATGCAAATCATATTCTCCCTCCTCTATCAACTCCTTGTCATTATTCAACATTTTGGACATTAATCCTTCATCAGAAGACAGAATGAGAGAGATAATTTGAAAGCTAAGCAGGAGTAAGAAAGAATAAAAAATAACAGGAACAAAAATATATCTAGGTGCAGGAATGGCTTCAATTTCAGTTCTATTGCAAGGCACCTACTATAGCCTCAAGTGGACCAACGTATTGGGAATAAAATTTAGTCGGCAGAAGCTGTGTGAGAGCCTATATATATATATATATATATATATATATATATCATCATCATTTTACGTCCGCTCTTCCCTGCTTGCAAGGGTGGGACGGGTCTTATTCAGCACAGCATCTTTCCACTTGTCACGGTCCTTCGTCATCTCCACCGTGAGCTTCAGCGATCTGAGGTCTGTTCTCACCACCTCCGCCCATCGGTCATCCTCCATGCGCATCACATGTCCATACCACCTCAGTCTCCTCTCTCGCACACTACATTCTATCCCTCTCAGACACAGTTTCTCTCTCAACACATTCATGCTTGCCTCAGCCATCGCATATCCTCTGCAGTTGCTGTCCATGTCTCACTACCATGCAGCATCGCACTCTTCACACAGGCATCATATAACCTGCCTTTCGTACGCAGGGAGAAACCCTTCTTCGTCAGCAGAGAAAGCAGCTCCCTAAACTTCTTCCAACCCGCCCTTAATCTAGATACTATGACCTCGGAACACCCCCTCCCATGCTAATCTGATCTCCTAGGTACCGGAAGCTATCCACCACTTCTATAGTACCTGCCTGCATTTGAAAAATGTGTCTATCAATGCAACTTCTACTGTCTAATTTCCCTGTACATCTACTGCATACGTATTTTTCCCCTACCTGTTAGTTTGCCTGCTATCCCGCTACATCTCTTGTGTACCCAGGATCTGCATTGTGTGCATCTTATAGAATTTATGCCAGTTCCTTTTCTGCATATCGAACATGGCCATTTCCTTGACGGAATCAGAGTTTTGTCCTCTTTTCTACTCATCAACACTTTCGTCTTGGCTAGGTTCACTCTCAGTCCTCTTGCTTCCAACTGCTGTTTCCATAGCCAGAATTTATTCTGTAGCTCCTCTACCGATTCTGCTATAAGAACCAGATCGTCAGCATAGAGAAATTCCCATGGACAGCCAGTCTTAAACTCCTCTGTTATGGCTTGGAGGACTATAATGAACAAGAGCGGGCTGAGGACCGAACCCTGATGTACACCTACTTTTATCTGGAATTCCTCACTAAACTCCATTCCTACCCTGACTTTACTGACAAAGTTTGCACTGTCCTCACAAGCCATTCCTCAACACCTAGTTTCCTTAGGGACCACCAGATAACAGATCGGGGTACCCTATCAAAGGCCTTCTCTAAGTCAAAAAAGGCTAAGTATAGTGGCTTATTTTTTTCTAAGAACCTCTATTGTAATTGCCTCACCAAGAAGAGAGCATCTGTTGTACTCTTCCCAGGCACAAAACCAAACTGCATCTGATCTAGTTTGACCATTTCTCTAATTAGTTGTGCTAATATCCTTTCTGCCACTTTCATAACCTGCTCCATCAGTTTTATACCCCTATAATTGCTCCTCTCCAGAGCATCCCCTTTACCTTTGTAGCAATTTATGAGAATACTGCTGCACCAGTCTTTGGGTATGACACCACCATATTTAGCCTGATTGATGATGCGTGCAACCAGTTTAGTGCCTACGTCCCCTGATGCCTTCAGCATCTCAGCAACTATCCTCGATGGTCCAGCAGCCTTACCATTTTTCATTTCCTTAATCGCCTCTTGGACCCTATATTCGTCAATCTCAATAGCTGGTCCCTCTGTCGGATCTACTGAGGGTAATTTCTCTCTCTCCCATTCATCAGTCTCTCATAATGACATTTCCAGGCCTCCTTTTTCTGATCATTCGTGACACTAAGTACACCAGCATCATTCCGGACACATTTATCTCCAACAACATCCTGATTTGCATTGACAGACTGCCTTGCAATGTGGAACACCGCACGCCTCTGATCTTCCCGTCGCAGAACATTGGCAAACCTCCTACTCTCAACCTCTCTGCGTGCTAAGTACACCTGACGTCTAGCTTCTCTCTTAGCGACTGTATATCCTTCCCTACTCCCACCCTTTTTCCAAGCCTTCCATGCTAGTCTTTTGTATCTAATGGCCTTATCTACTGTGCTGTTCCACCACCAGGTCACTCTTTGTCTGGTTGGAGCTCTGCTCCAGCCACAAGTTTCATCAGTAGCCTGCAGTAAGTTGTCACGTAAGAAATTCCAGTTATTATCTATGTCATACGTCTCTAAATCGTCTTCTTTTTCATCATACACATCTTGAAGGGCTTTCCTAAATTTGTATTTTAGTGAAAGGTCTTTTAGCTTTCTTCTCCACACCTTCCTGTATGTCTCATTCCATCTCTTGCTTACTGAGATATCACTAAAAACTAACCTATGCTGTGGGGTACATTCTTCCCCAGGGTATGCCTTGGTATTAGACACTATCTGCCTGTCCTGCTGTGTAACTTGTAAGAAGTCAATCTGGCTGATGTGCTCGCCAGATTTGTAGGTTATTAGGTGGTTGGCAGGTTTCTGGAAGTTAGTGTTGCAAATAGTCAGTGTACTTGCATCACAAAATTCAAGAAGACTCACTCCTTCATTTCTTGAGCCGTAACCGTGCCCACCATGTACCCCAGTGTAACCATCCTGGAGCTGTCCAACATGACCATTGAAGTCCCCTGCTAACATAACGATGTCTCCATCTTCTGTCACTGCGGTTGTTTGTAAAAGTTGCTCGTAAAAGCAGTCTTTCTCATCTTTGCCTAGGCCTGCTTGGGGAACATAGGCAGAGATGATTGTCAGTAGTCTCCTGCCTACAACTAATCTAAGCTTAATTATTCGATTACCAACTCGAACTACTTCTATTGTCTTATTGATCCATCTCTCAGCCAGGAAAATGCCTACTCCCCCTAACCCATCATCCTTACCTACCCAGAAAAGCTTATAGCTGAGATGTTTGCCTACGACTAGTCTCGCAGAGGCACCTCTCCATCTCACCTCTTGCATGCAGCACACATCCACATGCCTTCTCTCCAGCATCTCCGCTATTTCAGCAGATCTACCTCTGAGAATGCCAACATTAAGTGTTGCAACTCTGAGATGCGACGTCTTCATATTTTGTTGTTGTTCCTATCTATTTGTTGCTGCGCTGATAAGCGTTTTGGCATTGATACACTGGTTGGATGCCCTTCCTAACACCGAGCGTATATATATATATACACACACATATATATATGTATGTGTGTGTTTGGTGTTTGTTTATATCCTGTAACTTAAATAGTTCAACAAGTACCAAATTTGAAAATTTAAATACTGGGATTGATATAGTAGATTTAATCCTTTCAAGTTAGTCCAGAAGCATGGCAACAATCTAATGAGTGAAAACCCAGTAGACAATCACTGAGTGGAAAGAAGAAATGAAATAAAGTGAAACTTGACTTAAGAATCATAAAAGAGATGGTGAAAGACAGTGTGTGTGTGTGACAAGTAGCATGAAGCTCAGCTAGAACAATCCAAGCCAAGCATTAAAAAACTCAGATATATGGTGATGATGACAGACTAATCAGAAGTTTCTTTATTTTTGTTTCCATCCTAGACAATTTTCCTTAGTAAGTAGACTCTCCAATTAAGATGTAAAATACTGGCAGATCACTGATTCTGCATTAGTTTGACAAAGAGCTGACTAACTTTTCAATCTCTGTTGTCTCCCTTTTGGGATTATCACTCCCAATTACCATTGCTTAGATGCCTTTCCAAAGATCCAGGCCACCCAAGTCAGCCAGAGAATACCTTCTCTATTTAAGGCTTTTAACATCTCGGGCTGGATTTCATCTTACCCAACAGCCTAGCCACATTTGAGCTCTTTGGAACATAATTTAAACGTTCTTATATAAAATCATCAGAGAACGGTTTTAAATAAATATAAACACTTTAAAATAAACAGTTTTGTATCATGGAATCAAGAGCAGTTTTAGATTGTTCAGTATCAAGAGGGTTATATAACTTTATCAATTAATCAACATGGCTTTCTACCAAGTCATTCTACAATTACTCAACTACTCTTTTGTTCAGACACTTGGACAATAATGGTAGACTAGAAAAACACTATAGATATTCTCAATATTGATTATACAAATAATACAATCTTATGATTTTAACATACACAAAATAGAATATGTCAAAGATTGATGGATCCTCTGTTGGTTTCAACAATTAGCATTCAATCAACTGTATATCTGACTCATGAATTAAGATATAAATGGTTGAGTATTCCATAGATAAGTGTACCTTTAATGTAAGTTTTAAGCAGATTCAGTGTAACTCAATATGTTACAAAGCTAAATTTTACTGGTACAATGCATCTGATGGACTTCCACACAGTTTTCATCTACCCAATTTCATTAACAAAGCTTCAGTCAACTTGAGGCTATAGTAAAGACACTAGCTACAAAGCGAGATCAAACCCAAGACCTCATGATTGTAAAGTAAACGTCTTAACCATTTAGCCATATCTGCATCCAAGATTATTTATCTAATAAAACTCAATTTGTTTATACTGAAAACAGTTCCTGTTTAATTCTTCTAGTCAAAAATGGTGTCCCTCAAAGAAGTGTTTTAGGTCCAGTTCTTTTCTTGTATTTTAAAAATGGTAGAAGGAGCAAAATTCTCTATGCAGATTATTTGGTCCTTATAGCTGAAACCAAAAAATAACTAGAAAATAAATTCCGATTATGGAAACAGAATTTGAAATGGTTTGAGAGTAGACTTAGTCAAAACTAAAGTACTATTGAGTAGGGGAGAAGATAGGACCCAGATTCCCCCAGGGAAGTGGCCATGCTCTATGTAGAAAAAAAGTAGACAAACCCCATACAATGTACACAATGTAAACCTTGGGCACACAAAAGATGTAGTGGGATAAGTAAACTAACAGGAAAGGAGAACTTTGCATGTAGAAGATGCACAGGAGAAATTGAGAGGAAGAGTGCCAATAATATAAACCTTTTCCAGTCCCAGGAAGGATCCATAGATGTGGTTGATAGCTTCTGCTATCTAGGTGACCTAATTAGCAGTGAAGGCGGGTGTGCTGAGAGTATAAAAGCTAGAATAAGGATAGGATGGAAGAGGTTTAGAGAACTACTACTGTTG
>OZ024741.1:368416538-368444038 GCA_964016885.1 Eledone cirrhosa | reverse complement strand
TATCTTTTATTCTTGTTTTTCACTTTTATCATTTATGCTTCTGCTTCCCGTTGTCATTTCTTTTTTCTGTATGTCTCGCTCGTGTATATATACCTCTCCTAATCTACCATACGTACGTTTCAATTGATTAAATAAATACACATACATGTATATCTATACTTGTGTGTGTGTGTGTGTGTGTGTGTGTGTGTGTGTGTGTATATATATATATATATATATATATATATATATATATATATATATATACAATGATGATTTCGTTCGAATAAAACAGTTCTAGTCTCCTGTAAAAGCCATTTCTATATTAAATATTACATATATATATATATATATATATATATATATATATATATATATATATATAAGCAAGTTTGTTTTGAAACGGCAAGCGAGTTTGAAAACAGATATAGAAGCTTTCTTTTTTTTTTTTTTATAAAGAAATTTTAGCCCGATATATGTTGGTGTAATGGTAGCACAGTGGTCTCGATAACCGAACATGTGGGTTCGACTCCCATGTACGTCAATACTCATCTGTTTCCATGTCTTACAAGGTTCTAAACATCACTATCAGGCTAAAATTTCTTTACGGCGAAAGCTATTTCTCTCTCTGTATGTATGTATGTATGTATATATATATGTATATATATATATATATATATACAAGTATAGATACGCGCACGCATAATTGTATATGATATATTTCCACGGTCGACGAAGACCACCACCACTAACGAATACACAATGAATCAGACGAGATATTTTCGGTTTATCATTTCGAGCTCTATCGTCAAGGATTCCCCAAATATAGATACAATTATAGAAATGTATTATATATATGTCATTTTTTTTCTTTCAATATAACACTGGATTTGGTAGATACAAGACCATAATTTTTTGTAGAGGATGGTTCAACATACATGTTTTTTTCAAATCATAGAATTGATATTGTGATGGAACTCGACATACGACAGGTAAAGCTTTCCCCAAACTAATCTGAATATTTAAATTACTATTGAAACTTTTAATTGTGCAGGTAGTTGTCAAAAGCCTGCTGACAGCAGTGTAAGTGAAATTTTGAGGGAGACAAGTTCCTTAGCATTTTTTAAAACTTAATTAAAGGCTCTTAACACGTGTATATATGTATGTTTCAATAACCACTGAAAGGAAGATTAATCTAGCACGGTGAGGGGGAAGTGATAGGTAAAAAGAGAGAGGGATCAGTGAGAACCAGAAAAAGTATAAAGAAAGTGGTAGGCAGAGAGAGAGAAAGAAAAAGTGACAGAGAGAGATACAAGTTTAATTACAATACAGAGAATTATGTTGGTTATTATATTCTGTGGCTTTCTCTATGTATGTGTGTGTGTGTGTGTATATATATATAAAGAGAGAGAGAGAGAATAATAACACGAGAGAAAGAAAAGAGTACGTGAGAGACAAAGAGGTGAGAGAGATAGTTTGACAAGGGAGAGTGTGTGGTAACGGCAGAAATGAAATAGAGTGAGAGGAAGAGAGCGTGTGTGTGTGTGAGAGCGAGAGAGTATGTGAGAGGGAAAGAGGAGAGTGTGTGAGAGAAAGAGAGGAGGAGAGTGTATGTGAGAGACAGAGGGTAAGAGGGAGTAATAAAAAGATAGAGAGCTAACTACAGCAATGAGACTGCTCCAAGACTAAAAAGTGTTAAACTCTAGAATTAGAAATATAGATATATTTTATAATACTATAGATATAGTAAAAAATATGTAATATTATTATTATTATTACTACAGTACCAGTAATGCACAGGATATTTGCTGGCCTTGTGCCAAAAGTAGAAACAATTATTATTATTATTACTACTAAGATCAATATATTTGAAAAATTGGTCTCACCAGATTTAGAAAGAATATGCATACTTTTATTTCAAAAATATAAGGAAAAAAGCCAATGTGCTTCCTGCATTATATATATTTAACATGAAATGTCTAGTACATTCTCAACTAACATTAGAAAAAGGAATTAAACGAAGAGCAAACTAAAAAAGAAAAAAAAAGGTTGGGCCAAATAAATTCTGAAGAGATGAAAAATTTCTGAGTTTCGATTTTAGGTCCCTTAGCCCCAATTCTTTCACTTTTTTAAAATTATAATTACTAAATATCACACACTTTATTACTTTTCTTCTAAGTTTGCACACGCAAAATATATATATATATATATATATATATATATACTCTTTACACATACATAAATATATATATATATATATACAATACGCGCACACACATGTACATAATTGCCACACACGCACTCCGATTATCAAAATTAGTGTAACACGACTGAGGTTAGCCATGTTTGAGAATAAACACGTTATTTCAAAAAAAAAATTGCAACCTCGTAGCTTATCATGCATTATTCTCAATTGTAAACTAAAAGCTTTATACCTGGCCTAACAGAAAAAAAAAATATATATATATAAATTTATATATATGACTACTTGGTTGGTTATATTACATAATTAACTACTTACGACTTGAGTGAGTCCAGCCATGATTTAATGTGTAATCTAATAATCTGTGTACATGTATTTTCTAATAGAACAACTGCCTGATTGCCTTAGTGTGCTGGCTTCTTCGAAGCCACAGATGTTTCCAGCTCGTCTTGCTTATATAGGCGATAATGAACCCAGCGTCGTCCTGCAGCGGGGTTTCTACCAACTGCAAATTCTCGCGTGGATTTCCTCCACAATGACAATTATAAAACGAGATTTCAATGGTAATTGCTACCACAGTTTTGGTTCTCTGCTATTGCTGCTTTCCTCTTCCACCAACAACAGAATCACACTTCGTAAAGTTATTTTTTTTTTTTTATTTTATATTTAAATTTTTTTTTATTGTTAAGTCTTATTTAATTTTCTTCCCTGTTCTTTCTAATATCTTATATTTATATTAGCTATTCCATTTGTTATTTTGTCTTCTTTTCTATATGGTACTATATTTACACAATTACTAAAAGTCCTTGAAAATAGTACTGATTTCATGGCGTGCTTAGACTAGAAAGAGACAGACAAACAAGCCAGCCAGCTCCGCGTCTCTGCTGTTACGGTTTCAATTCCCTCTACAATGCATTTCGTCTTCAGCTAAGTTGCTAACAACCCTAGGAAGAGCACGATTCAATGAACGCCACAAAATCACATTCCGTCTCATCTTGTCATTGTTTGTGACACGTTAAAACAATGCGGCTCGTTATTTCCTATTTGCGGATACTAAAATAAGTTAAAAACTGAAAAAAAGAAATGTTCTTACTTGACGAGTTGTAGTGCACCTGAGCACTGTACACAATAATTTCATTATTATATATATATATATATATATATATACATACATACAGGGTGCGTAGGGTATCTGAGGACATACCTTTTTGCGGGTATTGCTGCATTTTACTAAACTTTATATCATCTTTTCTTCGGAGAACAATAATTGTTTCTATTTTTGGCACAAGGCCAGCAATTATCCCAGTGCATTACTGGTACTTTATTTTATCGACCCCGTAAGGATGAAAGGCAAAGTTAACCTCGGCGGGATTTGAGCTCAGATCATAAAGGGAGGTAACTCTATGCTTCAAATCATGGCGTCCGAACCTTACCGATACTGCCAATCCACATCGCTATGCCCAGTCTTTAACGCCACAATTACAGCATCTCTTTTCATTTCTTAAGTAAGCTGAAGGTCTGCCATTATTCTTCGGAGAACAATAATGGCAGACATTCAGCTTACTCAAGAAATGAAAAGAGATGCTGTAATTGTGGCGTTAAAGACTGGGCATAGCGATTTAGAGATATCTCAATTTTTGAAAGTTACCAGATCTTTCGTCTACAAAGTTCGTAAAGAGTTAGAGACTGAAGATGGAAACGTATCAGCAGTATCGAAGCGTAAAAAGTATTCCTAACACTCTGACATCATCAGAACATCTGAATTTATCCAGCAAATTCAGCAGACCATTGATGACAATCCCAGAAAATCCATGAGGTCGCTTGCAAAAGATTTCCATGTGTCAGAAGGAACAATCGGAGATGTTGTCCACGATGACATCAGCTATAAGTCTTATGTGATGAGGAAAAGTCAATTTATGTTAGAAAAAAAAAAAAAAAAAATGACTTAATCAGATCTAAAAGGCTCTTAAACAAACTTTAAAATCCAGCAGAAGATAATGAGATGTGGTTTTTCTCAGACGAGAAAAACTTTGACCAAAATAAGAAATTTAACAAAAGAAAGATTATGTGCAGACAGATTGTTATGTGCAGACCTTTCTGAAGTTCCAACAGTTTAAGCACACAAGATTTACTGCAACTGTCATGGTTTGGGGGGTTGTCAGCAATGAAGGACATGTTATGCCTCCTCACTTCTTTCCACAATGCCTTAGAGTTACCTCTCTTGCCTACATTAAGGTCCTGGAAACAGTTGTTAAACCCTGGTTAAACAGTGTATCTAATGGAAGGCCTTATGTGCTTCAGCAAGACACTGCACCATCACACAAGGCTCAAGAAACGCAGGAATGGATAGCTGAAAGTTTTCCTGATCACATAACTGTTTCTACTTTAGGCACAAGGCCAGCAATTACCCAGTGCATTACTGGTACTTCATTTTATCGACCCCGTAAGGATAAAAGGTAAAGTCAACCTCGGCGGGATTTGAACTCAGATCGTAAAGGGACGTTACTATGCTGGAAAGCATGGTGTCTGACCCTCTACCGATACTGCCAATCCACCGCCCTGATCACATAACCCCTAACATTTGACTTCCTAACTCCCCAGATCTCAATCCATTGGACTACTAAGTCTGGAGCGTTGTTGAGCGAGAAATCAGTGACCACCCCCATAACACGAAAGATACTTTGAAAGCTGCCATAGTCAGAGTAATGTCCAATATAAACCAGGACCATTTAATTTGAACATGTAGACGATTTGGATCTCGCATAGAAGCAGTTATTGAAGCTGAAGGTGGCTTTATTGAATAAAATTATTTTTAAAATGCTTTACTTTTATGCTTATAGCATTTTTTCAATAATTAAGTTATAATTTATTATATATCTGTTTTTCTATAAACATAAATCTGTCCTCAAATAACATACGCACCCTGTATATGAGAGATAAAAAGTTACTAGCAAGACTATTATTCAACATAGTACTTCATAGTTAAGGAAAGTATAGATATTATTATAGGAGAAATATGCCCCACTGTTTAAACTCGATCGTAGGATGTGTATATAATAATAATACTTATATTGTCAAAAGGCTTCAACACAGTTTCTGTCAACCAAATTTAATCAACATGAAACTGCACCAAGAGATACTTGTCCAAGATGCCATGCAATTGTGAAGCAAACTTCTTAACCACACAGCCATGGTTTTAAACATTTTATTAGTTACTTTGTGTCACAATTGTAGCTAGATACTATAAATATTTAAGGAGTTATAAGCATTTTATTTTGTAACAGTATTTATGCCACACCTTGTATAAGGGTGGGATTGCATAATGTTGAGCCTCGGCTGCAGAAACCACCAGAAAGATGTGTATGAAACCATAGACAGAGGAAAACAACAGTGTCTTTTGACTAGGATAGCAAATGGAGCACTTAAATAAATGAGAATAATAAAAATAAGTCTCACAATTGGAAACAGAACAGAATACAATCGGCTTCTGCATACTTTCTGTTTCTAGAATTTCATTTACAAATTGATGCAGTAATTGCCAAGTAAATTTATTACCTACAGAGGCTATTATAAATGACACTTGCCCAGCATATTGTACAGTAGGATTGAACCTGAAACCACATGGTTGTGAAGCAAGTTTCTTAACCACACAGCCGTGTCTGTGTCAAAGTATGTAAATGCAAGTGTGCAAATGTATCTAACAGGTAATTGTGTGTACTTTGTACAAAATTCTTCAGATATATCTTATCCATACAAAAGTTATCATCATCATCATCACTTAGAAATAGAAAACGTGAATGTTGAAGAATTGCACAATTTCAGACAGAATAGAATGCATAATGAGCATCTTAGGAAAAATTGCCCAGCAACTAATATTAATGGTAATGTATAAGAATTTCGTATTGGTGATATAAATGTTTTGTGCAATCATTGTGAAGCTTTGAAATTTAGAAATGAAAATTATAACTGTTGTAATAATGGAAAAGTTGTGCTGCCTCTATTGCAAATATTCCCTGAGAGACTGAGAAATCTCTTTGAAGGAGAAGGCCAAGAAGCAGTTGCATTTTGCAGAACATCCACAATTACAACTGTGCATTTTCTTTTGCTTCATTTGGTGTTAAACTTGCCTTACCACCTATTGCTTTTGTATTCATGGTCAAACTTATAAATATACCACACCTTTTTACCCTGCAGAAAATACACCACAATATGGCCAATTATTATATTATTGATGCTAAGGAAGCTGTGCAGCACATTGGAAGCACTGCCAAATATTGACTGCTCACTGCAGTGAGGTGTTGCATGAATGTAATCCATATGCTGAAGTATACAATGCATGACATTGAACAAGAAGAGAAAACCATCCTGGACAGAATTGAATTAAGATTTAGAAAAGGATCAAATATGAGATGTTATAATTTACTAACTAGCAATGAAATAGCTGTTGTTTTTATGGAGATAGATGGTGCACCCCCTGTACACAGAGATATTGTCATCTACCCTAAATACCATCCTCCTGAGAAAATATCATATTTCATGCCACTCGGACCCTATGACCGACCCTTTGTTTCCACATCGGGAATTTGGGTGACATGCAGCATGCAGAGGAACACGGGACATATATCCACAATAGACTAACATTGCAGGAGTATGACAGATACTGTATAGCATATAAAGGAGGATATAGTGTGATACATAGGACAGGTAAATTATTTCAGTTGTATTTAGTGGATGCCTATATGAAAGTAGAGGTATGCGGGCTTCAATATTTAAGGAACGATCAAGTCCAATTGAGAGTGGATGAATATAATGATTTAATAGATTATCTAAACAGAGGAGCATATGATAATACCGAACCTAGAGTTATTTTGCCATTATCTTTCACTGACAGCCCAAGAAATGTGCATCAGTATTTTCAGGGTGTTATGACAATTGTTGCCAAATATGGCAAGCCAGATCTTTTTATAACATATTTATGCAACTCTAAATGCTCTGATATTCAAAATGAAGCAACAGAAAACACCAGAGTTAGTTGCCAAAATCTGTAAGTCTCATCTTTCTAAAGTGATGAAAAATATCAAAGAAAAACACATTTTCGGCGTGCCTGTGGTTCATGTTCACGTCATTGAATTCCAAAAAAGAGGACTTCCTCATTGCCATATATTGGTCATTTTAAGAAATGAAGACAAGCTTCGAAACAGAATTAAGTCAGCAAAAATCCATGCATTGGAAGATGATCTGGTACTACATGAGCAAATTAAAAAGTTTATGATACATGGGCCATGTGGTTCTGATTAGTCTTCCTAAGAAGACAAAATATTTTACCTGGCCTACTTAACCCTTTAGCATTTACATTACTCTATATATACTATTATATTTTCATGGTAAAGGCTTTATCTCGCATAAATATCTCACATAATATTGAATCTATGAGATTTTGAAAGTATTTATTTTGAGAACAATACCTTAACATCAGTTTGAGTGACCAGTTACAACAGAAAAAGGTAGAGAATTCTGGCCGGTTTGAACATTAAAGGGTTAATTATAGTTATCTGCATTGTGGCAACTATATTTTCAAATTATACATTTTATGTTTCATGACAGAAAAGCAAATAAGATTGGCAATATAACAGGTCAATAAAGTATTAGATAAGATATGTGAAAATCACAGCTGTTACGTACTGCAGTAAAATATAATATTTTTAAATAGGTGCAGACATGGCTATGCAGTTAAGGAGTTCATTTTGCAACCATATGCTTAGGAGTTCCATGCTATTGTGTAGGGCTGCATTATGTTCTTTTGAGGCTCTAAACACTTAAAAGATTGAGACGCCCTCCCATATATAAAGTCTGGATGACACTGCTGGAGCGCCCTGTGGCTACAGCTATGGCTCAAGAAATAAAGACGTATCACAATGATATAAATGGTCTAACCATTTGCAACACTAACTTCAAGAAATTATCCAGCCACTTCATCACTTACCAATCTGGTGAACACAAGCCAAATTGACTACTTGTTTATTAGAAAACAGGATGGAGGGAATGTACTCCCCCAAATAAGTTAGTTATCAGTGATGTCAGAATACATCAGAAAACTGATGGCTCCACTCAAAAAAGAATGACAAAAAGGTAGCTTATTTAGGGACACCAACTGCATGGAAAACAAACAGTAATCTTGGTGTTAAAATACTGAATATAGAGAACTAAGAAATTATAATTAGGTAATTACCATGTATCATATCTGTATAAGTAGCACCCTTTTCCATGAAAATTTAAAATGAAAAAACAGTATGTGATTTATCTATGGACCTACAAACCTCCAGTTTCGAAATATATGGTACATTGTATATGTTATTTGTAAAATGGAGGTGTGACTTATCTACTTGTGTCTCCTATCTATCAGTGTATAGAATTTTTTTCAATATGCTGAAATGTATGTGTATATGTGTGTAAGTGCATATGCATGCATTTATATGTATGAGTATATAAATATAAACGCACAAGCACAGACACACTTACAAAAATACACACTCACAGACATACATTCACACAAATAAACATATATTTACACAAACACACATGTACTCACACACAGCATAGTAAATGGAACACCAAATGCTGTTTTGCTATCCACTTTCTTTTACACACACATAAATTCACACAAACACACATCATGTGATGGATAGAAGTTGCTCTAATTTATATATATATATATATATAGGGCGGATAAAATTCCCGAGATCCATGGATGAGTTCTCTCCAGCGGACTCTGTCCTTCATCATCGCTGCCATGTCCTGCATCTCCCAGAGACCAGTGCCGATCCTTAGGGCATCAATATATGTCAACCTTGGTCTCTCTCTCTCTTCTTGACTTTCTGCATCAACTCCACTGCCTCCTTCACTGTGCTTGTCACCAGAACTATGTCGTCAGCAAATTCAGCATCTGATATCTTTTTAGCCTTAACTCTCCTGCTCTGAACCATTGCTACAGTAAAACCAGTGTGTGCAGCCAGAGAACACCTGAAAGTTGCTAAGGACCAATTTCATGCTGTGGAACCAGAACTATCCCATTACAACACTAGGGTGTTAGTTGCATCCTCGATCAGACTGATAGGGCAGTGACGAGAGTGGGTATGTAAGATGAGAGTTGAGGAGGGAGAGAACTGCATCTTGTTTGTTGAGGAGGGGTGGTAGTCATTCCACAGTAGAATAGCAAGGATCATGTCATAGGTGTGACCTTGAAGAGAGTGAATTACATCTGGCAGTATATTGTGAAGAGTGCAAGGCTTTCTATGATGGTTCGGGCTGGACAAAGAAGTTGGATTGGGTTGTGGGAGGGGGTGAAAGCACATTATGGCAGGAGGGTGCAGTTGATCTTCCAGGGCAGCATTGATTGGATGATGAAGCATTTGAGTTGGGGAGGGGGTCTAAAGTGGACGAAGCCTAAAGTGTGGAAGACAGTTAGCATAGACTACATGAAGAAGAGGGATATAGTGGTAAGAAACTTTCAGGAGAGCTGGACAACAGGTCTTCAAAGAAACCCTCCTCAAACGAGTGTTTCAGCCCTTAACTTGTGTGTATACAGACATATATAATGTGTATGGGTGTTAAATATTTCCGTGGAAAATGTAAAGGAAAGAAGAGTGCTCTATGTATAGTACAGAGCTATTTAATTGTGTAATAAACAACACAATATAATTATTCCATTACCCAAGGTTTCGCGAAGTTAGACAATTCTAGCAGAAACATCTGATATTGCTCATCAGATAGAATCTTTGTTATGGATATCTATAACATCTATATGGTATCCATAATAAAGATTTTATCTGATGAGCAATATTAGACGTTTCTGTTAGAATTGTCTAACTTTGCGAAACTTAGGGTAATGGAATAATTATAGTATTGTTTATTACATAAATAAATATGTGTGTGTGTGTGTATATACACACTAGCATAGTACCCATCAAACATGATGGTGTTTATAATAAAAAATATTTAATTTCATAATTTTTTTATTACAACGTTCTATGTAAAGATACTTAAATCCTCCTTTTCCTTGACCCACTCCTTGTTACTCCAACCATCACCATATTTCATGTTACATTGTTTTAAAGATAAACCAACCACTTGAAACCTATCCAAGATGCGAGCGGGACATTAAAACCGCTCTGCATACAATTGTACAGTGCCCAGGGGTGGCCAACCTGTGGAACTATGTCAAACAGCTACTGTCATGTGTAGGACAAATCCAGTTGACAGCCAAGTCCATCGTGAGGATCACACTGTCACCTTCATTTAAAAACGGAGGAGAGGCGGTTTTTCTCTATCTGGTGACTATGGTGCACAAGATTAAAAGGAGTGAGGACAGACACCTTCCTCTCCGGACATCAACTCATTCCCTTCTTAAAATACCACTTCAGAAGGAAAATGAGAGGAGAGTGGAGGGAGAGGTGCTGCACCCCAGTAAATTCGTTGAAAGGTGGGTGGATGTGAAAATGGCCTGAGTGATTGGGCCTTCTCTGTATATAAACCTGTAGGTTGAAGAAAGAGAGAAAACAGGAGCACTTACAAAACATGCTCCTGGAGTTGAGGGTTGTTCTATCTACAGGGTATAAAACAACCTAATTGTAATGCTCCCCCTATTGGGGATTTCGATTGTTATTTAATTATCTTATAACTGATAAAACTTTTTTTACAAGTTTAAATGTAAAATCCCTGTAATGTCCCATTTCTTGTGTGCCTTTGTGGCAAATAAAGAAACGTATCTAGCTATTTACCTGTCTATCTATCTACCAGTCTATCTATGTATAGTGTTGCAAACCCAGCTTCGGTGGGGCCCTGATCAACTTGGATCAGTCTAAGGCCTTCGATAGGGTCGACCATGGTTACCTGGATGCGGAGCTAGCGGCGGCTGGGTTCAGTCCTGTTTTCAGAGGCTGGATCACTGCCTTACATAGCAACCACATCTGTTCTAGGATCAAGGTGAACGGCTACCTTTCGAAGCCGTTCGAAATCACACGATCCATTCGACGGGGGTGCCCTCTCTCCTCCCTTCTGTACGTATTGACTCTCGAGCCTTTACTGAGGAAGTTGGAGTTGTTGCAGGGTATCCCCCTGGAACCAGGATTGAGCAAAGTGGTGTCGGCCTACGCCGATGACGTAGCAGTAATGGTATCGACCGACTCGGAGATCGAGGCGATCGGTACCTTACTGGAGGATTACGAAAGGTTGTCAGGAGCGAAACTGAACCGGGAAAAATCCATCGGGCTGCAACTCGGAACGTGGAGAGGCAGACCGATGCCTCCCGACGGTGTCGTCGGACACTGGACGGAGGGCCCAGTAAAGTTGCTTGGGGTCTGGTTTGGACCGGACCTCCAGGTGGAAAAGAACTGGAACGAGGTTACGAACAAGGTGTTTGCACTAACCCAGAAATGGGCCAAGTATAAGCTGTCCCTAAAAGGCCGGGCGGAGGTGGCGAACATTTACATAGCGTCCGTCACTTACTACCGCCTGACTGTTGTGCCTTGCCCTAAGGAAACACTCACCACTATGGAACGCATGCTCTTCCAATTTCTTTGGAAGAAGCGCCCTCCTATGGTGAGAAGATCCATCTGCTGCCAACAACCTTCGAAAGGAGGGCTGGGGATGCCGTGGTTGATCATGTGTAGGCATGCATTAAGGCTATGGCACCTACAGGTATTCCTCACTGGTCAACCGGTGTGGGCTCCGTTCGTGAAACGAGCCTTTCCGAGACTCGTCTCGCTCACCGAGCTACAGTCCTGGGTCAAGCAAAGATCCGGAAAACTGGGAGACTGGCACACTGAGTGTGCTCAGGCGCTCAGGGCTCTCTGGCAAGCGGGCCAGGCCATCGGTGGAGAATCCACCTCATCATTCTATAGAGGGCTGGTGGGTAGCAGGGGCGATGACACCCTTGGAGAGTCGCTGGACATGGAAGAAGACGAACTGGCCAGCCTGTTCGGTAGGACTTTCGGCCCAGGACCAATGGACAACTTCCAGAAGTCACTGGCCTGGCAATGCTACCGAGGGGCTCTACCCGTTCGAGAGAGGCTCTACAGACACGGGTGCCCGGGCAGGGATCCCTCAACAAAGATTTGCCCTAGATGCGTGCGTCACGAAGAAACCGTTGCGCACGCATTGGTGCAATGTCCGGGCGTGGCTGATCTCTGGGGCTACGCCGAACGACTGCTGTCGCGGGTGGCGCCAATTCAATTGACCGCCGAGTCCGTAATGACAATCAAAGCGCCTCCCCTCTTCACAAAGGAAGCAAAGGCGGTTTTTCTGTGCGTAATAGCCATGTTAAAAGAGGTTGTTTGGTGGACACGATTGAAAGGTCTGAGGTCAGGCAACTTCCTCTCTGGCCATAGTCTGGTCTACTTCTTCCGATATCACTTCGGAAGAAGGATAAGAATGGAGAGAGAGGTGCTTGGCCACAGGCAGTTTTATGAAAGGTGGGTGATAGTGGCGAGAATGGCTCGCGTAAATGGGCCTTCTCTGTATACCATCCTGTAGGTAAAGAAGTAAAGGAGAGGGGAGCACCTTCTCCATGTGCTCCCCGGGCAAAGGATTGCACACTTTTTCGGGGGTGTGTGCAACCCCCATCACGTCCCCTCCCTTTTGAGGTTATTTTCGATTATTTTCATTTTATACCCTTTTTACTCGATTGTATGTAAACTCCCCCTTTGCATTTGTCCCTTCTTTTTATGCCTTTATGGTAAATAAAGAAATATATCTATGTATAGTGTTGCAAAGATTGAAAGCAAATTTGTATAATGTGCTCTGACTGTAAGTGGAGTTAGAATGAAGTATGTGAAGTCCAGGTATCTTGGGGTCATTTTCATGAGTGATGGAAGGCAGGAGGCTGAATTAAATGCAAGAATTGCAGAAGTTGGTGTAGTAATGCCCTTGCTTCAGAAGAAGGGAGGTAGGTGTAAAATCCATGAGTCTAGTTGGTCTTACTGGGCAATCCAGCCACATCATTTGGAGAGTTACTTCCAATAAGGTCCTTTGGAAGGTGTGTCTGAGAACTCTCCCCTCACAGCCCTTTCAAGAATAAATGAAGAATTGTTCCAGTTATTCAAACAGAACAGCCTATTTATGAAATTGCGTGTCTGTGCATTCTGTAGACACGTGCAGTTCTCAGGGAGATTCAGTATGACACATGTATAAAAAGACTGGCCCTTTGAATTACAGGTAAAACTCATTTTTGCCAGCTGATTGCACTGGAGCAACATGAAATAAAGTGTCTGTTCAAAGACAATGCGCCATCAGGAATTGAACTCACAACCTTACAAACGTGAGTCGAACACATTAACCACTAAGTCGGTTTTGGTATGTATTTGAGTGTGTATGTCTTCTTTTAGGTCCGGTCTTTTTTGCAAATATTAAACATTATATAGTTTAGTTGGAATATAATTTTATATATTTTTGAAGCAGATGAGAAAAAATGTCGACCAATATCTAAGGATTTCTTTTGATTAACACCAGTTCAGCTCTGATTGAACACATTTATGTGGGAAAGGTATCTAAGACTACATCATCAAACGTGTTCTTTCCTAATTTAAACGAATAGGGTGTCATTTGAGGGAAATTTGGGCGCTGTTTGAACTATCGCCTAAAGACTTCCTTGTTCTTTATTACCTTGGCTATACCACATACGAGTTGTCTCCCTTGAAAATTATCACTAAAGTCATCAACTAACAAAATTATTTCTTAGGTGTTTCCAACTGAGAACTAATAACTAAATAAGCCTATTTTGGTATTTTTATATTTAGATTCCACTCACATGTATGGACTTTTCACGGGACTTCATTATCACATGTGACACAGGTTATCAGTTGATAAAACAGACTTTACTGCCGGAAGAGATTAGTTTACTACGGAATGTAAGTATCCATAGCAACAGTTGGTGAAATATGGCGCTTTTTTGTTATCCCGCATTTCAAATTGAAACAGACGTTAAAAAAAACAACTTTAAATCCTTATCCTAACCCCGAACCCTTAGTCCTAAATTTTAACTCCAACTTACATAATATTTGTTTCAATTTGAAATGCGGAGCAATAAAGAAAAAGCGCTTAAAATTTCAACAAGGAATCGGTAAGTTTCGACGACGTCTCTGAGGAATAGTGTGAGAAACAACTATATATGTACCAAAATCTTAATCATAGGTATTCCCGCGCCTTGAAACTCACAGCACGTCGATCTGTCGCGTTTCTCCCCGCATCTATCAAAATAACTCCTGTGTCTCAGGTGTACTAATATATATATATATATATATATTTGTATTTGTACCAAAATATATACAAATATTTCAACTTTCTGGTCTGTCCAGCAAACCTGAGAAACAATCCATATAAATTTTAAATAAAAATTTCATTCATTTTAAATATATCGTTAACTTTAAAGTGCGCGCGCACACGCACATACAGAAAAAAAATTTTGTTTACATATTTTAAAGTTAAAAGTTATTCATCTCTTAAAAGATAAAGACAACCAATCTGTAATGTGTTCCTCAGCCCTAATACTACTTAAACATAAATTGCCATATATACTCGTGTATATATTGCATCACCATATATGTAGAAACCATGCCAAAAAATGTCAAATGCACAACAAGCTCAATAATGTTGGTGAGTGACATGATTAAACGCATCTGGTACGTTCTGTAAAGTGGTTGGTGATCATAAAGGCATCCAGCTATAAAAAAAAAAACATACAAAGGGATGAGAGGATTCTTAAGTCATGTCATGACAACTTCTCTAGTGCTGGTGCCGTGTTAAAATCCATTGATTTGAACGTATGTAAGCAAGATGCGGAATCCAGCCAATCTGAGAGGTAGGTGGCCTTAGTCACACCACCCATAATTGAAAAGGGCTAATCATTTCCATTTTAATTCCTTGCAGGTCTTTAAAGAATTTGATGAAGGCAACAAAGGGTATTTATGTCGAGAAGATATCAAAATGAGCATTCTATGTCTTCTTGGATACAAACCTTCTAAGGTAATTTTAAAATTCTTCTTATTCCTGAGAGGATTGTGGGGCAGAGTCCTCAAACACTCCTTCCAGCAGGTCCTGTCAGAAGCAACCATCTTCAAATGATTCAGCTGGATCCCTAAGCGAGACCAGTCATGCTCATAGATGTTATCCAACCATCTTGCTTGTTTACCCCTGGGTCTCCTGCTGGCTGGTTTTACCCATAAAATCTGTCCAGCAATTCTTTCCTGAGACATTCTAACCACATACCCATAGTATCAGAGCTGTGATCTCTCAATTCAGAGAAGTAGCGGCTCTACCTAGAGTACTCTCTGACCTTGGAGCTATGGACTTCATTGAGTAACATTACTCCAAAGACTCTTCAGAGGTACGCTATTTTGGCCACTTGTATTCGCGATCGTCAGCCTCTCAGTCATTTAATCAACAGAACAGACTACTTGTGAAATTAACATATAAGTGACCGAGCATTTCATAGATGTGCTCCTTTAATGTAATTCTCAGGGAGATTCACCATGACAAAGCTGGTCCCTTTGAATTACAGGTACAATTTTTTTTTTTTCAGTTTAGTAGACGGGAACAAGTGAAATAAAGTGTCTTGCTGAAAGACACAATGCACTACTAGGAATTGAACTCTTGGCATTACAATTGTGAGTCGAACACTTTAACCATTCAGTTATATGATAAATTCCTCCAAGAAATCCCAGATAAACCTCCTATACCCAGATATGTCTCTGTAAACAATAACTCTCTACTTGTGTGGGCCATGGTGCCCAAATCCTGATTTGAAAGACTTCGCCAGGTAGTGCTATTTAGACATGGCCTGGACCAATACTGGCCAAAAACCTATCAAAGTTGTCACTCCTAGAGGTATACATGCTTAGTAACAAGACACGTATTCCAGGATTTAAAATATTATTTATCTATTTATTTGTAGAATGAAACCAATAGAATAATGGAAGCCTATTCTGATTATTTCAGTGAAGAGAGGGGTAAGTTTGATATTTATTTGGAATAAACAGAGAAGTATGAGAACATTTGGGATGGTTCTAGAATGAATTTGTTAAATTCAATTTTAGATTAGCATCAAAGTGAAATTAGAAATTTGTCCTGAAAGTTAGTTAAACAAATTTGGTCATACTTTTTGCTCCATTTTGTGTCTATCGCAGTGAATTGTTATTGTTTATTTGCTCTATTGATTGTACGTGTATGGAACTAAAACATCTCTGCACTTCCCCACTTTTAAATATGAACAGCATTCAATTAGAGTCCTCACATTTTCTCCAAATGTGATGGCTCACTCTCACTAAGGTTCATTTTACTGATGTTTGTGCATTGCCCTATGTACTGTACATGCACCTTTGATGAGTTGTGGTGCACCTGGGCACTGTACACAATATTTCATTATTGTTATTGTTATTATATCATGACTCATACACTGTTCATTTTCCTGACATTTGTACATTATTCTATGTACTATACATGCACCTTTGATGAGTTGTAGTGCACCTGAGCACTGTACACAATAATTTCATTATTATTATTATTATATGGTAAACACATCTTAAACATAGCTAGAGCTGTATCTAAAAGACTGGCTCTTCTCTTCAGAGCCAAAAATTACTTCAACCTTTAACAACTTTTGATCCTTTACAGAACTCATGTAAGAGCCACATCTGATACAGTGCTGCTGCCACACACACAAACACTCTAGATCATATAGAGATACTGACAGACACATGCTAACCTCTGGCCAACAGATGTCCAGTCTCCTCTCTACCTCTTTCACTTCTATAACAATGGGTTCAGCTCCTCAGAGTGGCTGAACTTATGCAACATTCACTCAGACATTCCTGCTTAATTTGTCTTTTCTCCTCTCATCATCTATATTGTGTCCAGCTTCCCAGGTCCTTCACTAACTACTATGTTCAGTCCTTCTTCCCCAGAATGTTGTCTTACTAGAATTCATTCCCTGCACATATATTTCATGTAGGGGTCAATTTACAACAATTTCAACTGAACACGAACAGCATCCATCTCATCAGCCTCAGCATCTAGACATAGCAAATTTAAAAAAAAAAATTACACGGAAATCTGTAATTGAGAAGTATACCAATTAATGTGTTTTTGTATATGTACGAAGAAGAATATTTGATATTATGTGTGCATCCCTACTGCACAAACACACATATTTACATTTATACATGGCTTAAGAGGGATCAGTTGTTGCATGCAGGAGAGGAGATTGCATTAGTATGGACATGTGATGCGTATGAAGGATGACGGCTGTATAGGAAGGTGCAGAGCACTCAAAGTTGATGGTGTGGGCAGTCTAGGAAAACTTGGGATGAGGTAATAAAAGCTGACCTTGCACAATTATACCTCTCAAAGGTAATGACTCAGGACCGCGACCTCTGGCACTATGCAGTTTTACAGAAGATCCGCCCTCTATTATTTTCAGGATGAGGCTTATACCTAGTAGGCAACACTTTCCTCAACCTTCTATACCCTCTCATTCACCTCCCTTAGTGGTAACCATACTTCCCCTACCACCCTGTCCCAATTTTTCCCCAATCCCCTCCACCCTCCCTAGTCCCAAGACAGTGCCCAGGCCCCACTGTAAAGTGGTTGTGTCAGCGACACAACAAAGGTGCCCAGTCCACACTATAAAAAACATCCAGCCCACACTGTAAAGTGATCATGTAGGTGTCAACAAAAAGCACCCAGCCCACACTGTAAATGTGGTTGGCGTTAGGAAGGACATCCAGCTGTAGAAAACCAGCCAGAAACTCCTATATGAGCGAGACACGGTCATCCGACCCAACTTGCCTCTAAATGGGACAAACCCGTCTAACCCATGCTAGTGTGGAAGATAGACGTTTATCAATGATGATGATCCATACATATACATATTTTTTTGTTTTTAATGAAATGATTTTAGATATGCGTGGAAAATGGACATATGATGATGATGGTGTATTTGCAAAGAAAATGTTCCAAAGTAAAGAGAGAGAGAGAAGGGAGATAAAAAAGGGAAAGAGAAATACAAATACATAGAGAAGAGAGCATTCATCATGAGAACAAAGCAACTGCAGAGCATCTTATGAAAAGGAAAGATGAGATATAAAAGAGTAATAGATAGCAATATAGAGAGAACAAATGCTAAATGAAAGTGAATGAGTAATGGGAAGAGAGGTAGAAAGGTAAAAAGCATTAACTCTGAGGGGAGGTAGACAGGGAGGAACAAAAGATTATTACATAAAAATGAGAGGGGAGAGGTAGGAGAAAAGAACATACACACAAACTTTTAAATATATATATTTATATAGTGTTAGAAAGTTAAGGGAACACAAACAAGAGATAGACATTTTCCCTTCATGAGTTATCTACTACGGGTCACAGATGTTTCAGCGCATTATGTGCTGAAACATCTGTGACCCGTAGTAGATAACTGATGAAGGGAAAATGTCTATCTCTTGTTTGTGTTCCCTTAACTTTCTAACACTCATTATCACCATGCAGCCTTGTCCCTCTCAATCCATATTTATATATATAAAACACCACAGTTCCCATGACTTTTGGAAACATTTTTTCACGCTCAGAGTTGCCGAAGCATGGAACAAACTACCTGCATCAGTTATTAGCTGTCGAGACACTGCATCCTTTAAAACTTCCATGCTTCCTGAGATTCGCCAACGTGTATTTCATGACTCGTACACTGTTCATTTTCCTGACATTTGTACATTTTTCTATGTACTATACATGCACTGTTGATGAGTTGTAGTGCACCTGAGCACTGTACACAATAATTTCATTATTATTATTATATATATATCATCATCATCATCCTCGTTTAACGTCCACTTTCCACGCTAGCATGAGTTATATATATATATATATATATATATATATAGCGTAGGTGATTTACTGACTTACTAGTGGTGGTACCAATATGAGCATTTGATGCACAGGCAAAGTATATATAAGAAAAAACAATGAAGTTTCATTCACATGTATTTATGTTTGAGTATCAACCTGTTATGTGCATTTTGTATATAATTGGCTCAAGGTCCCTTGAGCCAATCATCTGCAAAATGCACATAACAGGTTGATATTCGATATAAACAAATACATGTAAACACATCATTGATTTTTCTTATTGTATACACACACATATATATATATATATAGAGAGAGAGAGAGTTTATATGTATAATTTTATTTAACAGGTTTAACATTAGAAAGCTTTATAAAAGCCATGACACCAAAGATGGCTGCAAGGGATGAAAATGAAGAAATTCGACTTACATTCATGGCTTTTGATTTTAGCTGTAAGTAAACTTTGATACATTCTTTTTAATTTTTAAACACATTTTTTTATCTTTGTTGATGATTGTCAGTAAAAGTCAGCTTGTTCACTCACATTTTCAAATTTTCCATTTACTTATATCACCATTGCTATCTGTATACTTTCATTAATATCAATACACCCTTGTAGTTCTTATATTAGTTCAATTAGAAATATCACTAATAATTTTATATCAGTTTTTCACTCATATCACCACAGTCATAATATATTTTGAGTGATACCTGCTACTATTAGTATCACTTCCAGACTGTTGCCATATTGCTCAAAAACCAATGCCACCAATTAGTATTGTCATGAAAAACAAAAGACCAAAGCAAGCAAATGGAACAGTGTGTATTTTGGGGACGGTGATACCATCTCTTTCAAGTAGTATGTTGACAGGACAATAGGCTCATACATTGATACATCTCTTATTAAATGGAATGTTGTGTATTTGCAGGACAGTAGCTTCATAGTGATACCATCTCTTTGAGAGACAGTAGCCTCTTAGTGATACCATCTCTTTCAAATAGTATGTTGTATATTTGCAGGACTCTAGCCTCACACTGTACTATCATCTATATCAAAAGGAATGTTTATTTGAGGAACAGTAATCTCAGTTATACCATCTCTCCGAGGAACAGTAGCTTCACATAGATGCCATCTCTTTCAAATGATATGTTGTTTATATAAGTCTAACCCATGCTAGCGTGGAAAATGGACGTTAAACAATGATGATGATGACAGTAGCGTCACACAGTGACACCATCTCTTTCAATAGAATCACACTTCCATGTCTGCTCTATGTGAGGATTACTCTATGTACAAACAATATATCCTGCCTTAGATTACATGATATTGCCATGAACAGAGTGTAGTATGAACTCATGAGCTAATCATTTAGTAATTTTTCTTTTCTTTTACATCAGTTTTTATTTTATTGCTTTCAAAATGGGATGTTTTACTTGATTTTTCCAATAGCATATCCTTCCTAACTACAACTAATCAACTGTAGCAGTGATGCATTAATCCTACATAGAATGAATAAATCTAACCCTTAAAGATCAATGTAAGCTATCAATGTTATCTTCAAGGCAGTGGCAGTTGAGTTCATAACAATTGTGTCTTCTCAAGGTCATCAGATGTGAAATAGAAATAAATCCAGAAATAAAAACCATTCTACAGGCTTGTTTACAAGGAGCTGCTTTCCGATTTAGGCTGAAGACCAGCAATTTTGAAGGAGGATAAAGTCGATTATATCAGCCCAGTATTAAATGAACTTTATTTTATCAACCCTGGTAGGATGAAAAGCAAAGCTGAGTTTAGTAAGACTTCAACTCCAAATGTAAAGAATTGTAGCTAAATAGTACAAGACATTTTATCTGCACCTGCTGAAATTTATAATCTAACAGTACTCTCTTATTTTAGGCCATGGTTTCCTCACTGTTGTTGATTTAAAGAAAGTTTTCAAGGAAGTAGCTCCAAAATTTCCAGAAGAAAACATTGAAGTTATTTTCAGGTGAATTAATTTTTGATTTTCTGGCAAACTATTATGGCTTTTCAATTGTTTATTTTCTATTTGAGACAACTAGAAGTGATAGATATGGTGAAGAAGATAACTGTGAAGTAATATATTAACACTATAAAACTCAGATATAAACACTGGTCCACTACATTTTTCTGCTTCTAAAAGGACAACAATGACTTATAGCCAGGGAAAAAATAAACAATGGTTTCTGATTTAGGCACAAGGCTGGCAATTTTAAAAGCGGACAAAGTCAATTATATCAACCTCAGTATTAAATGGACTTTGTTTTATTGACTCCTGAAGGATGAAAGGCAAAGTTGAGTTTAGTGGTACTTCTTCACCCACTTATTCCTGAGAGGGTCGTGGGAGTCAAGTCCTCAAACACTCTTTCCAGCGGGTCCTGTCGGAAGCAACTGTCTGGCTGGTTTCACTTGGGGATCCAATCTCATGGATGTTATCCAATCATCTTGCTCAGAGTCTCATGCCGGTTGGTTTTGCCCAGTGATTCTTTCCTGAGACATTCTAACCACATGCACACAGTATTGGAGCTGTGATCTCTCAATTCGAAGAAGTAGCAGCTCTACCTGGAGTGACTCTCTGGTTTTGGAGTTATGCACTCTATCTAGAAATGTTACTCCAAAGATCCTTTGGAGGAATCCCATTTTGATTGCTTGTATTCATGATCGTATTCTATTGGTCACTACACAAGATTCATGACCATAGGTAAAGGTTGGCATGAATACCGAGTTGAAGATAGCGAGTTTGGCTTTTACGACTACTTCCCTTCTGATTACTGAATGCTGGAGCTGGCGCATTACTGCACCAGCTTCTGCAATTTTTGCACTTAATTCAGCCTCTTGCCTTCCACCACTCGTGAACACGGCCCTGAGATACTTGGACTTCTCTACTTGTTTCAGTGGAACTCCATTTGCATGTGCAGGCTTCCTTAAAAGGACAAGCATCTCAGTTTTTGCAGCACTGATTTTCAATCCAGCCATGCAGCATTCGGCATCAAAACTATCGAGTGCAAGTCAGAGATAACCTTTTGTCGAGTTAAGTACCATGTCGGCTGCAAATTCCAGTCGACTGATTTTACACCTGCCAATCATGATACCACTTCCAACCAAGCTGCACATATCAATCCTGTTCATGTAAATAACGAACAGGAGAGGTGACAGTACACTCCCTCATTGAATGGTTTCGATTTAGCACAATTTATCAGAACACAAATACTTGGGCATTTGTATAGAGACATCAGAGCAGCAAGGAGCTGACCATCAATCCCATACTCCAGCAGAACCTGCCACAGCAAGCCCCAAGGAATGAAGTCATTTACCTTTTCAAGGTCAACAAAACAAGAATATACCTCTTGGCAATACTCGCACAATTTCTTGAATAACTGCTGCAGTGTGAATATTTGGTCAGCTGTGCTGTGTCCAGGGTGAAAACCACACTATTCACCAGCTATCTTGGACTCAACAATCTCCCTGCATCTCTTTGCCAGACACTTAACATAGACCCCCTCTGTAATTGGAACAATCTCTTTTGTCTCCCTTTTTGAAAATTGGGATTATTATTCCTCAGCGGCCTTGCCACATTTGAGCTCTTTAACTGCTTTTGTGACCTCAGCCTCTGAGAGATCAGTCACCACTCCCAGTTGCACCTCGTGTACATCAGAAAATGCTGTTGTAATGGTTTAGGAGATCAGCAAAGTATTCTCTCCACTTCACAAGGATGCACCTCTTGAAAGTGAGGAGAACCCCAGACACATTCTTGATAGTAGGTGTGGAGGAGGGCTTCTTATTACAAAGTCGGAGGATGGTCTGCCAGAACACTTTATTTGCTGATCTGAAGTCGAATTCTAGTTTAACCCCAAAGTCCTATGTCTTAACTTTAGACGCCTTTACTTACTCTGCTGCAATTCTTTGTGCCTGCTTGTACCGCAAGTGCAAGAAAGAGAACTTTTTGCCAAGCCAAGCTTTTTAAGCCTCCTTCTTTTTTCGGATGGTATCTTTGACTTCTTGATTGAACCAAAGGGTCCTCCTGCCATCCGATGCCAAACCAAGCCTCCCGCAGCATTTAACAGCTGAAGAAGAAACTGTTGCGCTGAATAATCTCCACTCTGTCTCAATATCCTCAGTTTGCCCAGGGAGACTTCAAATCAAAATGTAATCTGGCGTCCTAAATATTCTGATAAGCCACCAATAATAATTTCTTTAGGAATTTTGTCTGATGCTCCAACCATTCTGTCAAGCTACCAATAGTTATTAATAATAATAGTAATAGTAGCAATGTTATTCATTTTTGTTTTCAGCCATTAAACTGTGCCCATGCCGGGGCACCATCTTAAAGGGATTTAGCTGATCATTTTAACTCTGGTATATTTTATCAATCTTTTTTTTTTTGCCTAACCACTAAGTAGCAGGACATAAACAAACACTGATTTCAGCACAGTTTCTATCTACTAAATTTAACTTGTAAGGCATTAGTCAACTTAAGGCAAAAGAAGATACTTGCCCAAGGTGCCCAGCAAAAGGACTGAACTCGAAACATTGTGGTTGTGAAACAAACTCCTAAACCACACTAACATGACGAGTTGTAGTGCACCTGAGCACTTTACACAATAATTTCATTATTATTTTAACATGCTTGTGCTTCATAGCAATATTTTGGGATATTTTATAAAGAATATACTTGATACAAACGGAAGACATTAAGACATTAGTTTATATTAATTTAAGTAATATTGTTTTTCTTGATTTAAATGTTAGGGAGGTGGATCAAGATGGAGATGGAAGAATTAGTTTCAAAGACTTTGAATACATGATGAAATACAACAGAGATAATTTGCTTTAAAATAAAATGGATTGAAACAGAGGTGAGAAATTTGTATTACCATATTTCTAATGACAGTCACTGCCTAGTAATGTAACTCATTTTCTCAATATTAAGCTCATGTTTGGAGCACAGTATAACAAAGATTCTTCCATAAAATTATAATTATTTCTACTTTAGGCACAAGGCCACCAATTACACAGTACATTACTGGTACTTTATTTTATTGACCCCGTAACGATGAAAGGCAAAGTTAACCTCGGCGGGATTTGAACTCAGACTGTAAAGGGACGTAACTTCCATAAAATTATAATGAAAGGTTTTTAGATATATATATAATTTAAAATAAACAGCTTAGTATTGTAGTTTCAGGCAGTTTGGTATCAAAAAGGTGTATTGATCTGAGAATAATATAATTGTTAAAATTAACTGAAATTTTAAAAAGATAAGTCAGTGTGCTATGAAAAAAAAGGTGAGTTCTAATGTTTCAAACTCACAAAATTACTTTTGTCATCTGTTTTTGCATACTGTCATGGGTTGGATGCCAATTTTCACTTTAATTTTTTAAAAAGTAAGGTATGAAGTTTGACACATCGAACTGCTGAAATGTGGGGCTTCTGTTTATGCAGGACATAAACAAATATTCCTGATAGCAGTATCAAAATGTAAAACAAAGAAACAGGCAAGCAAACACACATATATATATGAGAGGCTTCATTGACCAACTTTACTCACATAGCATTTGTCAAACTGATATCACTCAAGGGTATAGAATTTCTTAAACACTCAACTATGCTTGCATTTGCATGTATAAAATGATGAATTTTACTCACTGTATTTTGTTGACACATGCCCTCAACTATTTACATCAGTGATACACTTATGTAGATTTGAAATTTTTTTTCATCTTACTAATTATTCATTGCTGAATGACTGGAATCTAGCATTTGATAAACAAATTAAGGCAAGGACAGTTTTGTATTCTGAAAACACAATGCATAGTTATAGCAAGGTTTTGATTTGTAAATAGGTTAATAGCCGCTACCACCTTTCCCCTATCATGCTTCTAGGTATATATTTTAATCACAAATCTTTTCGTTTGGGAGTATTTCACTTGGCTTATATCTACTGGATAGACTAATGACAATTGTCTACATTAAACTGACATGATAACAATACTTAGAGCCAATATGAATATTGTTGTAAGCATTGTAAAATATTTGGCAGTAATAAAATAACTGCCTTGTGGTCTGTTTGTAATTAGTTTAACATGAGAATAGATTAGTGATAAATATTTTTTTGAATGATATACTTTAAGAATTATTTCTTTTTTACATATTTTCATTTATTCACAGAATCTATTTGTTAATCTTTGTGTGTGTATATTTATACACATATATATATACATATACACTTATATCACTGTTTTACGTCTGTTCCTCCACGCTAGCATGGGTTAGATGGATTTCCTGTTGTGGGCAGTGTCCAGTCGGCTGACCTTGTCTTACTTACGGCAACTGATTCTCGCTTGATTTCTACAGCTGGATGCCCTATCTAACACCAACCTCATTTACAGTGAGTGCTGGGTGTTTTTTTTCCGTGGCACCTACATGTCCACTTTACAGTGTGGGCTGGGTGCATTTTTGCTGTGGCACCTCCACGACCACTTTGCAGTGGGAGGGTGTGGGGGCATATTGTCTATATGCCTCGGCTTGTAACCCGTGGGAAGTCTTCTGTATTACTGCGTGACGCCAGAGGTCAGTCGTGTGTCATCACCCTTGAGAGGTGCAATTGGGTAAGGTCGGCTTTTATCACCTCATCCCACATCTCTTGGGTCTCCCCACTCCGCGGCTTCCATCGATTTCTAGTGCTCTGCACCTTTTTATGCAACTGTCATCCTTCATACACATCACATGTCCAGGCCAACGCAACCTCCTCTCCTGCACATAGCATTTGATTCCTCTTATGCTCAGTCTCTCTGTCAATTGGTTTATGCTTTGCCGTTCACGTGTATTACTATTACACATCCATCGGAGCATGCAAGCTTCGTTTCTTTCTAATCTACGCAAGTCTTCTACAGACAGCGCCCACGTCTCTCTACCATGTAACATTGATGTTCGTATACACGCATCATACAGTCTGCCTTTCATTTTGAGGGAAAACCTTTTGCAACTAGCAGTGGCAGTAGCTCCCTGAACTTCTTCCATCCCGTTCTTACCCTAGTTATTGTACTTTCCGAACATCCACTTCCGCTGCTGTATATATATATATATATATAATAATAAAAAATTGAACAGGGACAGAACAGAGAGGCAGTACGACAAATGTTTATTAGATTCACGCTCAGGAGTGTGGAGGGTAGGTGGAGGACGACGTTTCGGGCATAAGCCCTTCTTCGGGTAAGAGTTCAAAAGGTGTGTAGGGGAGTGGTGGAGAGACATATAGCGAAAGGAAACGGTGCGAATGAAAAATTAACAAATAAAGACAAAAATATAATAAATAATAAATAAAAATAAAGCATGATCAAAATACAAGGAATGAGAACATTTAAAAATAAAGGCATGATCAAAATAAACTGAAATTAAAAGGGGGGTAAACAGGTGGTGGAAGGGTGTGGGGTGAGTAGAGGCGGAGGCGGGTGGAGTGGGGAGAGGGAGACGGGGTGTCCGAGCGGGGAGGGCTGAAGGTGGTGTGTGTGGTTAGGTGTGCGTGTGTGTGTGTGTGTGTGTATGTGAAAGTGAGGGTTGGGGGAAGAACGGGGTTGCATGTTCAGGAAGGTGTGTGTGGGGGGTGTTTTTGTGTGTCGGAGGGTCTGTGCGTGTGTGGATAGGGGGTGGGGGGAGAGGAATCAGGGGGCTGAGGGTGTAAATATGTGGTGGGAAGCACGTGTGTGTGGTTTAAGCGTGTTGTGGGTGTGGGTGGCGTGTGGATAAAAAAATTTGTTTCGGGATGTGTGTGTGGGTGAGTTATATAGGTGATGGTGTAAGAGGATGGTTGAAAGTGGTAAGTTACACGGATGTATGGAGATTTTGGTTGGAAGTCAAAACGCGTGTGGGTAATCCAAGAAGCGGTGGTCGGAAGAGGAGAGATGTGGGGTGCGCGCGCAACAGGAAGTGGTCAGCAGTTGAAGTGCTGTGGTCAGTGGGTGCTGAGACAGTGGTCGGAAGGGCATAGCAGCAGTCAGCGGAATGGTAGGGAGGCGAGGATGGGTAGGTGTGAGAGTTGGAGTGAAGAGGGTGTGTGTGTGTGTGTGTGTATTAGTAGGGGTGTTAGTGGGATGAGTGAGTGTGGAGTGGGGAGAGAAGGGTGTGTGTGGTTCTATGGAGGGAGTGTAGTTTGGTGAGGAGGTGTTAGTGGGTGTTAGTAGACGGGAGGTGGGGAGGGGTGGAATGCAGGTGTTAGTGGGGGTAGAGTGTGTAGAGTTGGTGGTGTACGAGGGTGTGTGGGTACGTGTGCGTGGGGTTGGAGGGTGTTAGTGATGTTAGTTGCGTGTGGGGTGGGTGGTGTAAGTGTGTGCGTGTGATAAGGAGGGGGGAGGAGGAGAAGAGGGGAGGGAAGGGGTGTTAGTATGTTAGTTGGGGAAGGGTGGTTAGATGAGG
>OZ024741.1:368409038-368414038 GCA_964016885.1 Eledone cirrhosa | reverse complement strand
AGGAAGGCTCCAGAATCCTGGAATTCTGTGATGCAAATAACCTAACTATCTGTAACACTAACTTCAAAAAACGTGACAATCACCTGATCACCTATAGATCCGGGGAACACACAAGCCAGGTAGATTATATCCTTACCAGAAGACGTGACAGAGTGTCTGTTGTAAACACTAAATCCCTCCCCCATGAAGAATGCACCTCCCAACATAGACTGATAATTAGCGACCTCATAGTCAGGACGAGACGTACTTGCCATCACCGACGCTGATAAGAAGGTAGCTTGGAAGTGTCACTATGAAAGGCTACTAAATGAGGAGAATAAATGGGAGAAAGACAGTCTCCCCAATATCGACCCAATAGAGGGACCAGCAGTGTTAGTCGAGGGGAGTATAATAAGTAAGGCAATCAAGGATATGAAGACGGGTAAGGCGGCTGGGCCTTCGGAAATAGTTGCTGAGATGCTGAAGGCATCTGGCACGGTGGGACACACCATGGTCACCCGCATAGTTAACCAAGTCATACAGAATGGGGTTGTTCCGAAGGACTGGCATAGCAGCAGCATCGTTAACTGTTATAAGGGTAAAGGAGACGCCCTAGATAGGAGTAACTATAGAGGCATTAAATTAATCGACCAGGTCATGAAGGTCACGGAAAAAGTAATAGCGCAACTAATCAGAGAGAGAATTGACCTAGATGAAATGCAGTTCGGGTTTGTGTCAGGCAAAAGTACCACAGACGCTCTTTTCATTGTACGACAACTACAGGAGAAGTACCTAGCTAAAGGTAAACCCCTCTACTTAGCTTTTGTCGACTTGGAGAAAGCCTTCGACAGAGTCCCCCGCTCCATTATCTGGTGGGCTCTTAGAAAACTAGGCGTTGACGAATGGCTTGTGAGGGCTATACAAGCCATGTATAAAGAAACAGTCAGCAAGATTAGAATTAACAACGAATATAGTGAAGAGTTTAGCGTAAAAGTTGGCGTCCATCAGGGCTCTGTTCTCAGCCCCCTACTATTTATTATTGCCCTTCAGGCTATAACAGAGGAGTTCAAGACCGGCTGCCCATGGGAACTCCTATACGCAGACGACCTGACACTCATAGCGGAATCAATGGCCGAGCTAGAGTAGAAATTCCAAACATGGAAGCACGGCCTAGAATCAAAAGGACTTAAAATTAACCTGGCTAAGACTAAAGTTCTAGTTTGTAGGAAAGAAAATAAGGCGGCGGTCCCTTCTGGGAAATGGTCGTGCTCGGTGTGTAGGAAAGGCGTAGGTAGAAACTCCATTTTATGTCCTAAATGCAAAGTATGGGTGCATAAAAGATGTAGTGGGATCACAGGTAAGCTAACTAAGAACATAGTTAACTAAGAACATAATAAAGAATCATCTGTACTCTACCAACATGCTAAGATAGAACACAAGGGTAAATTAGAGAATATAGAAATAAAAATAGAATCTACACACAGAAAAGATGCAATGTTTAGACAAATTACAGAGGCAATAAACATAAAAGAATTACAACCAAAATTAAATAGAAAATATGAGTGGAACAGCAACATCACAACTTACAATTAAGGACAAAATGAAAACACACACACACATAGAACAAACAACCAACCAATAACATGTAAATAAATAAACAAATAGATAAATGAACACAAACACACACAGACACCCGGATGTGGCGCATGCGCAAACTGAGCACACAACACACACACAGAAACAAAATGGCGTAGGACAGAAGAAAGGAAAGGCACAGAAACAAAGAAAGGAATCCCCAGTCACTAAGAGGTCACAGAGTGTGTGACGAAAGGACTATGACTATATATAAACAACTATCTGGTTGTGGAACCAACCAACCAGAAATTTATAAATTTGTAGATTTGTAAATTTATAAATTTATAGATATATAATAAATTGAAGTGATAGCAACTGGTGCGTGTGTTTCTTATTGGCAACATGACCCTCCCAAAGTATAACAATATCGGTTTCAACACACGATTTCAGATAAAGAATCTTGCTAAACAAATTCAGAAACGAAATATCGTAAGCCTTAGCCAGGCTAACAAGATACTGAAAACCACCATGTTCTGTTGTCTACGAAAAACCATAACATCTCGACAACTATACTTCATAAAGCAGTGTGCCTCGTCCAGAATCTACACCAACACCATCAATACTGACGGTAGAAGATTACAACTCACCAAAAAATAAGCAGATAGGCTAAAACGAACATTAATTCTAAACATAAAAAAGATCTATAGAGAATTAAGTCAAGAAAAACAAAAGCGTAACCTAATACAAGAAATAGCTAGGATCACCACACCAAGAGAGAAACTAATATTTATAAGCCTTATACGCCCTGAAGAACAATACATTACTCAAGAATGTGATAAGCACTTTAACAGGAAACTAAAGTGGCTTAAACAGGTAAAGCTAAATCAGGATACTATAGAGTATACCAATAGATATCCCGACAAAATTGACGGTATCAACAATGCCGACACCTCATTAACAGAAGAGTTCAACAACAAAAACACCAATATATATGGGAATGCAAAAATAGATAATGACGAAATGTCTGTGTTGTGTTTGCCCCCAAAATTTGCGACATTCAAGAAGGTAAATATGATTAGTAGTCTGTCAGAAATAGAAAAATCATTTACAAAACTACGCTGGAGCATCAAAAACAAAAGCAACAATATACGCACACACATATACAACACACATCCCAACAACAACAGACACACAGACACAAACAACAATAACAACAACACACACATCAACAACAACAACAATAACAACATACCCAGAAACAACAACAACAGACACGCAGACACAAACAACAATAACAACACACACAACAACGATAACACACACGGAGACAACAACACACATCAACAACAGCACACATCAACAACAACAACACACGCATTCAATGCCTCTCACCACCACCACAATCTTAACAAACACACAGACACAGAAAACAAGTAATGACAGTAGCACAGAAATCACAGAAATAAGGGAAAGTAATAGGATTAAAAGGAGAAGGGAGACTAAGGACAAAGAGAATAACCAAGACGAACACACAGACACAAAATAGGGTAGATAACTGTTTCTACTTTTGGCACAAGGCCAGCAATAACCCAGTGTATTACTGGTACTTTATTTTATCGACCCCATAAGGATGGAGGGCAAAGTTAACCTCGGCGGGATTTGAACTCAGAATGGCAAGGGCCGTAACTCTATGCGTCAAAGCATGGCGTCCGACCCTCTACCGATACTGCCAATCCACTGCCCAAATAGGGTAGATAACAACATTATTGAGCCAGTGGAAAGAGACAGGAGTAATTATGAGAGACATAGAAACAACCATGAGGCTGTTGGTGGAAATAGAAATAGAAACAACACAACTAACAATAACAATAGCACTAGTATACATAAAGCAGCAGCCTGGAACTCTCCGTTTTATAATCCCTCCGATAAATCATTCGACCTGCGACGAGTCCACGCCACGACTTTACCATTTAACAAACGCACGCAGTTGCCGTCGCAGGTCGATGAACAAACAGAAGCACAATTTAGTATAGCTAGATCCGAACTTAGAAATATTATAGAACAGTATAGCAAGAAGCATAATAGAATAGAGGCCCAGCAACTGGGAGAAAAATCTGCAAATGGCTTGCGTAAGCTCATGCAGCGCTCACGTAATGGAGAGATAGCATGCTTTCCAACAGACAAGTCTGGCAGAATGTCGGTTGACAGCCTGCCAAACTACATCCAGGCAATGCAACCCCACATCACTAACACAAGAGAGGTAACACCACAGGAGCATGAGGATAGAGAAAAAGCCCTCAATGCCCATATGGTGATGTGGACGAATATAATGCAGCCCAACAAAAGGACTGCCAACAACTTCCAGGCCTGGAACAATGACGTGCCGGCGTTGTATGGGCTTCGAAAAGACCATAAAACGGGCTGTGACCCTGTCGCGGGACCACCAACACGGCCAGTCTGTGGAGCTAACATTGCTAGTAACTACAGACTGTCCTACTTCCTCTCCCTGATCATACGCCCCATCATTGAGATGTCCCCAGATGTATGTGACAGCACGGAGGACCTCCTCAGCAGAATCGGCGTGAGTAACCGATCTGGGGACCTAACAAACTGCATAATAGGCAGTATGGATGTTGTGTCCCTGTATCCATCTATTGACGTGGATTTTGCTGTGGAGAAATGCGTAGAAATGATCGGCGAGAGCAAGGTTGAGTTCCGTGGGATTGATACCAGTGAGCTGGGACTTCTACTTAAGCTTACCCATAGTAATAGTTACCTAGACACATATGGCCTTAGCAACCTGTGCCCCACAAGACCAGCAAGAGGCAGACCACCTACCATTACCTCAATGGCCAAGAAAACCCACACAGATAGATGGAACGGGTGGACCAGAGCCATACGGACACCTGAAAACCACGATGAACTGAAGAAAATGATTGCACATGCGGTAGGGGCCAGCATAAAATTAACCCTTAAGGAACATATGTTCAAATTTAATGGAAAAACATATGCCCAAGAGGAAGGAGCAGCCATTGGTGTTAGCATTGCAGGCGACATAGCTAACTTATTCATGGTATGGTGGGACAGTAGACTTAAACTTAAAGAACAATTAGAAGACAGCTTAACCCTGATAATGTACTCCTGCTACGTAGATGATATAAACATCGTAGTTAAGACACCCCCACTAGAGAACAGTCAGGAACTAGAGAAAAACACAATGGAAAGCATCCAGCAAATAGCAAACTCCATCCACCAGAGCATTAGAGTTACTATAGACTACCCAAGTAGACACCCCAACCATCGATTACCTGTACTAGACACAGAGCTCTGGTTAGATACCATTAACAACCAAAAACAAATCCTCCATTCCCATTATGCCAAACCCATGACTTCCAAACATCTGATCCACCGAAACTCGGCCATTTCGGACCATACCAAAATCAACA
>OZ024741.1:368384038-368391538 GCA_964016885.1 Eledone cirrhosa | reverse complement strand
GACTAGCACGCAACATGGCTTCCGCCCAGGAAGAAGCTGCCTTACGCAGCTGCTACATCACTACGACTAGGTACTGAGACAACTGCTAGACAGCTCACATGTGGACGTGATATATCTTGACTTTGCGAAGGCCTTTGACAAGGTCGACCACGGATGATATGTCACAAACTACACGGACTCGGCATAACTGGAAAAGTAGGTGAGTGGCTGCATGGCTTCCTAAGGGACAGAAGCCAGGCAGTCGCAGCAAATGGGGCCCTCTCGAGGGAAACACCGATAACAAGTGGGGTGCCCCAGGGGACAGTCCTGGGACCACTACTGTTTTTGGTGGCTCTCTCGGACATGCCCTCTGTGGTGCATGCAACAACATCCCTCACTAGCTATGCTGATGACACTAAGGTAGCACAGGCAATCAAAAACCCGGCTGACGCTGCTCTTTTACAGCAGGATCTGGATGCCATATACAGATGGGCGGAAGAAAACAACATGCAGTTTAATGCTGGCAAATTCCAAGCCCTACAATACAAACTTGCAAACACAAATATAGTGGAACACAGCTACACAGAACCAGGAGGGACCGATATCCCCGTGTCAAAATCGATACGAGACCTGGGCATAGACATGAGCGATGATGCATCTTTTTCTTCACACATCATGAAGGTGGCGACAACATGTAGACGACTCGCTGGCTGGATCTTGAGGACTTTCCGGACAAGAGATCGAGACACCATGTTGACACTGTGGAGGACTTTTGTCCTAAGCCGCCTAGACTACTGCTCCCAGTTGTGGTCACCCCATAGTGTCAAACTAACCACGGAGCTTGAGGCAATCCAGCGAAGCTACACCAAGAGGATTGCCAAGATGAGGGAGACAAGCTACTGGGAGAGGCTAAAGGAACTGAACCTCTACTCATATTATGTAAACTATATATATGTGTTTGTGTCTATATTGTATCTGTATTATTTTTGACCGTCGGTCAGTCAATGGCAACATTGAGGACTGAGTAAGTTAGATCGCAGTTATAAAAGACAGCGAGAAGCGAAAACCAACCAAACAGTGAGTATGTTCTGTTATTAATTCTGGCAATATTACACAAATATGACCCTCCACAAGTATAACAATATATATATATGTATATATATATGTATATATATATGTATATATATATATATGTATATATATATGTATATATATATATATGTATATATATATGTATATATATATGTATATATATATGTATATATATATGTATATATATATGTATATATATATGTATATGTATATATATATATATATGTATGTATATGTATATATATATATATGTATATATATATGTATATATATATGTATATATATATATGTATATATATATGTATATATATATGTATATATATATGTATATGTATATATATATATATATGTATGTATATGTATATATATATATATGTATGTATATGTAGATGTGAGAAAAACCACAGACCCTCCATCTCAACTCACCTTTTGAAAAGCAGAAGAACTGCGAAACCGGTAAAGGAACCAAATAAATATATATATTTTTTTTTTAAATAAGACTCTAGTTGCATTTTCGATTTCATCTCTTTTTCTTTGTACTTTCACTCGTGTAGGACACCTCGGTTATTTTTCATTTTGTATAAAAAAAAAAAAAAAAAAAAAAAAAACCTCACTTTCTAATACATATATATATATATACATATATATATATATATATATACATATACATATATATATATACATATATATATATATACATATATATAGCTGAATCGATGGCCGAGCTAGTTTGTAGGAAAGAAAATAAGGCGGCGGTCCCTTCCGGGAAATGGCCATGCTCAGTGTGTAGGAAAGGCGTAGGTAGAAACTCCATTTTATGTCCCAAATGCAAAGTATGGGTGCATAAAAGATGTAGTGGGATCACAGGTAAGCTAACTAAGAACTTAGATTTTACATGTGGGCGGTGCCCACAAAATACTAACATGCAGCGAGTGCCCACAAAATACTAACTCTTTCAGTTGCGCAGAGGGCTCTATAGAAATAGTGGACAGCTTCCGTTACCTGGGTGACAAAATCAGCAGTGAGGGAGGGTGCTCCGAAAGTACAGTAGCTAGAGTCAGAACTGGATGGAAAAAGTTCAGAGAGCTTATACCACTATTAGCTGCTAAAGGGTTCTCCCTAAAAATGAAAGGCAGGTTATACGATGCCTGCATACGAACAGCAATGTTGCATGGCAGTGAGACCTGGGCATTGTGTGCAGAGGATATACGCAGACTAGAGAGGAACGAAGCTTGCATGCTCCGCTGGATGTGTAATAGTAATATACGTGAACGGCAAAGCATAAACGAACTAAGGAAAAAATTAGAAATAAGAGGGATCAGATGTTGTTTACTCGAGAGAAGGCTACGTTGGTACGGACACGTGATGCGCATGAAAGTCGATAGCTGTATAACAAAGTGCAGGGCAATAAAGATAGACGGTAGCCACGGAATAGTCAGACCTAGAAAATCCTGGGACGAGCTGATAAACTCCGACCTCACACAATTACACCTCTCCAAGACAATGTCACTGGACCGAGACCTTTGGCGGTACTCAGTAATAGAGAAGACCCGCCTTACCTAAATACATAGTTTTCTTTTTAATCAACCAGAAATAAATCCTTGTGGTGACAACAATGGTGGATGTTCTCACTTGTGTTTAATGTCTCCCCAGGCTCCTTTTTATTCTTGTGCATGTCCAACAGGGATTCGTATTCATGAAAATGGTCGAACTTGTCCAAGCAGTGAGTTTTGTTTTCATAATCTACATTCTAATTCTATATTGTCATAGTCTGTCATAATTATTATTATTTGTTTAATGAACATACACACTTTCTTAATTATTTATTTACTGAATTATTCCTTTCTAAAAGCATATATGGACTCACATGCAATATGTTTATGTATAATAAACATAGGTTTAGTCTTGCTGTGAGTATTTTAAGTTGTGATTATGTCATCTACCTCAGTAAGAACAATGGATATATCTGACTGTTGTTGGAGTTTGTTAGTACACACATACTTCCATATACCGAAATATGTAAGACAATATTATAAGTTTTGTAAACAAACTATTCTTGGTAAGGTCTCATTTGCAAATAGCGTAGGCTTAACTTAGCTAATTATTCATTCCTTAGTATATCTAATAATAGGAAAATATGTGTATTGCCAGGCAATGTGTCAAGGAAAACCGTGATATTGTCGGGGAGAAGTGTGTGCTTAACGATGATGGCATACTTGCCATCACCGACGCTGATAAGAAGGTAGCTTGGAAGTGTCACTACGAAAGGCTTCTAAATGAGGAGAACAAATGGGAGAAAGACAGTCTCCCCCACATCGACCCAATAGAGGGACCAGCAGTGTTAGTCCAGGGTAGTACAATAAGCAAGGCAATCAAAGATATGAAGACGGGTAAGGCGGCTGGTCCTTCGGAAATAGTTGCTGAGATGCTGAAGGCATCTGGTTCGGTGGGACACACCATGGTCACCCGGATAGTTAACCAAGTCGTACAGAATGGGGTTGTTCCGAAGGACTGGCGTAGCAGCATCATCGTTAACTGCTATAAGGGAAAAGGAGATGCCCTAGATAGGAGTAACTATAGAGGCATTAAATTAATCGACCAGGTCATGAAGGTCACGGAAAAAGTAATAGCGCAACTAATCAGAGAGAGAATTGATCTAGATGAAATGCAGTTCGGATTTGTGTCAGGCAAAAGTACCACAGACGCTCTTTTCATTGTACGACAACTACAGGAGAAGTACCTAGCTAAAAGTAAACCCCTATACTTAGCCTTCGTCGACTTGGAGAAAGCCTTCGACAGAGTCCCCCGTTCCATTATCTGGTGGTCTCTTAGAAAACTAGGTGTTGACGAATGGCTTGTGAGAGCTATAGAAGCCATGTATAAAGAAACAGTCAGTAAGGTTAGAATTAACAACGAATATAGTGAAGAGTTTAGCGTAAAAGTTGGTGTCCATCAGGGCTCTGTTCTTAGCCCCCTACTATTTATTATTGCCCTTCAGGCTATAACAGAGGAGTTCAAGACCGGCTGCCCATGGGAACTCCTATACGCAGATGATCTAACGCTCATAGCTGAATCAATGACCGAACTAGAGAAGAAATTCCAAACATGGAAGCACGGCCTAGAATCAAAAGGCCTTAAAATTAACCTGGCTAAGACTAAAGTTCTAGTTTGTAGGAAAGAAAATATGGCGGCAGTCCCATCTGGGAAATGGCCATGCTCAGTGTGTAGGAAAGGCGTAGGTAGAAACTCCATTTTATGTCCCAAATACAAAGTATGGGTGCATAAAAGATGTAGTGGGATCACAGGTAAGCTAACTAAGAACATAGATTTTACATGTGGCCGGTGCTCTGGTGCAATAAGTAGCAGCAAGTGCCCACAAAATACTAGCTCCTTCAACTGCGCAGAGGGTTCTATAGAAATAGTGGACAGCTTCCGTTACCTGGGTGACAAAATCAGCAGTGGGGAAGGGTGCTCTGAAAGTACAGTAGCTAGAGTCAGAACTGGATGGAAAAAGTTCAGAGAGCTTATACCACTATTAGCCGCTAGAGGGTTCTCCCTAAAAATGAAAGGCAGGTTATACGATGCCTGCATACGAACAGCAATGCTGCATGGCAGTGAGACCTGGGCATTGTGTGCAGAGGATATACGCAGACTAGAGAGGAACGAAGCTTGCATGCTCCGCTGGATGTGCAATAGTAATATACGTGAACGGCAAAGCATAAACGAACTAAGGAAAAAATTAGAAATAAGAGGGATCAGATGTTGTTTACTCGAGAGAAGGCTACGTTGGTACGGTCACGTGATGCGCATGAAAGACGACAGCTGTATAACAAAGTGCAGGGCAATAAAGATAGACGGTAGCCACGGAGTAGGCAGACCCAGAAAAACATGGGACGAGCTGATAAATTCCGACCTCACACGCTTACACCTCCCCAAGACAATGTCACTGGACCGAGACCTTTGGCGGTACTCAGTAATAGAGAAGACCCGCCTTACCTAAATACAAAGTAAAAACCTACTACAGTCAGTAGGCATCTCTATCAAAACACCCCCCCGTCCCACCACCTCCACCCCATCCACACCGCCCCTTTCAATGTACAGTTATGTTGGTCCCACAACATCCAGTCCGAAACAAATGAGATCGTGTAGGTGTCACGACAAAAAACACACAGTCCACGCTGTAAATGTGGCCATGTAGGCAACACGGTAAAAACCTCCCAGCCCCACACTGTAAATGTGGTTGGTGTTAGGAAGGGCATCCAGCTGTAGAAAACCCGCCAGACAGTCCACGCTGTAATGTGGCCGTGTAGGCAACACGGTAAAAACCTCCCAGCCCCACACTGTAAATGTGGTTGGTGTTAGGAAGGGCATCCAACTGTAGAAAACCCGCCAGACAGTCCTATGCGAGCAAGACAACCACTCTTGCCTCAAGTGGGAAAACCCCCGTCCAAACCCATGCAAGCGTGGAACACGGACGCTAAACCTGATGATGATGATGATGATGATGATATATATATATATACATATATATACATATATATATATACATATATATACACCTCTCAAAGTCAATGAAACACGACCGTGACTTCTGGCGTCACGCAGTAATACAGGGTACCCGACCTCCCATGGGTACATGCTGAAGCATATAAACAATATGCCCCCACTCCCCCCACCACAAGGTGGTCGTGGAGGTGCCACGGCAAAAAAGCACCCAGCCCACACTGTAAAGTGGACGTGTAGGCGCCACGAAAAAGCACCCAGCACTCACTGTAAATGAGGTTGGTGTTAGGAAGGGCATCCAGCTGTAGAAATCAAGCCAGATCAGTTCCTGTATGAGCAAGGCATGGTCAGCCGACCAGACACTGCCCACAACAGGACAACCCGTCTAACCCATGCTAGCGTGGAAGAACGGACATAAAACGGTGATGATGATGATGATGATGATGATGATATATACATATATATACATATATATATATACATATATATACATAGATATATATACATATACATATATATATATATATATATATATATATATATATACATCATCATCATCATCATCATCGTTTAACCCGCTTGCATGGGTTTGGACGGGGATTTTCCCACTTGAGGCAAGAGTGATTGTCTTGCTCGCATAGGACTGTCTGGCGGGTTTTCTACAGCTGGATGCCCTTCCTAACACCAACCACATTTACAGTGTAGGGCTGGGAGGTTTTTACCGTGTTGCCTACACGACCACATTACAGCGTGGACTGTCTGGCGGGTTTTCTACAGCTGGATGCCCTTCCTAACACCAACCACATTTACACTGTGGGGCTGGCAGGTTTTTACCGTGTTGCCTTCACGGCCACATTACAGCGTGGACTGTGTGTTTTTTTATCGTGACACCTACACAATCTCATTTCTTTCGGCCTGGATGTTGTGGCACCAACATAACTTTACATTGAAAGGGGCGGTGTGGATGGGGTGGGGGTGGTGGGACGGGGGTGTATTTTGTTAGAGATGCCTACTGACTGTAGTAGGTTTTACTTTGTATTTAGGTAAGGCGGGTCTTCTCTATTACTGAGTACCGCCAAAGGTCTCGGTCCAGTGACATTGTCTTGGAGAGGTGTAAGTGTGTGAGGTCGGAATTTATCAGCTCGTCCCAGGTTTTCCTGGGTCTGCCTACTCCGTGGCTACCATCTATCTTTATTGCCCTGCACTTTGTTATACAGCTGTCGTCTTTCATGCGCATCACGTGACCATACCAACGTAGCCTTCTCTCAAGTAAACAGCATCTGATCCCTCTTATTTCTAATTTTTTCCTTAGTTCGCTTATGCTTTGCCGTTCACGTATGTTACTATTACACATCCAGCGGAGCATGCAAGCTTCGTTCCTCTCTAGTCTGCGTATATCCTCTGCACACAATGCCCAGGTCTCACTGCCATGCAACATTGCTGTTCGTATGCAGGCATCATACAAACTGCCTTTCATTTTTAGGGAGAACCCTTTAGTGGCTAATAGTGGTATAAGCTCTCTGAACTTTTTCCATCCAGTTCTGACTCTAGCTACTGTACTTTCAGAGCACCCTCCCCCACTGCTGATTTTGTCACCCAGGTAACGGAAGCTATCCACTATTTCTATAGAACCCTCTGCGCAATTGAAAGAGCTAGTATTTTGTGGGCACTTGCTGCTACTTATTGCACCAGAGCACCAGCCACATGTAAAATCTATCTTCTTAGTTAACTTACCTGTGATCCCACTACATCTTTTATGCACCCATACTTTGCATTTGGGACATAAAATGGAGTTTCTACCTACGCCTTTCCTACACACTGAGCATGGCCATTTCCCGGAAGGGACCGTCGCCTTATTTTCTTTCCTACAAACTAGAACTTTAGTCTTAGCCAGGTTAATTTTAAGCCCTTTTGATTCTAGGCCAT
>OZ024741.1:368346538-368351538 GCA_964016885.1 Eledone cirrhosa | reverse complement strand
GGGGTAGAGAGGGCCCTTGAGTCTAGTAAGACATCCTCTCTAGTGCTGGTGGCACAAATAAAAGCACCCAGTCCATGCTGTAAAGTGGCGCTGGTGTTAGGAAGGGCATCCAACCAGTGTATCAATGCCAAATCGCTTATCAGTACAGCAACAAAACAGCATAGGAACAACAACAAATATGAAGACGTCGCATCTCAGAGTTGCAACACTTAATGTTGGCACTCTCAGAGGTAGATCTGCTGAAATAGCGGAGATGCTGGAGAGAAGGCAGGTGGATGTGTGCTGCGTGCAAGAGGTGAGATGGAGAGGTGCCTCTGCGAGACTAGTCGTAGGCAAGCGTCTTAGCTATAAGCTATTCTGGGTAGGTAAGGATGATGGGTTAGGGGGAGTAGGCATTTTGCTGGCTGAGAAATGGATCAATAAGACAATAGAGGTAGTTCGAGTTAGTAATCGAATAATTAAGCTTAGATTAGTTGTAGGTAGGAGACTACTGACAATCATCTCGGTCTATGCTCCCCAAGCAGGCCTAGGCAAAGATGAGAAAGACTGCTTTTATGAGCAACTTTTGCAAACAACCACAATGACAGAGGACGGAGGCATCGTTATGCTAGCAGGAGACTTCAATGGTCATGTTGGACAGCTCCAGGATGGTTACACTGGGGTACATGGTGGGCACGGTTACGGTTTAAGAAATGAAGAAGGAGTGAGACTTCTTGAATTTTGTGATGCGAGTACATTGACTATTTGCAACACAAACTTCCAGAAACCTGCCAAGCACCTAATAACCTACCAATCTGGTGAGCACATAAGCCAGATTGACTTCCTGCTAGTTAGGCAGCGGGACAGGCAGATAGTGTCTAATACCAAGGCATACCCTTGGGAAAAATGTACCCCACAGCATAGGTTAGTTGTTAGTGATATCTCAGTAAGCAAGAGATGGAATGAGACATATAGGAAGGTGTGGAGAAGAAAGGTCTGGAAGCTAAAAGACCTTTCACTAAAATACAAATTTAGGAAAGCCCTTCAAGATGTATATGACGAAAAAGAAGACGATTTAGAGACGTATGACATAGATAATAACTGGAAGTTCTTACGTGACAACTTGCTGCAGGCTACTGATGAAACCTGTGGCTGGAGCAGAGCTCCAACCAGACAGAGAGTGACCTTGTGGTGGAACAGCACAGTAGATAAGGCTATTAGAGACAAAAGACTAGCATGGAAGGCTTGGAAAAAGGGTGGGAGTAGGGAAGAATATACAGCCACTAAGAGAGAAGCTAGACGTCAGGTGTACTTAGCACGCAGGGAGGTTGAGAGTAGGAGGTTTGCCAATGTTCTTCGACGGGAAGATCAGAGGCGTGCGGTGTTCCACATTGCAAGGCAGTGTGTCAATGCAAATCGGGATGTTGTTGGAGATAAATGTGTCCGGGATGATGCCGGTGTACTTAGTGTCACGAATGACCAGAAAAAGGAGGCCTGGAAATGTCATTATGAGAGACTGATGAATGTGGAGAACGAATGGGAGAGAGAGAAATTACCCTTGGTAGATCCGACAGAGGGACCAGCTATTGAGATTGACGAATATAGAGTCCAAGAGGCGATTAGGGAAATGAAAAATGGTAAGGCGGCCGGACCATCGGGAATAGTTGCTGAGATGCTGAAGGTATCAGGGGACGTAGGCACTAAACTGGTTGCACGCATCATCAATCAGGCTATATATGGTGGTGTCATACCCAAAGACTGGTGCAGCAGTATTCTCATAAATTGCTACAAAGGTAAAGGGGATGCTTTGGAGAGGAGCAATTATAGGGGTATAAAACTGATAGATCAGGTTATGAAAGTGGCAGAAAGGATTTTAGCACAACTAATTAGAGAAAGGGTCAAACTAGATGAGATGCAGTTTGGTTTTGTGCCTGGGAAGAGTACAACAGATGCCCTCTTCTTGGTGAGACAAATGCAAGAGAGGTTCTTAGAGAAGAATAAGCCACTATACTTAGCCTTTGTTGACCTAGAGAAGGCCTTTGATAGGGTACCCCGATCTGTCATCTGGTGGTCCCTAAGGAAGCTAGGTGTTGAGGAATGGCTTGTGAGGACAGTGCAAACTTTGTACAGAGGTACTCTCAGTAAAGTCAGGGTAGGAATGGAGTTTAGTGAGGAATTCCAGATACAAGTAGGAGTACATCAGGGTTCGGTCCTCAGCCCGCTCTTGTTCATTATAGTCCTCCAAGCCATAACAGAGGAGTTTAAGACTGGCTGTCCATGGGAACTTCTCTATGCTGACGATCTGGCTCTTATAGCAGAATCAGTAGAGGAGCTAGAGAATAAATTCCGGCTATGGAAACAGCAGTTGGAAGCAAGAGGACTGAGAGTAAATCTAGCTAAGACAAAAGTGTTGATGAGTAGAAAAGAGGACAAAACCCTGATTCCGTCAGGGAAATGGCCATGTTCGATATGCAGAAAAGGAACTGGCATAAATTCTATAAAATGCACACAATGCGGGTCCTGGGTACACAAGAGATGTAGCGGGATAGCAGGCAAACTAACAGGTAGGGAGAAATATGTATGCAGTAGATGTACAGGGAAATTAGACAGTAGAAGTCGCACTGATAGACACATTTTTCAAATGCGAAAGGGCGCTATAGAAGTGGTGGATAGCTTCCGGTACCTAGGAGATCAGATTAGCATGGGAGGAGGGTGTTCCGAGGCCATAGTATCTAGAATAAGGACGGGTTGGAAGAAGTTTAGGGAGCTGCTTCCTCTGTTGACGAAGAAGGGTTTCTCCCTGCGTACGAAAGGCCGGTTGTATGATGCCTGTGTGAGGAGCGCGATGCTGCATGGTAGTGAGACATGGGCAGCAACCGCAGAGGATATGCGATGGCTGGAGAGAAATGAGGCAAGCATGCTCCGTTGGATGTGCAGTGTAAATGTGCCTGAACGACCCAGCATAAATGTGTTGAGAGAGAAACTGTGTCTGAGAGGGATAGAATGTAGTGTACGGGAGAGGAGACTGAGGTGGTATGGACATGTGATGCGCATGGAGGATGACCGATGGGTGAAGAAGTGCCAGGAAATGCCAGTTGAAGGAAGACGTGGTAGAGGTAGACCACGAAAAACATGGGCGGAGGTGGTGAGAACAGACCTCAGATCATTGAAGCTCACGGCGGAGATGACGAGGGATCGTGACGAGTGGAGAGATGCTGTGCTGAATAAGAGCCGTCCCACCCTTGCAAGCAGGGAAAAGCGGACGTAAAATGATGATGATGATGATGATATACATATATATATATATATATATATATATATATATACATATATATATATATACATATATATATATATATATATACATATATATATATACATATATATATATACAAATATATATATATATACATATATATATATACACATATATATATATACACATATATATATATACATATATATATATATACATATATATATATATACATATATATATATATATATATATACATACATATATATATATATACATACATATATATATACATACATTAATATATACATACATATATATATACATATATATATATACATATATATATACATATATATATATATACATATACATATATATATATACATATATATATATATATACATATATATATATACATATATATATATACATATATATATATATACATAAGTGCACCTGAGCACTTTACACAATAATTTCATTATTATTATTATATATATACATATATATATACATATACATATATACATATACATATATATATACATATATATATACATATATATATATATCATCATCATCATCATCATCAACGTTTAACGTCCGTGTTCCACGCTTGCATGGGTTTGGACGGGGGTAGTCCCACTTGAGGCAAGAGTGATTGTCTTGCTCGCATAGGACTGTCTGGCAGGTTTTCTACAGTTGGATGCCCTTCCTAACACCAACCACATTTACAGTGTGGGTCTGGGAGGTTTTTACCGTGTTGCCTACACGGCCACATTACAGCGTGGACTGTGTGTTTTTTTGTCGTGACACCTACACGATCTCATTTGTTTCGGCCCGGATGGCGCGGCACCAACATAACTTTACATAGGACGGGGTGGTGTGGATGGGGTGGGGGTGGTGGTGGTGGGACGGGGTGTATTTTGTTAGAGATGCCTACTGGCAAGGCGGGTCTTCTCTGTTACTGAGTACCGCCAAAGGTCTCGGTCCAGTGACATTGTCTTGGAGAGGTGTAAGTGTGTGAGGTCGGAGTTTATCAGCTCGTCCCAGGTTTTTCTAGGTCTGCCTATTCCGTGGCTACCGTCTATCTTTATTGCCCTGCACTTTGTTATACAGCTATCGACTTTCATGCGCATCACGTGTCCATACCAACGTAGCCTTCTCTCGAGTAAACAACATCTGATCCCTCTTATCTCTAATTTTTTCCTTAGTTCGTTTATGCTTTGCCGTTCACGTATATTACTGTTACACATCCAGCGGAGCATGCAAGCTTCGTTCCTCTCTAGTCTGCGTATATCCTCTGCACACAATGCCCAGGTCTCACTGCCATGCAACATTGCTGTTCGTATGCAGGCATCGTACAACCTGCCTTTCATTTTTAGGGAGAACCCTTTAGCAGCTAATAGTGGTATAAGCTCTCTGAACTTTTTCCAACCAGTTCTGACTCTAGCTACAGTACTTTCAGAGCACCCTCCCCCACTGCTGATTTTATCGCCCAGGTAACGGAAGCTGTCCACTATTTCTATAGAACCCTCTGCGCAATTGAAAGAGCTAGTATTGTGTGGGCACTTGCTGCTACTTATTGCACCAGAACACCGGCCACATGTAAAATCTATGTTCTTAGTTAGCTTACCTGTGATCCCACTACATCTTTTATGCACCCATACTTTGCATTTAGGACACAAAATGGAGTTTCTACCTACGCCTTTCCTACACACCGAGCACGACCATTTCCCAGAAGGGACCGCCGCCTTGTTTT
>OZ024741.1:368336538-368344038 GCA_964016885.1 Eledone cirrhosa | reverse complement strand
TATATGTATATGTATATATATATATATACATATACATATATATATATATATATATATATACCAGAAGACGTGACAGAGTGTCTGTTGTTAACACTAAATCCCTCCCCCATGAAGAATGCACCTCCCAACATAGACTGATAATTAGCGACCTCATAGTCAGGACGAGACGTACTCGACAACAGAAGAGGACTATCCTCAGGAGGAAAATATGGAAGTTAAAGGACCCCACAGCCAGGAATAAATTTCAAAGCATATTACTTGATGCTTTCGACAGTAAGGAAGAACATTTAGAGTCGGACAATATAGAGGGAGAGTGGGAATTTCTGAAAGCAAACCTGCTGTTGGCGACAGACGAGGTCTGTGGCTGGAGCAGGCCTGTAGGCAGGAGGAGAGTAACATGGTGGTGGAACAGTAAGGTGGAGGGGTCAATTAAGGCCAAAAAGCAGGCTTGGAAAGTATGGCGGGATGGGGGAAGTAGAGAGGACTATCAAGTGGCCAGGAGGGAAGCTAGGAGACAAGTGTACTTAGCAAGAAGGGAAGCTGAGGAAAGAAAGTTCAAGCATGTTCTACAACGCGATGACCAAAAACGTGAGGTGTTCAGGATTGCTAGGCAATGCGTCAAGGAAAACCGTGATATTGTCGGGGAGAAGTGTGTACTAAACGACGATGGCACACTTGCCATCACCGACGCTGATAAGAAGGTAGCTTGGAAGTGTCACTATGAAAGGCTTCTAAATGAGGAGAATAATTGGGAGAAAGGCAGTCTCCCCCATATCGACCCAATAGAGGGACCAGCAGTGTTAGTCGAGGGGAGTATAATAAGTAAGGCAATCAAGGATATGAAGACTGGTAAGGCGGCTGGGCCTTCGGAAATAGTTGCTGAGATGCTGAAGGCATCTGGCACGGTGGGACACACCATGGTCACCCGCATAGTTAACCAAGTCGTACAAAACGGGGTTGTTCCGAAGGACTGGCATAGCAGCATCATCGTTAACTGTTATAAGGGTAAAGGAGACGCCCTAGATAGGAGTAACTATAGAGGCATTAAATTAATCGACCAGGTCATGAAGGTCACGGAAAGAGTAATAGCGCAACTAATCAGAGAGAGAATTGACCTAGATGAAATGCAGTTCGGGTTTGTGTCAGGCAAAAGTACCACAGACGCTCTTTTCATAGTACGACAACTACAAGAGAAGTACCTAGCTAAAGGTAAACCCCTCTACTTAGCTTTTGTCGACTTGGAGAAAGCCTTCGACAGAGTCCCCCGCTCCATTATCTGGTGGGCTCTTAGAAAACTAGGCGTTGACGAATGGCTTGTGAGGGCTATACAAGCCATGTATAAAGAAACAGTCAGCAAGGTTAGAATTAACAACGAATATAGTGAAGAGTTTAGCGTAAAAGTCGGCGTCCATCAGGGCTCTGTTCTCAGTCCACTACTATTTATTATTGCCCTTCAGGCCATAACAGAGGAGTTCAAGACAGGCTGCCCATGGGAACTCCTATACGCAGACGACCTGACACTCATAGCGGAATCAATGGCCGAGCTAGAGAAGAAATTCCAAACATGGAAGCACGGCCTAGAGTCAAAAGGACTTAAAATTAACCTGGCTAAGACCAAAGTACTAGTTTGTAGGAAAGAAAACAAGGCGGCGGTCCCTTCTGGGAAATGGTCGTGCTCGGTGTGTAGGAAAGGCGTAGGTAGAAACTCCATTTTATGTCCTAAATGCAAAGTATGGGTGCATAAAAGATGTAGTGGGATCACAGGTAGGCTAACTAAGAACATAGATTTTACATGTGGCCGGTGCTCTGGTGCAATAAGTAGCAGCAAGTGCCCACAAACTACTAGCTCTTTCAATTGCGCAGAGGGTTCTATAGAAATAGTGGACAGCTTCCGTTACCTGGGCGATAAAATCAGCAGTGGGGGAGGGTGCTCTGAAAGTACTGTAGCTAGAGTCAGAACTGGTTGGAAAAAGTTCAGAGAGCTTATACCACTATTAGCTGCTAAAGGGTTCTCACTAAAAATGAAAGGCAGGTTGTACGATGCCTGCATACGAACAGCAATGCTGCATGGCAGTGAGACCTGGGCATTGTGTGCAGAGGATATACGCAGACTAGAGAGGAACGAAGCTTGCATGCTCCGCTGGATGTGTAACAGTAATATACGTGAACGGCAAAGCATAAACGAACTAAGGAATAAATTAGAGATAAGAGGGATCAGATGTTGTTTACTCGAGAGAAGGCTACGTTGGTATGGACACGTGATGCGCATGAAAGTCGATAGCTGTATAACAAAGTGCAGGGCAATAAAGATAGACGGTAGTCACGGAATAGGCAGACCTAGAAAAACCTGGGACGAGCTGATAAACTCCGACATCACACACTTACACCTCTCCAAGACAATGTCACTGGACCGAGACCTTTGGCGGTACTCAGTAACAGAGAAGACCCGCCTTACCTAAATATATAGTAAAACCTACTCCAGCCAGTAGGCATCTCTAACAAATACACCCCGTCCCACCACCCCCACCCGATCCACACCACCCCGTTCTATGTAAAGTTATGTTGGTGCCGCGCCATCGAGGCTGAAACAAATGAGATCGTGTAGGTGTCACGACAAAAAAACACACAGTCCACGCTGTAATGTGGCCGTGTAGGCAACACGGTAAAAACCTCCCAGACCCACACTGTAAATGTGGTTGGTGTTAGGAAGGGCATCCAACTGTAGAAAACCTGCCAGACAGTCCTATGCGAGCAAGACAATCACTCTTGCCTCAAGTGGGACTACCCCCGTCCAAACCCATGCAAGCGTGGAACACGGACGTTAAACGCTGATGATGATGATGATGATGATGATGATATGTATATGTATATATATATATATACATATATATATATATATATATACATATGTATATACATATATATATATACATATATATATATATACATATATATATACAGAGAGAGAATTGACCTAGATGAAATGCAGTTCGGGTTTGTGTCAGGCAAAAGTACCACAGACGCTCTTTTCATTGTACGACAACTACAGGAGAAGTACCTAGCTAAAGGTAAACCCCTCTACTTAGCTTTTGTCGACTTGGAGAAAGCCTTCGACAGAGTCCCCCGCTCCATTATCTGGTGGGCTCTTAGAAAACTAGGCGTTGACGAATGGCTTGTGAGAGCTATACAAGCCATGTATAAAGAAACAGTCAGCAAGGTTAGAATTAACAACGAATATAGTGAAGAGTTTAGCGTAATAGTTGGCGTCCATCAGGGCTCTGTTCTCAGCCCCCTACTATTTATTATTGCCCTTCAGGCTATAATAGAGGAGTTCAAGACCGGCTGCCCATGGGAACTCCTATACGCAGACGACCTGACACTCATAGCGGAATCAATGGCCGAGCTAGAGAAGAAATTCCAAACATGGAAGCACGGCCTAGAATCAAAAGGCCTTAAAATTAACCTGGCTAAGACTAAAGTTCTAGTTTGTAGGAAAGAAAATAAGGCGGCGATCCCTTCTGGGAAATGGTCGTGCTCGGTGTGTAGGAAAGGCGTAGGTAGAAACTCCATTTTATGTCCTAAATGCAAAGTATGGGTGCATAAAAGATGTAGTGGGATCACAGATAAGCTAATTAAGAACATAGATTTTACATGTGGCCGGTGCTCTGGTGCAATAAGTAGCAGCAAGTGCCCAGAAAATACTAGCTCTTTCAATTGCGCAGAGGGTTCTATAGAAATAGTGGACAGTTTCCGTTACCTGGGTGATAAAATCAGCAGTGGGGGAGGGTGCTCTGAAAGTACAGTAGCTAGAGTCAGAACTAGTTGGAAAAAGTTCAGAGAGCTTATACCACTATTAGCTGCTAAAGGGTTCTCCCTAAAAATGAAAGGCAGGTTGTACGATGCCTGCATACGAACAGCAATGTTCCATGGCAGTGAGACCTGAGCATTGTGTGCAGAGGATATACGCAGACTAGAGAGGAACGAAGCTTGCATGCTCCGCTGGATGTGTAACAGTAATATACGTGAACGGCAAAGCATAAACGAACTAAGGAAAAAATTAGAAATAAGAGGGATCAGATGTTGTTTACTCGAGAGAAGGCTACGTTGGTATGGACACGTGATGCGCATGAAAGTCGATAGCTGTATAACAAAGTGCAGGGCAATAAAGATAGACGGTAGCCACGGAATAGGCAGACCTAGAAAAACCTGGGATGAGCTGATAAACTCCGACCTCACACACTTACATTTCTCCAAGACAATGTCACTTGACCGAGACCTTTGGCGGGTACTCAGTAACAGAGAAGACCCGCCTTACCTAAATACATAGTAAAACCTACTACAGCCAGTAGGCATCTGTAACAAAATACACCCCCCCCCCCGAGGGGTTTTCTACAGTTGGATGCCCTTCCTAACACCAACCACATGTACAGTGTGGGTCTGGGAGGTTTTTACCGTGTTGCCTACACGGCCACATTACAGCGTGGACTGTGTGTTTTTTTGTCGTGACACCTACACGATCTCATTTGTTTCGGCCTGGATAGTGTGGCACCAACATAACTTTACATAGAAGGGGGCGGTGTGGATGGGGTGGGACAGGGGTGTATTTTGTTAGAGATGCCTACTGACTGTAGTAGGTTTTACTTTGTATCTAGGTAAGGTGGGTCTTCTCTATTACTGAGTACCGCCAAAGGTCTCGGTCCAGTGACATTGCCTTGGTGAGGTGTAAGTGTGTGAGGTCGGAGTTTATCAGCTCGTCCCAGGTTTTTCTGGGTCTGCCTATTCCGTGGCTACCGTCTATCTTTATTGCCCTGCACTTTGTTATACAGCTATCGTCCTTCATGCGCATCACGTGACCATACCAACGTAGCCTTCTCTCTAGTTAACAACATCTGATCCCTCTTATTTCTAATTTTTTCCTTAGTTCGTTTATGCTTTGTCGTTCACGTATATTACTATTACACATCCAGCGGAGCATGCAAGCTTCGTTTCTCTCTAGTCTGCGTATATCCTCTGCACACAATGCCCAGGTCTCACTGCCATGCAACATTGCTGTTCGTATGCAGGCATCGTACAGCCTGCCTTTCATTTTTAGGGAGAACCCTTTAGCGGCTAATAGTGGTATAACCTCTCTGAACTTTTTCCACCCAGTTCTGACTCTAGCTACTGTACTTTCAGAGCACCCTCCCCCACTGCTGATTTTGTCACCCAGGTAACGGAAGCTGTCCACTATTTCTATAGAACCCTCTGCGCAGTTGAAAGAGCTAGTATTTTGTGGGCACTTGCTGCTACTTATTGCCCCAGAACACCGGCCACATGTAAAATCTATGTTCTTAGTTAGCTTACCTGTGATCCCACTACATCTTTTATGCACCTAAACTTTGCATTTGGGACACAAAATGGAATTTCTACCTACACCTTTCCTACACTCTGCGCATGGCCACTTCCCGGAGGGTACCGCCGCCTTATTTTCTTTCTTACAAACTAGAACTTTAGTCTTAGCCAGGTTAATTTTAAGGCCTTTTGATTCTAGGCCGTGCTTCCATGTTTGGAATTTCTTCTCTAGCTCGGCCATTGATTCAGCTATGAATATATACATATATACATATATATATATATACATATATATATATATACATATATATATATATACATATATATATATATAGAAAGGATGAATATAAAATGAAAGTGCTTTTGTTAAAAAAGGAATTTATTAGGTATTGACATATGTTTCTGTAATAGACCGAATACCTATGTATCGCTGCTTGCGTAATCATATAATGTTAGCAAATATTCGAAAGCAAATGTATAATCAGTTGTCACTTCTTCAGAGATTTTGGATAAACTGGATAAAATCAGAAAAATTGAAGTATTTATATTAGTAAAAGAGGAAGGAACAGAGGGGATAGAATATGACAGATGGTAAAATAATTTACTGCTAAACAAGTATATAATGGGTTTTTAATGAGAATACCATGAGTAAATCTAAATAAGAATTTTGGGAGTGCCAATTTTAATCTCTACTTGACCAACTGGACAGTGGACAGGGCTGGTCATTTGGTGCAGTAGTATTAATTATAAAGTGTCAATTGGGGAAGGGGGAGATTTCGATTGCTACTAAATAACATCAATGCTAGTAGCCAGCTGGTATATGCACTAGGGAATTGAATCAAGAAATCAGAAATCTCATTTTATCTATAGCAGTTTGTATTAAAAGGTAAATAATAGAAGAGTTGATAGAATTAAGACTAATAAAGAATGTTCATATCTATTTTGACAATCAAACGGGGATAGAGACAGGCGTTCAATCCTGGTAGTATTTATAATAATATGAAAATGTAGATTTTAAGCGATGGTTACAGTATAACGATCGCTCTATTCTGTTATTTAATAAAATGTTTTTGGATTTCATAATACAAAATAATTCTACATTACATAATTTACAAAATTCCTGTCCATTGGAATATGGGGGGGGGGGGGGGGGGGGGGGGCAGTCGCTATTATATCCCATTTTAGGTGAAATTGTTGGTTATTTTCACGCAGCTGCCAAGCCTTGTCTGCGAGTGTTGTTACATAACGCTGGTTTTCATGTTTTATCGAATAACGATGTCTATAAAGGCGTGATTTGAAGGAGGTGGCTGTAGATCCCACATAGTACCACTTCTGTCTATCTGATTCGATAGTACATTTGTATACGATGTTGCGTTCAAGACACTGATTGTTCAACGGACACATTCCTGGTTGGATACAGTTGCAATTACAATTTTGCGTTGTTGTATTGCCATGGATGGGTTGATGAGGTTGCTTATGTAGGACAGGATGTTGTTTGTTGTTTTGTGATGTTATAGCTAATGTTTTACGTGTATTGTTATGTGTTGGAAGGCGTTTATACAACCGTTTTGCGTTAAGCTTTTTTATATGTTGTTCAATATTAGGGGCGGTTGAATATGAAAGTTGAATAGTGTTAGGGTTTAAGATTTTATTATATTTATGTGATGTTGGAAAGTGTTTTCTAACTAATCGAAAGAATTTTGAGGGTAGATTGGTTTTAATAGATTTGTTATAGACCGGGTTGTACCAGATATACTCCTTACATCGCCTTCTGTTTGGTGGTGTGCGACTATTATTGTGTCTATTGCGGTAGTGTATGTATGGTGGTGATTCTGTGCTATTTCTACTCCTATGTGATTTATTTTGGGTGTTTTGGTGTTCATTGACTATATATTCTATATTATCTAGGTGACCGGCTTTCCTAAGTGCATCATCATAATACTCGGCATGTTCTTTGAAGGTTTGTTGGTTGGACGATAGGCGGGAGATTCTAAGAGAAACATTTCTAGGGATGGATTTAATTATAGAGAGTGGATGGTTAGAACTCGTATTTACATATTTAAGGTTCTCATTTAGTTTGTGGAACGGTTTAATCGTATCTGTATTGAGATTGAAAGTAACATCAAGGAAATTGACCTCTTTGAGGTTATATTCAAATGTAATATTTAA
>OZ024741.1:368326538-368331538 GCA_964016885.1 Eledone cirrhosa | reverse complement strand
GTGGGTGTTAAAACCTTACATTTGTAGACAATGTTACTAGAGAGGCATTTCCCGTTGGATTAAAAAATCCAATAGTACGCCATTCGACGTGAGTATGGGCGCCAGTGACTCTGCAGAGGTTACTGATCTTATTGGCCTTTTCCTTCTTTTCTCTATCAAGGACGAATTCCCCAACGCGGGCAGTGGTTTGTACCGTGACGATGGTCTTTTGACCATGACTAAGTGCGGACCTCGCGCTTGCGACAGGTTCAGAAAAGAACTCACAGCCTTCTTTAAAGGCTTCAACCTCTCTATACAGGTTGAGGCCAATCTCTCGGTCGTTAATTACCTCGACGTTATCCTCAATTTATTGAATGGGTTGTATTATCCGTATAGAAAGCCGAATGATACGCTTAATTGCATAAGTAAGCATTCCAACCATCCTGCCAGCATAACCAAGAACCTGGTAAGAAACGTTTCGTTGAGGCTTTCCCGTCTTTCCACCAACGAGCGCATTTTCAACGACCATTCCACTTATTACAATGAAGCTCTTGCTCGAAGTGGATTTGTCGATAAGGTAGCATATACAGAGTACGAAAATAGACCTAGAAGAAATAGATCTCGTCGCATTTGTTGGTTTAACCCACCATATAATATGGAGGTGGCCACACCATTAGCTAAGATCTTTCTTTCCCTTATTACGAAGCATTTTCCCCCTACACATAAATATAGTAAAATCTTTAATAGAAATACTATTAAAATTTCTTACTCTACGACTCCTAACCTTGCACATAACATCACAGCTTCAAATTTAGCTAAACTACCTAGCCGTAGGAACACGTGCAACCCTGTAGTTAGTACTAACTGTAATTGTAGGAATCGGGCTGATTGCCCCCTATCCGGGAAATGCCTCTCTAGTAACATTGTCTACAAATGTAAGGTTTTAACACCCACGTCCCGTAGGGCTTACATAGGGTTAACCGCCAATAGTTTCTAGCAGCGATTTACATGCATACCCATTCTTTTCGTTACCCTCTAAGAAGGAATATGACGTCACTTTCAGCTTATATCTGGAGTCTAAAAGACAACCACACCCAATATAAGTTACACTGGGAGATCCTAGCTAGGGCTAGATCGTATAACGGAAATAAAAGACCATGTGACCTCTGCGCCGCTGAGGCCCTGGAAATACTCTACGCCACAGACCACATCTTAAACAAAACATCTGAGGCAATTTCGGCTTGTAAACATAAATTGCACAAAACTTTCCTGTATTACAGCCCCACGTTATACCCTAACGGATAGCACGATCTATACGTGGATATTTTACGTCTTGATGTGGGAGCTAAGTATATGTTTTGTTTATTCCTTTACTTATTTGCATAGGTAAGTATATATTACCCGTATGTTTTGTGAAGGTATGTATACCTTCTCGCACGTATATTTGACTGTTATGGCGTATAATTTTTACATATTCTGGTATTTAGGGTTTGGCTATGCGTATACGGGAGTTTTGCGTCTGCGTGAGTATGCAGGTTCGTACGTATGGTGGGTGTGTGTATATGTGTACTTCTTGTTTTAGTTGACTTACGTCTCCGAACATTCGTGTATTTATATGTAGGTATGCGTGTGCGCTTGTTATATACGTATTTATTTACTTATAAACGTTTATATAATTATTTATTTATTTGTACACAAGCATACACACACATATTTATATGTGCGTGGTTTTGTATACCTATGGTAAGGTTTTGCGTATGCTTGTGTATGTACGTATCTGTTTGCGTGTATGTATTTATTTGTTTCTATTACTTCTGTATTGTATTTATTTACTTTGTTCTTAACTCTGTAGCGGATTCATTTGGTCTCCTAGTTAGAATTTTAGTCTACGACTTCTGCTATACCATTTACGTGGTTTTTTCTTTGCGTGCTATTGTTCTCCACGCTCCACATATGACTTATTATCTTCGTTTTTTCGTTCATTGCCAGAGAACGTCTCTATGCACCACCTAAGAGAACATTAGTCTACGACCTCTTTTATACCATAAACGTGGTTCTGTCTTTGCGCGTAATTGTTTTTCACCGCTCCTATTAATGACGTATTATTCGTTTTTTCCCGTTCTTTGCCAGCGAACGTTACCACGAACCAAAGTATCGTCTTCCTGTCTTCCTCCGGTTGCAACGTTTTTTGAAATATCCAGTTCTGCGTTTACAGATTGACTTTGTTAGTTTCAGAAGATCCCGTTAATGGTGAAAGCAGTGATTCCTTGCTTAAACTTTAATCTGTTATTTTAATAAATATTTGCTCTACGGTTCTTATATATTTGATATATATTTTCCTTATCGAGCCCTTTTTGGATTTTAGTCTTCAATTTTATTATTATTACTATTTGGCTCCTTCCGTTGAGCACTCTACTGACTTATATTCATCATGCAGAAACAACATCTGAATATTTCTACAAAGAACATACCCGTACCAAGCAGGAAAACATACCTAAAACTCCTGATACAGAAAACAGACGCGTTCATTAAAAGGTTGCGTTGGCGTGCCTTTTATTTCGATAATCTGCGAAAAGCAGACAACAAACAGGATAAATTTGGATTTGAAACCTATAATAACTCTCCGTGGAACCCAGCATTGCTACCCTTCGAAAATGATGTCTTGGAACTCATTCGGAATATCAAATTTCGGAATAGGAGCAATTCCTTCCAGCAAAACCTGAAGAATAGAATTCGTTCTATTAAGGATTCTAACGCCGTGCACGTCCATTCCGACAAAACTGGCAACCTATATCAAGTGGAGCGCAGTACTTACCATCAACTACTACATAATGCTGTAACTAAGGATTACCGTAAAACTAATCGGTGCGTCATCAATGAAATCAACGATGCTGGGTTTAAAATCACATCTGATCTCAACATCCTGGACCGGACCGAACCTCTGGACCCTATCTCTCCCCACTTTACCCTGAAGGATCACAAATCCAATTTTCCGAACAGCCCCTCTATTCGGCTTATTAACCCTACGAAGTCCGATTTAGGTAGACTTAGTAAAACGATTCTTGATAGAATTATACCTGAAATTAGAAGTTTGGCCCCTCTCGCACTGTGGAACAATTCTTTCGCGGTGATTGATTGGTTCAACGGCATATGTAACAAGGAACATTCCCGTTTTATCCAATTCGACATCATCTCCTTAGAGCTATAAATTTCGCTAAAACACTCACAGTGGTTAAGGATTTTGAAGTTGATGTCATCCTTAATGCCCGAAAGTGGGTGATTAATTTCGACGACTCTATTTGGATTAAAAAATCCAATAGTACCCCATTCGACGTGAGTATGGGCGCCAGTGACTCTGCGGAGGTTACTGATCTTATTGGCCTTTTCCTTCTTTTCTCTATCAAGGACGAATTCCCCTACGCAGGCGGTGGTTTGTACCGTGACGATGGTCTTTTGACCATGACTAAGTGCGGACCTCGCGCTTGCGACAGGTTCAGAAAAGAACTCACAGCCTTCTTTAAAGGCTTCAACCTCTCTATACAGGTTGAGGCCAATCTCTCGGTCGTTAATTACCTCGACGTTACCCTCAATTTATTGAATGGGTTGTATTACCCGTATAGAAAGCCGAATGATACGCTTAATTACATAAGTAAGCATTCCAACCATCCTGCCAGCATAACCAAGAACCTGGTAAGAAACGTTTCGTTGAGGCTTTCCCGTCTTTCCACCAACGAGCGCATTTTCAACGACCATTCCACTTATTACAATGAAGCTCTTGCTCGAAGTGGATTTGTCGATAAGGTAGCATATACAGAGTACGAAAATAGACCTAGAAGAAATAGATCTCGTCGCATTTGTTGGTTTAACCCACCATATAATATGGAGGTGGCCACACCATTAGCTAAGATCTTTCTTTCCCTTATTACGAAGCATTTTCCCCCTACACATAAATATAGTAAAATCTTTAATAGAAATACTATTAAAATTTCTTACTCTACGACTCCTAACCTTGCACATAACATCACAGCTTCAAATTTAGCTAAACTACCTAGCCGTAGGAACACGTGCAACCCTGTAGTTAGTACTAACTGTAATTGTAGGAATCGGGCTGATTGCTCCCTATCCGGGAAATGCCTCTCTAGTAACATTGTCTACAAATGTAAGGTTGTAACACCCACGTCCCGTAGGGCCTACATAGGGTTAACCGCCAATAGTTTCAAGCAGCGTCTTTACATGCATACCCATTCTTTTCGTTACCCTCTAAGAAGGAATATGACGTCACTTTCAGCTTATATCTGGAGTCTAAAAGACAACCACACCCAATATAAGTTACACTGGGAGATCCTAGCTAGGGCTAGATTGTATAACGGAAATAAAAGACCATGTGACCTCTGTGCCGCTGAGGCCCTGGAAATACTCTACGCCACAGACCACATCTTAAACAAAACATCTGAGGCAATTTCGGCTTGTAAACATAAATTGCACAAAACTTTCCTGTATTACAGCCCCAAGTTATACCCCAACGGATAGCACGATCTATACGTGGATATTTTACGTCTTGATGTGGGAGCTAAGTATATGTTTTGTTTATTCCTTTACTTATTTGCATAGGTAAGTATATATTACCCGTATGTTTTGTGAAGGTATGTATACCTTCTCGTACGTATATTTGACTGTTATGGCGTATAATTTTTACATATTCTGGTATTTAGGGTTTGGCTATGTGTATACGGGAGTTTTGCGTCTGCGTGAGTATGCAGGTTCGTACGTATGGTGGGTGTGTGTATATGTGTACTTCTTGTTTTAGTTGACTTACGTCTCCGAACATTCATGTATTTATATGTAGGTATGTGTGTGCGCTTGTTATATACGTATTTATTTACTTATATACGTTTATATAATTATTTATTTATTTGTACACAAGCATACACACACACACACACATTTATATGTGCGTGGTTTTGTATACCTATGGTAAGGTTTTGCATATGCTTGTGTATGTACGTATCTGTTTGCGTGTA
>OZ024741.1:368314038-368319038 GCA_964016885.1 Eledone cirrhosa | reverse complement strand
CTACTTAGCTTTTGTCGACTTGGAGAAAGCCTTCGACAGAGTCCCCCGCTCCATTATCTGGTGGGCTCTTAGAAAACTAGGCGTTGACGAATGGCTTGTGAGGGCTATACAAGCCATGTATAAAGAAACAGTCAGCAAGGTTAGAATTAACAACGAATATAGTGAAGAGTTTAGCGTAAAAGTCGGCGTCCATCAGGGCTCTGTTCTCAGTCCACTACTATTTATTATTGCCCTTCAGGCTATAACAGAGGAGTTCAAGACAGGCTGCCCATGGGAACTCCTATACGCAGACGACCTGACACTCATAGCGGAATCAATGGCCGAGCTAGAGAAGAAATTCCAAACATGGAAGCACGGCCTAGAGTCAAAAGGACTTAAAATTAACCTGGCTAAGACCAAAGTACTAGTTTGTAGGAAAGAAAACAAGGCGGCGGTCCCTTCTGGGAAATGGTCGTGCTCGGTGTGTAGGAAAGGCGTAGGTAGAAACTCCATTTTATGTCCTAAATGCAAAGTATGGGTGCATAAAAGATGTAGTGGGATCACAGGTAAGCTAACTAAGAACATAGATTTTACATGTGGCCGGTGCTCTGGTGCAATAAGTAGCAGCAAGTGCCCACAAACTACTAGCTCTTTCAATTGCGCAGAGGGTTCTATAGAAATAGTGGACAGCTTCCGTTACCTGGGCGATAAAATCAGCAGTGGGGGAGGGTGCTCTGAAAGTACTGTAGCTAGAGTCAGAACTGGTTGGAAAAAGTTCAGAGAGCTTATACCACTATTAGCTGCTAAAGGGTTCTCACTAAAAATGAAAGGCAGGTTGTACGATGCCTGCATACGAACAGCAATGCTGCATGGCAGTGAGACCTGGGCATTGTGTGCAGAGGATATACGCAGACTAGAGAGGAACGAAGCTTGCATGCTCCGCTGGATGTGTAACAGTAATATACGTGAACGGCAAAGCATAAACGAACTAAGGAAAAAATTAGAGATAAGAGGGATCAGATGTTGTTTACTCGAGAGAAGGCTACGTTGGTATGGACACGTGATGCGCATGAAAGTCGATAGCTGTATAACAAAGTGCAGGGCAATAAAGATAGACGGTAGTCACGGAATAGGCAGACCTAGAAAAACCTGGGACGAGCTGATAAACTCCGACATCACACACTTACACCTCTCCAAGACAATGTCACTGGACCGAGACCTTTGGCGGTACTCAGTAACAGAGAAGACCCGCCTTACCTAAATATATAGTAAAACCTACTCCAGCCAGTAGGCATCTCTAACAAAATACATATATACATATACATATATACATATATATATATATATATATACATATATATATATATATATATACATATATATGTATATAGATACATATATATATATATACATATATATATATATATACATATATATATATATATATACATATATAAAATATTAAAAAAATAATGAATAAAACAATGAAACAGTTCCTTATATTAAACAAAAAAAGTTCATATATATACATATATATATATATATATATACATATATATATATATATATATATACATATATATATATATATACATATAGTATTAAGGGTACTATTTATGGTTATGTATGCAATAAAACCTTTAATGGTAATATATTATATATACAAACCCTAAATAGTGAAAGATAGTCATTAATTACTATCCTATTATCAGTAAGATAAATAGCTCAATGTAATAACATCAGTTGTTTTACAGAGCAGTTATATATACATATATATATATATATACATATATATATATATATATACATATATACATATATATATATACATATATATATATATATATACACATATATATATATATATATACATATATATATATATATATATACATATATATATATATATATACATATATATATATATATATATATACATATATATATATATATATATATACATATATATATATATATATACATATATACATATATATATGTATACATATATACATATATACATATATACACATATATATATATATATATACATATATATATATATATATACATATATATATACATATATATATATATATATACATATATATATATATATATACATATATATATATATATATACATATATATATACATATATATATATATATATACATATATATATACATATATATATATATATATACATAACGAAGGAAATGTGGTAAGGAACCAGGTGGACCATAACGCACCAAAGTACTCAATACTTGAGGTAGTAGAGTGGGTAATAGGAACCAGTAAGACCCCGACAGCTGAGCTCAAGCCGTTTCGACGGCTAATTCTGGACTAAATGAACATTTATCCTGGTATTTAAATAGCCGATCTTCTCAAGGGGTAATTCCATATATGGTCAAAGTGATTGTCAAAAATCAGTAGTAATTCTGTGGTTGCAAATTAGTAGGGGAGATGGTGGCTAAACCTGCCAGTAGGAGAAAGAGGGGAGGGGGTGGAGTAGACCCAATCAAGCGTTGGTAGTGCCAGCTACAGCTGGGCATGAGGTCAAAGAAGATACAGGGGAGGGGGAGGGGGAGGAAGTCGGAACGGTAGGTAGAACAATGGGGGGTAAAAATAGGAAAGAAAAAATACTGAGAGTGAAGAAAAGCAAAAAAGTGTAAAGAAAAAATTAAATTCTACGACCTAGGTGTCAGGCTATTGTTAGGCGAGAATAAAATAAAGAAAGAAAGAAAGAAGTAAATAAATAAATAAATAAATAAATAAGGAAATAAGTAAAAGAACTAGGTGGGACGAATTAAGCAAGGACCCTTTTAAGAGGTATAAGTACGTAAATGATACGGTGACTGGTCAACAAAAGGGGCCAAAATACTAAAGAGACTACCACGAAATAAACAATAAAGGTTTCCATCCCGGGCCAGCAACGACCCAGTGCAGCAAAGTGAACTTGTACGACATAATAATTCTGAGTCCCGGGAAAAATATATACTAATGCTAACTCTAAAAGATCTAAAACAAGCTACATGAAAGTTCGTACGAAATAAAGGTAGAATACGGAGAAATAAGTTCAGAATCCACCCCGCCCAGAAGAAAAGCGAAGCAAGAAATACTGAAACGAAGAAATAGGGCATAAGTGCCACTAAGAAATAAAGAGGGCACAGAGAATAGTGGGAGCGGTCGGAAAAGGGGGGCAAGTATCCGGGGTCTAAGCCAACTGCTATAAAGGGCGGAGTCCGCCAAATCTATCAAAGACTAGGGGAGGGGGGAGTGGGGGTACTAAGGCTACATGGGGCCAAAGGGCAGCCTCGGGTGGGCGAGAAAAGACGCCGACAAAGGAGAAGAGCTGGGGTAGAAGGACAAAGGAGAGAGGGGGGAAGGAAATAAAGGATGCGATAAAAGAATACAAAGAAGATCTTACGTCTTCCTTGGCAAGCAGGGGTTACCCATTGCAAAATCGGCAACTGGGGTGTTAAAGCCCTAGTCTACCCCCCCGGGTCATTATGGGGTTTGAGGGCGAGGTAAGTCCTACGCAATCTATGTTTACATGCAGTAACCAGTTCATCTTTCTTGTTTAGGAGTTGGTCCGTCGAAAACAGCATTTGTAAAGTTTCCTCCGAGCATAAATTGCACGGACGGCGTCCTCCCGTGTAAGAATTGGCTCTGGACAGTAATCTCCAAGTGAGATCATAGGTGATGTTGTTGTCCTTGAGGTCCCATATGTGGCCCGAAAGTGTAGTGGCGTGACGCCGGGCCGGGTTTCGGAAGGTATGTCTATGTTGGTATAGCCGGGTCTTGAAGTCACATGCGGTAAGTCCTATATAGGCTTTGTTGGAGGTATCCGTCCTCACGTTGCACTGGTAGATCACATTACGGTCTCTGCATCTATTGTCGAGTGGGCAAATAGATCTATCCGGGCAGTTACACCTCCTGGTCGGTTCTCCACTGCTATTTAGGTTATTTCTGCCATCGGGGTTGAGTTTTTTGTTGTTAGAGGAGACGATGTTTTGTGCGAAGTTTGGTGTAGTGCTGTAAGAGAGTTTGATGGTATTTTTGTTAATTATGTTGTGGTAGCGGTGTTGTAATGGGAAGTGTTTTTCAATGAGCCTAAAGAATAGTTTCCCGATGGGAGTAGTCACCTCTGCGTTGTGGGGAGGATTGAACCATGTTACATTGCGTGAGCGGCGGTGTCTCCTGCTGGTTCCGCTAATGGGATCTGGACAGTAGGATATTTCCTCCCGGAAACCACTCCGCTTGAGGGCCTGGTTGTAATAAGGCGCATGTTCATCGAATATCCGCTCATTAGCTGACAAACGGGATATGCGGAGGGAGATGTTTTTGACCAGGTTGTTTGTGATGTTCCTAGGATGGTTTGATCGGCGGTGGATGTAGTGCAGATTGTCATTAGGTTTCCTGTATGGGTAGTACAGGTCGTTTTCGAGGTCGAGGGTTACGTCCAGGAAGTTTACTCGGGTCAGGGACGTTTGTAGGGTTATTTTAAATCCCCAGTCGCGGAAGAATCTGATTAATTGTTTCCGGACCCGATCTGTACTACTGGGGTTGTACCCTTTAAGGGTAAGGAGCCCATCATCACGGTACAATCCACCACCGAATGCAGGAAACATATCAGTGAGTTTGGCTATTAGGAATAATCCTATAAGATCAGTGACCTCCGCCGAATCCGTGGCGCCCATGCTGACGTCGAAGGGTGAGTCGGGAGCTCTTTTTATCCATTTAGAGTCGTCAAAGAGTAAGACTGTCTTCCTGGCGTGGAGGATGATTTTTCTTTCCTGGTCGGTGATGGGCACGAGTGTTTCGGCGAAGTCCAAGGCGGCAGTAAGTAGCGGTAAGGTGATTGAAGCATAGTAGCTCTCTATGTCGAACTGTATGAATTTAGTTTCTCGTTTATCCTCCATATTGCTGAACCAGGAGATTACTTCCTGGGTGTTGATCCATAGGCTAAGTCGGGTGTGTTGCTTGACTTTTGGTATCACGCGGTCTAGGATTTTTTT
>OZ024741.1:368287988-368290488 GCA_964016885.1 Eledone cirrhosa | reverse complement strand
CGACTTTGACAGGAAGGAAAATGGTGAAGACATGGACATGGTGTGCGCCATCAAAGCTCTCAGTCTTCAAGTCCAACCTATCGATTCTAACGTCCTCCGTCAAGAGTCAGGGGAAGATCCAGTGATATCTACAGTGATACGCTACGTCCGTGAAGGCTGGCCACCAAAGAATACTGAGATCAATGACAAAGTCAATAAGTTCCGGCAGTTATTGGATTCACTTAGTATCAGCCACGGATGCCTTATCCATGGATCGAGAGTTGTGATTCCACATAGCTTACAGCCAAAGATCCTCAATCTTCTGCATCTCGGAAACTTTGGCATAGAGCGCATGAAACAATTGGCAAGAACTGCTGTTTATTGGCCTGGTATTGATGCTGCTATAGAGAAAACCAGTCGACAATGTGATTCGTGTGGTGAACATCAAAACCAGCCATCCAAGTCTCCAGTTCACCCATGGATGTTACCTGAAAAGCCGTGGAGCCACTTACACCTGGACCACGCAATAAATTTCATGGGCAGTAATTGGTTGGTGATCACGGATGCTTATTCCAAGTATCCATGCATTCATCCTACGTCATCCACGTCCTCCAGAGCCACTTTAGATCTGCTTGAAGAAGACTTTGCGCACTTCGGATTTCCTCACACGCTAGTCACCGATAACGAACCAACTTTTATTTCTGAGGAGTTCCAGAGCTGGTGCAAAGAATGTGGGATCACGCACCTGACAGGGGCACCTTACCACCCAGCTACTAACGGAGCAGTGGAACGTTTGGTGCAGACCTTCAAACAAGCTCTGAGGAAGACTTCTCTTCCGCCGAAGTGAGCACTCCAAGAGTTCTTGATGCAGTACCGGAGAACACCGACATCCAGTGGATTCTCTCCGAGTCAACTTTTGAATCACCGGCAGATACGGACAAGGATTGATTCTCTGCTGCCCTCGCCAGCACACATCGCTCAAGGCAAGCAGTCTAAGGAAGCATATAAGTCTCAGATGACTCCGGACTCGGCAGATGTCGCTAAGGTTACCAGGCAGTACAAGGCTGGAGATCCTGTGTATGCACTGTACTACAGACCTCGCCGAGACAAAGATCCCCGATGGGTACCAGCAATCATTAAGAAGTCATTGGGTACTCGCTGCTTCAACGTTAAGGTCATATCTCATGGCCCGGTGTGGAGACGACACTGGGAACAGCTGCAACCGCGGTACACTACTGAGGAAGACAATGAACCTGGTGATGCAGTAGACACTGTTTTTGAATTTGCAACAGATCACGTGATGGAGATCTCGGAAATCGTGCCACTAACTCCAAGACAGAACAGACCCAAGACCTTGTTACCCGTTCCAGAGTATGGACCAGACAATCGAAGACGGTCCAAGAGAACTCGTAAACCCCCAGAGAGACTTTGCTGTTGATGCTTCTTTTGTCGCATCAATTTCGGTGGGGAGGTGTTGTATGGACTGGGAATCGAACTCAAAACCTCATTGTTGTATGGACTGTTAAAGCTGGGACTCCTACTTAAACTTACCTATAGTAATAATTACCTAGACACATATGACCTTAGCAACCTGTGCCCTACAAGACCAGCAAGAGGCAGACCACCTACCATTACCTCAATGGCCAAGAAAACCCACACAGATAGATGGAACGGGTGGACCAGAGCCATACGGACACCCGAAAACCACGATGAACTGAAGAAAATGATTGCACATGCGGTAGGGGCCAGCATAAAACTAACCCTTAAGGAACATATGTTCAAATTTAATGGAAAAACATATGCCCAAGAGGAAGGAGCAGCCATTGGTGTTAGCATTGCAGGCGACATAGTTAACTTATTCATGGTATGGTGGGACAGTAGACTTAAACTTAAACTTAATGAACAATTAGAAGACAGCTTAACCCTGATAATGTACTCCCGCTACGTTGATGATATAAACATCGTAGTTAAGACACCCCCACTAGAGAACAGTCAGGAACTAGAGAAAAACACAATGGAAAGCATCCAGCAAATAGCAAACTCCATACACCAGAGCATTAGAGTTACTATAGACTACCCAAGTAAACACCCCAACCATCGATTACCTGTACTAGACACAGCTCTGGTTAGATACCATTAATAACAAAAAACAAATCCTCCATTCCCATTATGCCAAACCCATGACTTCCAAACATCTGATCCACCGAAACTCGGCCATTTCGGACCATACCAAAATCAACATACTGATTGCGGATTTGGTACGGGTGATGAGAAATGTGTCCTGCATGTGCAACCCCAAAGAACTAGAGAGACACATACAACACTTCATCCACCGTATGCAGTTCTCTGGCTACAATCAGAGAGATAAAATCTGAGTGTATACAGGAGCCAGAACCAAATGGGAAAAAATGGTAAATAATGACATAAATGGGACCTGCCCCTTGTATAGGAGCAAATTTTGGAATAGAATAGAAAGAACTAGGAACAAGGCTAATAGAATAAACTCATGGTATGATAGCAA
>OZ024741.1:367775488-368280488 GCA_964016885.1 Eledone cirrhosa | reverse complement strand
GGATGAAATAGGACTGAAAAGAAATCAAAATTGACAATGAAATGAAAGTGAATGTCAGGAAGACGGATCGTATCTGATGGTTGTCGATTGAACAGTTAATCTCAATCATGTTGATGCACTCATGACATCATTGTTCAGAATTTCGTAGAGCCAAATGCGTCCCTCCCATACACGCAATACTCAAAATGGCAATGAGCAAAGAAAAAACTTTCGATTTTGGAAACAACAAAAATTCATTTTATTGCTGGTGCCATGATAAAATGTACATAGTACACTGTAAAGCAGTGGGAGATCAAACGGAGATAATATTGGGTAGGAAAGTCTCTTCAGTCTTTCTGAGTACATGGCAACCTCTCTAGTGCTGGTGAGGCAATAAAATGCACTTTAAGAAGAGTGTCCAGCTGTAGAAACCAAGCCAAATATTGAATATATGTCCAGTCCAGTCTAGTCTTTAACCATGACTACCTGCCCAAGCCATGCCAGTTTAGAAAATGGGCCTAAAATGATATCCTATTCGACTATTCTATGCATGCCTATATCAGCGTTACCTTTTGTTTTGTTGCCACATTGTTAAAATTCAGCTGTAAACATGATGTCAACCAATCTAATACACCAAATTTTAGGTAATGCTTTTGACAATATATGAAACTAATGATACATGTATCCTTAGTTGCCAATATCCTTAAAAATATGCTTCAGTTACACTGGTGCTCAGCAGAATTTGAACTAAAACCTAAAGTTGATTACTTCAACTTCACTCCCGCCACCTCAGTTTGAGAGGTTATCATTTATTTTAACAATACATATGTAAATTATTCAACCAACCCTCTCATTAAGGAAGCAACTCTGAAGTGTGACTACCCTTTCCATAAACATTTTGATTATTAGAAAATGTTTGGAAAGTTGATGTCAAATTTAGTTTATTGGTAAAATATTCCATATTATTAATAGCACAATTGATCGATAAAATATTAATTGTATTTAACCAGATATATATTGAATTTGGAATAGAGTTATGATAGTGGTATAGCAGTGTTTATGGTGGCGGTGTGGTAGTGGTGATGGTGGCATTAGTAAATTTTATATCTCATCCAGTGTTTTCAGATCTTCCCTTATTTCTTAGACCAGCAAAAACTTGGTAATATCTCTGTTGTGGTTACTTTTCACATTTCACTGTATTTTTTCATTCTACAACCTTGCTATTGAAATATTGTAAATTATTCCAGTTTCTAAAAGGGTAAAGTCATGTGACCTGGTGGTTGGACTTACAATTGTAAGTTTGTGGATTTGATTCTCAGACTGGGCAGCATGTGTCTTTGTGCAAGACATTTTATTTCATATTTCACTCAACTGAAAAAAATGAGTACCACCACCAGCAGTTGGAGTTCAGCTCTGCAATTGACTGGTGTCCTGTCCAGTGTGGAGTTTGTGCTCTGTCATTTAATGTCAATGACACTAAGATAGGTCTCTGGGCTTTGGGCAGATTTTAACTAAATTAACAGTTTATAAAATGTTTAGAAATGAATTCCAGTTATGTTTAAAATGGTTTTATTAATTTCTGGTTTAGCTGTTCCTGTTTTCAGTTGTGTAATTAATATCAATTTGTTTAAGGAAATAGTTAAGTTTTAAATATTGTTGTTTATAATACTTATTTTTAATTTTTCTAATTTCTTTTTAGGCTCTGCTGATGAATGAGTGACAAAATGCCACCTATCATAATGAACAACTTAGCAGAAGAAGCTGCTAAACTTTTAGACTTTAATCAGAAACTTGACATCAACCTTTTGGATAATATAGTAGCATGTATGTACACTGGAGAGGGGCCACAGGTTAGTGTTTTTATCTTGAACTATTGCTTCAATTTAACACTTTTGTTACCATATTTTTAATAAAATACATTGTCTATGTGTTATAAATAATTTTGAAAGACAATCTATTTCGAGGGATGTAATAACTAATTTCTCCATTATGAAGTTGGAGTTTAAAATGCTATTTAGCATAGAAATATGATAAAAGATTTTTCAGATAAATATAAATACCTTTCATGGTCGTATTTCTAATTAATTAACGAAGAATTTTGAAGGATTTACCAAAATTAATTATTTTGTTACTAAAATAATAGTGTTCTTTTATAAAATTGTTGGAAAATTTAAATTCAATAGGAACTCTTTAAAATGGGTGTTTGTTTTTTGTTTCATAAAAACAGCCTATTTTTTCAGGTTGGTATCAAAAGGTTTAAAACAAAGTTTTGTATCATAAATTCAGGGCCAATTTGGTTATCAAAAGGGTAAAGGTGACTGTGTCAACTATAATAAGAGTAAATGTCTTGCAGTATTTAGATACATTCATTTACATTGAGTTCAAATCCTAGGTTACATTTCATTTCTTGAAAGTTGAAATAAATACTGGCCATTTTCTGTTATTGATTTTTCCCCAACCCTTCACTCCACATTTGTGGCCATGAGCCAAAATATATCTACGTTGCTTCAGTTTAGACATTACTGATGACTGTTGCTATCCAGAAAACTCTGTTGGTAGATGTTAATATAACAAATGAGGTACAATGTGTAGATATAGCAAATTTGTATAATATTGAGGCTTTTATTCCATAGAGTGAAGGTACTCGGCCTGGTGGTGAGTTTAATTGCTGAACCAGGTGGCATATTGAGCAAGACACTTTATCTTACATTGTTCCAGTGCATTCAGCTGCAACAGACTGGCATTCTGTCAAGAGATTAGTCGTCCACCTGCAATGACACTGGCACTAAGCTATATTGGACTTTGATTTTTCTTTACATGGATGACTGCTTGTCTTCCATAAAACACCTTACTCAGGCTTGTTTGTACCTTGGAGAACTTTCAAATCAGTTTATGAAAACAACTTGAGTTCAGTAGCAATTATACTTATTTAACAATCAATTGCTTTTCCATGGTTAATAAAATCAATATGTTCAGAGATTTTTTTTTGTTTTTTCACTTCAGCCTCCCCACAAAATTTGTAGCCTTGCATTTAAGTTAGAAATTAATATTATTATTATTATTTATTACTTAATAGCTGAATCGATAGGGTGCTAGACAAAAGTTCCCTTTAGCCTACAAGTTCCAGTTAAATACAAAGATTGACTGTGTGTCATTTTCAGAAATCATTATTAAATCTTTCGATAACAACTTTCCTGTAACTACCTTTATTTCTATAATGACAAAGTTAGTTATTTTACTAAATGTCATCAAATTCTTGGTTATTTTCAAAATTTGTTAAGTGATAAATACTATCATCATTTTACATCTACTCTTTCATGATTGCATGGGTTGGACACATCCTTTTCAGTACAGCCTCCCTTCTTTTGTCATCTCCTCTGTGAGGTTCAGCGTATTGAGATCAACTCTGATAACCTCTACTCAGCTTTTTTTTTTATCTTCCTTCCACTGTGGCATTACCTGGCGCTTCTTCACCTAGCGTTCCTCATCATTATGCATCACATGTCCAGACCAGCAGTTTTCTCTCTTGCACACCACATCTGATTTCTGTTATACCCAGCTTTTCTCGAAGTTTATCTGTTGTTTACGCACACTAACATTGCACATCCAATGGAGCATGCTTGCTTCATTTCTTTCCAATCTCCATATATCCTCTACATTTAATGCCCATGTCTCAACTCATGCAGTACCGTACATCATGTGCAGACATTATACAATCTACCCTGCGCTCGTAGAGAAAATCCCTTTGTTATTAACAGGGGTAGTAATTCCCTAAACTTTTTCCTGCTTGTTCTTATTCTAGTTACTATGCTTTCAATGCAACCTCCTCCATTGCTAATTAGGTGTCCTAAGTAACAAGAAATTATCAACTACTTCTATGATACCTTCCTGAAATTGGAAAGCGTTGATTTCACTGCTGCTCTTACTACTCATTATTCCTGTGCATTTGCCACATGCAAAGTTTATTTTTTCTGTTTGTCTGTCTATGTACCCATACTTTACATTGAGTATCATAGAGTGCCTACCTACTCCTACATTGAGCATGGCCACTTTCCTGATGGGATCAGAATCTTGTCTTCTTTCCTACTTTGGTCCAACTCTGAACCCTTTTAGTATTAAGTTCTATTTCCACAATAGGAATTTCTTTTCAAGCTCTTCTACTGATTAGGGCATAAGAACCATGTCATCAGCATACAGTAGTTCCTATGGACATCCAGTCTTAAACTTCTCTGTTGTGGCCTGGAGAACTATAATAAACAGGAGTAAGGGTGTGGGGACTGAGCCTTGGTGAACACTCACCTACACATTGAATTCCCCACTAAACTCATTACCTGCTCTCATGAGCCACTCATCTACACCCTTATGGACCATCAGATAACAGATCATGATACTCTGTTAAAGACCTTTTCCACATCTACAAAAGCTAGGTATTGAGGCTTACACTTAGCTAGAACTTTTTGTAGTTGTCTCACTAAGAAGAGGGCATCTGTGATACTTCTTCCTTGCACAAAACCAAACTGTATCTCATAATTTTACTCTTTCCCTAATTAGTTGTGCTAACCCTCTTTCTGCCACTTTCGTAACTCAATCTACTCGTTGCTTTTTAGAATATCATCTTTTCCTTTATAACAATTGATGGTTATATTGCTATACCAATGTATATTACCCAGTTGATTTTGCACATGACTGATTTGACTCCTACTTCCCCAGATGATTTCAGCATATCTGCAACAATCTCTAAAAGTTTTACCATTTTTCATCTACCTGATAACTTTGATGCTATAACTATCTGTTTCAATAGTCTACTAGCTGTAGTCTTTTTCTTATGAGCGTCAGTGAGGCTAAGTGTATCTGTTATTCTGAACACACTTCTCCCAACGGCATCCCAATTCACATTATTGACACATTAGCTTTGCAATGCAGAACACTTCATGCTTGTTGATCCTCACATTGCAGCACATTAGCAAATCTCTTATTTTCTGCTTCTCTGCGTACTATGAAAACTTATTCTCTAGTTTTTGCTGCCATCTGTCTTTCCATGCCTGTCTTTTAATTTTAATGACCGTATCTACGGTACTGTTCCATCACCAAGTCACCTTTCATCTGTAGCCTCATGTAGGTTGTCTTGTAGAAACTTCCAGTTCTCCTCTATGCTATACATATCTGTCTCCTCCCCCTCATCATAAGTGTTGCATAGAGCTTTTCCAAACCTATATTTAACAGAGAGGTTCTTTAGCTTCTATATTCTTCAGATTGTTCTCTGTGCCTGATTATTATTCTATTATGACTAATAACTAATTTGTGTTGGGTGTGCATTCTTCTCTGCGAAAACACATAGTATTCATAAACATCTGTCTATCCTGTTTTCTAAAAATGAAAGGCAGATTGTATGATGCATGTATACGAATGACGATATTACATGGAAGTGAGACTTGTGCATTGTGTGCTGAAGACCTGCGTAGATTAGAAAGAACTAAAGCTTGCATGTGTAATAGTAATGTGCGTGAAAGGCGAAGCATAAACGAATTAAGAGGGAGACTAAGCATAAGAGGTATCAAATGTTGTGTTGTGGAGAGGAGACTGCGTTGGTATGGACATGTGATGCGTATGAAGGACGACAGCTGTATAAAAAAGTGCAGGGCAATGAAAATTGATGGAAGCTATGGAGTGGGTAGACCAAGAAAAACCTTGGACGAGGTGATAAAAACTGACCTTGCTCACCTACACCTCTCTAAGACAATGACACTGGATTGAGACCTTTGGCGCCATGCAGTTGTACAGAAGACCCGACTGCTATTGCATACAAACCTACAGTCAGTAGGCATCTCTTAACCCAATGTACACCCCACCTCGACACCTCTACCCTGTCCTCCCTCTCCCATTCCGTCCACTGTGTCGATGACACAACAGTCCACACTGTAAATGTGGTTGGTTTTAGGAAGGGCATCCAGTTGTAAAAAACCTGCCAGAGACGCTTCTGTGCGAGTGAGGCATGGTCTCCCGACCATTCCTGCATCAAATGGAACAAAACTGTCTAACCCATGCTAGCGTGGAGGATGGACGTTAAACGATGATGATGAAGTCAATCTGACCTACATTCTCACGGGAATGGTAGGTGAGCTCATGGTTGCCAGTTTCTTGAAGTTAGTGTTGCAATGGTTAGGTCATTTGCATCATTGAATTCTAGGAGCCTTCTTCATTTCTTGAGCCATAACCATAGCTGGCATGCGTTCTATTGTAGCCATTGTGCTGCCCAATATATCCATTAAAGTTGTTTGCTAGGATAATGTAGTCACTGTCATCTGTTATTGAAATCGTCTTAGAGTTTTCTGTTCTTTACTTAACTCTGATTGTGGTGTATACATGAAGATAACTGGTGTCATTCTATCGCTTATGGCTATTCTGAGCTTGATAATTCTAACATTATTCAAACTATTTTAATAGTTTATTTAATTAGATATATGATGACAAAAGGTTTAACCAATGCTATTAAGTTCTTTTCCTATGGTACTATTATTCATTTAAAGAAAAATATGAATATCACAACTATTTTCTTTCTGTAAACCTGATGCTTTGCACACACTCCTCCATTTTCATCTTAGATATGAAATAGATTGGTAGAAATATTAAGAAATTTCATGTTTCATTTGTTTTGTACAATATTCATGGTATATAAACTATTGTGAGCTCATAATAATTGAGTGTATGGGGTAAAAATGTTAGATATCCATGAGGAACTAATGAAACTGTTGTTCTCTATTAGAAGAATTATACTATAGATCATAAAAGCATTTTATGTTTGCTTTCCATTCTGGCATGGAATGGATAGGCTGTTGAGTTCCGAGTCAAGTTGAGGGACTGCATCACACACATATATACATTAAAATTCCAGCATGGTTTCTATAGCTGGATGCTCTATCTAATGCCAACCACTTTACTAATTGTACTGAGTGATGTTAATATTATAAATCTGAAAGAGTGCTTATTAATAGACATGTTAAAAAATTCTAAGACGTCAGCTGTTCCTGGAGAATAAAATGTTGGGTTGTAGCAGAATAAAGATGTAAATAAATACAGACTAACTAGTGGTTAGATTAGGTGGAAATGTCACATTAAACCAAAGGTACTCAAACTTTTTTTGTCAGTGGTCACATAATACCCTCCACACCCCAACCCTATTTCCAGAGAGACCTGCCTACATGCAAATTGTAAATGATATATAATATATAATATGTATAAATAAATATATATTTGTATATAATATGTATCATTTGATATTTAATATACTATTACATCATCTCTAGGTTTTCTATAAGTTGCATGCCCTTTCTGGCATCTTATTCTAAAGTATGGTACATACTATTAGCACCTGTTGATCCAATGCGCTGTAGAACATATGGGAAGGCATAAGCAACTGGCAGTGTTAATATGACGTTTACTGAGACAGACACACACATCAGCATCATCATTGTTTTTACTTCCTTTTTTTCCATGCTGGCATGAGTTGAACAGGATGTTTTGAGGCAATGTTTTACAACTGGATGCATTTCATTATGGCTTTTATGCATATATATAATTTATCTTAGATGGAAATGGCTTCTACAGGACTAGCGTTGTTTCATTTGGTTCAAATAAAACAGTGCTAATCCTGTAGAAGTCATTTCCATCTGAAATAAATTATGTACCCTCTCTATTTAATCTATTAAGTACCTTATTTAACTGGTCACTTTAAGGTGAACTTAGCTACATATTCGTGCCTATGCCTATAATCTTGTGGTACCAAGAAAATGGACTGATATTGCAAATGAGCAAAAGCAGTCCCTGTTGTTTATTACATAAGTCATTCTTTCTCTCTATATATACATTGAATAAAGTAAACATTCCTCATGAGCTAGTGATGAGTTCACCAGGGATCCCTCACTTCTATCCATAAGGTCTATTTACATGGTGAGCTTAAATATATGCTTGGTAAACATATACAAGTAAATCTATTTACAAATTTAAGTGTGTTGTGTATATATAATCATCAAATCATTTAACATCTATTTTATCAACTACCCATGGTTGGACAGGTCATTGCAAACCAAATCAATACTTAATTGAAGCCACTGACCTCTCAGATGGGTTGAGGATTGCATATACGTTACCATACTCAGAGAGTACACTGGGTGCATTTTATTATGGCACCAGCACTAGGGAGGTTGTTGTCTTAGAACAACTGAAGAATCTTCTCAACCTTTTGTTTGTCAAGTTTTCTACAACAGACAATGTTCCTTTTATCAACAACTTAATTGTGTCAGTAATACTATATGTATATAATCATCAACATTTAATGTGTTTTCCCTGCAAGCAAGTGTTGCGTGGGTGGGTCATCACAGACCAAGTCAGTACTCAATTTGAGCCATTGATCTCACTCTATAGAGTGCACCATGCATATTATCATGGTTCCAGTACTAGACAGGTTGTCATCTCTTTTATGTAATTGAAAAGTCTTCTCTACCCTTTGTTTGGCAAGTTTTCTACAGCTTATGCTGTGGGTGTGTTTGTATCACCAACACCAGAAAGATGCCAATGACACGACTGAAGACTCTTCTCAACACTTTCTTAGCATGATTTCTACAGCCAGATGCCCTTCCTATCAACCTTATTTATATATAAAATATTTTTAATATTTTGTACTTATTGAAGCTTTTTTTTTTTCATTCTCTGTTTTGTTATCTGCAATTACATGGGTTTCTTGTGTCTGTAAATTTCAATATTTACACAATCTTCAGTAGATGTTATATACTTTGCTATCTTTTTTTGTAATGAATCTCATTTGGATAGACATTGTCTCAGGACACTGCACTATCTGTTAGGTATGTAATTTTTATATAATGAATTTTAGCAAACTTACATTATTTTGTATTAACCCTTTTCAGACCATATTTAAGATGAAATATGCTGTATTTCAATTAAATTATTAAAAATTTACTAAAATTATTATTTCAATAAGATGATATTTTGAACATAGCTTTATAAAAGTTCTTCTTTGAAATAATTGTTTCTACTTTTGGCACAAGGCCAGCAATTACCCAGTGCATTACTGGTACTTTATTTTATCGACCCCGTAAGGATGAAAGGCAAAGTTAACCTCGGCGGGATTTGAACTCAGATCGTAAAGGGACGTAACTATGCTGGAAAGCATGGCGTCCGACCCTCTACCGATACTGCCAAATAATGATAGAAGAATTTTAATTTAAATAGGAATCCTTTAAAATGGGTGAGGTATCAAAAGGGTAAATCATTTCAGAAATTAAAGAGTTTTTGTGTCCCCTCTTTTTGCCTCCTGAATGCTTTATCATATTTAATTGTGATTTGTGTAACTTTTAATTTTTTAGCAACGTATGGCTCAAGAAGTTTTAACAACGCTTAAAGAACATCCAGATGCTTGGACTCGTGTGGACACCATCTTAGAATATTCTAGCAATCAACAAACTAAATATTATGCTCTACAAATATTGGAGAATGTTATTAAAACCAGGTGGAAAGTACTTCCACGACCACAATGTGAAGGTAACTTATATTTCTTATTTCAGGTTTTCATTAACCAAATTTTTTATCCAATAATTTGATGTCAAAATCTGCCTGTGTCCTATACACTGAATGTATGAATACAATAATGATATTATATATGTATGTATACTATACACAAAGCCATGTGTAAGTATAGCTGTATATTTAAATAGGCTTGCATAGTTTGGTTTATTCTATTTAATTAAAACCAATAAATATTTTTCTTAAAAAACTATTTACATTACTCTCTTATTTGTAAAATGAAAAAAAAAAAATATATATATATAGAATGAAATATAAGTAATAGTTGCTTATATTGTATGTCTCAAACTAAATATTCTTGATATTCATTTTAATGAGAGAGTATCATCATCGTTTGTCATCCGCTTTTCCATGCTGGCATGGGTAGGACAGCTTGTCGTGGTCTAATTCATTTCTGTATTTGGATTTACTACTCTCCTAGGCAGAAGGAGGACCATGTCTCACTTTTATGTTCCATTTTGTGCATGATTTCTACAGCTAGGTGTTCTTCCTATCACCAACCTCGGTGTATTATGTGCATTTGATTATGGCAGCAGCACAATAGAGGTTGTCATTTTCTATCACATCACCATTATCAGAGAGAGGAGTAGTTAGAGATTGGGTTTAGGAATTTTTCACCACTTGGCAGTAGTATTTATTTTTACTGTTGATAGATATCCCTAACTTTATGTATTGATATTAGGTGTTGACCAACTAAAATTAAATTATTGAACCTACAGACACAAACTTTTTAGGATATTCTATAGTCTGGCAGTGTGATTTTTCTATAGTCCTCATTTTTATGGAAAAACTATTTTGAACCTTTTCGTTTTAATATTGCATAATAGTTAAAATTTGGATATGTTGATGTATGAAATTTTAGTGTTGAAAAGAATGAATAAAGCAACTTTGTTATTAGAATAACCTTTGTTCTTAACAAGTAGCTTTTATGTCCATGTTTTTGTCTGACTTGACTATTTCTCTGATGTTACATTTTACTAAATAATTATCATACTAAACTTTGAGCATTAGTACAGTAACTTAGTAACAGGAGTAAAATATTACAACTTCCACACCATAAGCAAATCACATTTGAAAATCAGATGTTTAGTTTAGTATCTTAATTCAGTAGTGCTGTGCATATCTGGTTTAGAATAGTTACCCTATGACAGGTTGGCACAGGAAAGGCACCCTGCTGTAGATCGTTGCTTGGGGTCTGCAAAGCTAACTTCTGTCTTATGAGGGAAATGGACTTAAAACATAAAGTTAAATAATGGTTTTGTTTTGTTTTGTTTTTTGTGGGAAAAGAGGTGACTTATACACAAGTATGTATTGTAGTTGATATATTTGAGATTCTTCGTCTATAAATGAACCGTACATATTTGAATATAATCCAAGGAATATGTGACCAAAAAAATTGATGGTAAAATTGGACAATCGGCTTATATTCAAAATAAGGTACTAAAATATCTGGTGTGATTATGTTACAATGAAACAGTGTTTTTCTATATCTACTACATCATTGTTGGTGTTATCTGTGCATTCCCTTGGAAATATTTCCAACAATTTTTTTATAATTTAAACTTTTTGATACATAAATATCCCATACACACATACATGTTCTTCTTTGCCAATATTCTTTGCTTTCAATCCTCTGATTTGATTTTATTGCTTTCACTCGCTCACTTGCTCTATGAATCCCTATACAAAGCTCTCTTATTCGATCTCTTGCTTTCGAATGGCCAGAAGTAAACAATAATTTGATAAACTTGTTGAAACTTAATGGAAACTCATTACGTAATGAAATTGTGAAAAAAAAGATTTTCTCTAAACCAGTCTTTCTCAACCATTTCTTGCTTGTGGCCCATTTTTGGTGTCAAAAAAAATTTCAGACCCTATGATGTTTCAAAAATATGATTCATAAGAAAATATTGAAAATTTCATTTAAATAATTTCTGAATTATTTGCCTTTAAAAATAAAGTAAAGCAGTTTGCGTTTTCATAATTTTATGCCTGTGGAAAAAAAAAAATAGAATTTCAAAGCCCACCTATTTTCCTTGGTCATTAAAAAATTTCTTAGGCTTATGTTGAGAATCACTGCTCTAAACAACACTTTATTAAAATATTAAAACTTCATTATACTCATGAGAATTTCAAAAACATGCCATCTAAATGTGTTGATTAGCTGCCTTGGCTTATAAAAGAGGTTATATATATATAATATAAAAGAAAGATGTTTATTGGTTAGTTGGGTGATTGGTTGAATCACACGAAAACTACACACACACACACACACACAAATACATACATCTAAAGAGACAGAGGGAGAGGCAGAAAGAGAGATACAATTAAAGTGTTAGATATTCAGAGAGAGAGATAGTAACGTCCCACGAAAGTCTAGAAACGGCTTAAACTATAGATCCTTCACGGAAAAAGTAATAGCGCAACTAATCAGAGAGAGAATTGATCTAGATGAAATGCAGTTCGGGTTTGTGTCAGGCAAAAGTACCACAAACGCTCTTTTCATTGTACGACAACTACAGGAGAAGTACCTAGCTAAAAGTAAACCCCTATACTTAGCTTTTGTCGACTTGGAGAAAGCCTTCGACAGAGTCCCCCGTTCCATTATCTGGTGGGCTTTTAGAAAACTAGGTGTTGATGAATGGCTTGTGAGAGCTATACAAGCCATGTATAAAGAAACAGTCAGCAAGGTTAGAATTAACAACGAATATAGTGAAGAGTTTAGCGTAAAAGTTGGCGTCCATCAGGGCTCTGTTCTCAGCCCCCTACTATTTATTATTGCCCTTCAGGCTATAACAGAGGAGTTCAAGACCGGTTGCGCATGGGAACTCCTATACGCAGATGACCTAACACTCATAGCTGAATCAATGGCCGAGCTAGAGAAGAAATTCCAAACATGGAAGCACGGCCTAGAATCAAAAGGCCTTAAAATTAACCTGGCTAAGACTAAAGTTCTAGTTTGTAAGAAAGAAAATAAGGCGGCGGTCCCTTCCGGGAAGTGGCCATGCTCGGTGTGTAGGAAAGGCGTAGGTAGAAACTCCATTTTGTGTCCCAAATGCAAAGTATGGGTGCATAAAAGATGTAGTGGGATCACAGGTAAGCTAACTAAGAACATAGATTTTACATGTGGCCGGTGCTCTGGTGCAATAAGTAGCAGCAAGTGCCCACAAAATACTAGCTCTTTCAACTGCGCAGAGGGTTCTATAGAAATAGTGGACAGCTTCCGTTACCTGGGCGACAAAATCAGCAGTGGGGGAGGGTGCTCTGAAAGTACAGTAGCTAGAGTCAGAACTGGATGGAAAAAGTTCAGAGAGCTTATACCACTATTAGCCGCTAAAGGGTTCTCCCTAAAAATGAAAGGCGGGTTGTATGATGCCTGCATACGAACAGCAATGTTGCATGGCAGTGAGACCTGGGCATTGTGTGCATAGGATATACGCAGACTAGAGAGAAACGAAGCTTGCATGCTCCGCTGGATGTGTAATAGTAATATACGTGAACGGCAAAGCATAAACGAACTAAGGAAAACAAATTAGAAATAAGAGGGATCAGATGTTGTTTATTCGAGAGAAGGCTACGTTGGTATGGTCACGTGATGCGCATGAAAGACGATAGCTGTATAACAAAGTGCAGGGCAATAAAGATAGACGGTAGCCACGGAATAGGCAGACCCAGAAAGACCTGGGACGAGCTGATAAATTCTGACCTCACACACTTACACCTCACCAAGACGATGTCACTGGACCGAGACCTTTGGCGGTACTCAGTAATAGAGAAGACCCGCCTTACCTAAATACAAAGTAAAACCTACTACAGTCAGTAGGCATCTCTAACAAAATACACCACCCCCACCCCATCCACACCGCCCCTTTCAATGTAAAGTTATGTTGGTGCCACAACATCCAGGCCGAAACAAATGAGATCGTGTAGGTGTCACGACAAAAAAAACACACAGTTCACGCTGTAATGTGGCCGTGTAGGCAACACAGTAAAAACCTCCCAGCCCCACACTGTAAATGTGGTTGGTGTTAGGAAGGGCATCCAGCTGTAGAAAACCTGCCAGATAGTCCTATGCGAGCAAGATAATCACTCTTGCCTCAAGTGGGAAAACCCCCGTCCAAACCCATGCAAGCGTGGAACACGGACGTTAAACGTTGATGATGATGATGATCCTTTGCGTTAGCTTTTATAAAGTCGTTTTACAATCTTTGATTTTACAGAACAAAGAAAAATTTATACTATTTGAAATTAATTTACTCTCCAGCTTTTAAGCATATACTACTTACAGACCGTACTAACAAAGCTAAACACTTCAGAAGCTGTGTTTCAGATGACGTCCTTTGGAGCTGAAAAAGATCATACTGACTATGGTTATTTCACATTTAAAATCCAAGACCAATGCTACCATTTAATCGGCAGTTTACTACCCCAGCCTAATAAGGAATTTTTATGATTGTTTTGTTTTTTTGTCTCTTTCTCACACACACACATTACGGTCTCACCTCATACCAGACAACACATCCAATACAGTTGGTTTCTCTTTTATCCGTCTTCTCTTAATTGTTCTTCCTGTCAAAGCTGGGTACCTCAGCTAGTTTTTTTTTTTATATGATAGCAAGAAACATTTTATATAATTATTTGGCCAGTTCAATTTAAAATCGTCTATGTAATTTTCTATCTTACATCTAACTATTTAGTTTTTTCCATTGTAATTCTTTTGACAGAATATTTTAGTATATCTTATCAAGAATCTGGTCAAGTTCACTTTGCAATTGCATGGTTTTGGGTTCAGTCCCACTGCATGGCATCTTGGTATGACCAATGCCTTATGAGTGAGGCTGGTAGACGGAAATTGTGCAGAGCTTGTAAAAATATCAATTTTGTCGTCATATTTGCATCTACTTTTTCCATGCTTTCAAGTGTTAAATGAGACTTTTTGAAGCATGTTTTCTATAGCCAGATGCCATTCTTGATGCCAACTTATACTCTATCTAGAAGAAAGATTGAACCCAAACCATGCTTGTAAGGCGAGTAATTTAGTTTGTGTGAAAAATCATAGGGCTCCTTAAGAGTGAAAAAGTTGGAACCACTAACATATTGCATAGAGGAAACATTTGAGTAACTACGGCATGTATTTGGTTTCAATACAAACAGTATTAGTGTAGTCTGGGTGTTAATTGCATGGAAAGTCCTTGTATATCTTGCCCTGACTTTAGCTACCATATTTTTTTTACTTATAAGTTACACCCTTGCTTTGAAGAAAAGTTATAGTGGTATTTAAAAGATTTTGATTGAACAAAATTTTGACCTATTTTTAAAAAAGAGTGTTCTCGGTACAAAATAGTTATTTTACGCCACACTGAGCAGTAACTGCTGTATATTTGCAAATGCTTTCACCTATATTATTATTATATCCATACCTTTGACAGACAGATTTTAGCATGAAATTTTTGAGTAAAACAAAAAAAGGCTTATACACTTAGTTCATTGTGTAAAATGGTAATGTTGGTGCCACAATAAAATGCACCTATTATGCTCTGCAAAGTAGTTGGCATTAAGAACCATGCCAAAATATTGAATCTATGAGCAAGGTGTGGTTTCTCTTACCCATCCATTCCCAGACTGGTGACCCATTTAACTCAAGCTAAAGTAGAAAGCAGACATCATAACCATGATGACATTGGAAAATACAATAGTTAAAACAAAACATTTGGTAGTTATGTATAGAAAGTTATTGTTTGTTTAACTTTTTGTACATAACTACCACTACAATGCCATCTGTGTTATACATGTCCTAGGAATTCAGGCTTGTCTTTGAGTAGCATTTGGGCACAGTTTTAAGGGATTTATTTACACCTCACTGTTGTTTCAATGAAAATTATATGTATGGTAACTACAAAACTATTGTTCTTGAAATAGCTGCACATCAATTTATTATATCATTTTATGATAATGTTTTATTTTATTAATTACTAGTACATAACCAAACCCATTGTTTTACAGCTGGAATAATTACAAAATAATAAAAAAAATTTGTAAATTCTTTGCTTTTCAAATTCAAACAATTTTGATTATCTTTAAGCATGAGAAATAATTAATTTAGGACTATGAGAAAGCTGTGTAAATAATTGCATGGCTTATTGACAACCATAACAAAAGTTCTCATGGAATTACGATGGAAAGTTTTTTTAGATAAATATAAACAGCATTGTATCATAGAACCAGAGACAGTTCAGGCAATTTGGTATCAAAAGATTTAATAGAATATGGCAAATCCAAAATCTTGTTGATCACTAATCATCATATATTAGAGATTATTTATTTTGTTGTTGGCAGAGGAATCACTGTTTAATGTCTATTTTTCATGCTTGCATAGGTTAGGTGGGCTGTCATATTATGAAGTCAGACAGGTCGGATGACCATGTCTTGCTCATATGTTCTGTTTTTGACTTGGTTTTCTATGGCTGGATGCCCTTTCTAATGCCAGTATGTACTGAGAGCGTTTTTGTGGCACCAGCACTAGCATCTGACAGCTTTGAGTAGCTTTTATTCTCTTAATTCATTCTACTGCTCACGATATCATTAAATCTAACAATATATATCATTAATGTATTGCATTTATGATAATGTTTTATTTATTCATTACCAGTACATAACCCAACCTATTGTTTTTACAGGCAGCATATGTAATATTCTGTTTCTTCAAACTTTAGCAAAGCTGTTAGTTTATTATATATATAATTTTTATTATGCTTGAGTCAGTGATCTGTTAATCTGGAGTTTTGCCTGTGTTCACAGTGTCATGCTCACAGCCATCAATACTGAGAGAAAGAGACTGTAGACATGTATACCATGCTGTTTTCTGGAACGATCAAAAGCATTATTTTACATGTATTGGTAGAGGGTCAGACGCCATGCTTTGCAGCATAGTTAGGTCCCTTTACGGTCTGAGTTCAAATCCCGTCGAGGTTAACTTTGCCTTTGATCCTTACAGGGTCAATAAAATAAAGTACCAGTAATGCACTGGGATAATTGCTGGCCTCGTGCTAAAAGTAGAAACAATTATTTTACATTTTCCGTCCTTCCCCGCCCCTCTAAATAAAAATGTTTGATTTCAACGGATTGTAGCATTCTGTGTGACAGACAAGCTTAGACAGCACAGTTATTATAATATAGAATTCTGGACTAAAAAAATTTTTTTTAGTTTAACCTTCATGGTCTGGAATCATGTTGTGATTGGCTTTACTTTTTTCACACATATGGAGTAAATAAAAGAATAGCTGTAAAAATTGTGTTTTGTTTAATTAGTTTTCTTATCCTTTAACACCTTGAGTCTAGTTTTATTTTCCACAATTTTTTAATTGTATTTAACCTAATGTGCCTATGATTGAAATGTCAATGATTTGGAGGTCTTTAGTAATATAACTAATTTTCTCGTATTTATCTTGTGTTTGGAGCATAATTTAACAATTCTTAAATAAAGTTACAATAGAAGAGTTGTTTGTTTTATAGATAAATATAAATACTTTCTTTCGTGATCATATTTCTGGTGGTTTGATATCAAAATGGCTAAACAAAAATATACATGTGCACAATTACACAATCATTAAGTCTAATCAAACATTTTTTATATATATTATATATGAGGTTTGTCCCAAAAGTAAGGTACTGATTTTCCTATGTACGACATGGTAACACAGCACCTCATTGATGTATATGTGTGTTGATTATGACCTTGTTTGTACATACATACTTGTTTCAACAATTGATTGAGTCAGTCGTGAGTTATTGTTGTTTATCTTCAGACATGTTTATAACATCTGTTACGTTTGCGGTGCAGGAAAATATCAAACAGTGTTACGCAATCAATTTTTTTGTGAAACTCAACAAATCTGCCACACAAAACATTAAATTTTTTAACGCAAGCTTTACGAAATGCCACTTTATCTAGAAATAAGATTTTTAAGTGACAAAGCTTTCAAAGAGGGCCGAGAAAATGTTGCAAGTTGGCAAGATCTTACAGCTACCCCACTCTGGAATGACCTAATGAGTTTGTTCCATTTTGTAATTGATTAACCACCATTCCATTCAAAAAGTTCCCAGCTGCAAGCACACATTTGATGGAATTATAACCACTCACGAGAAGCCTCTCTCTTCAAGAAACGAGTTTTTTAGGTGTAAACATTAATTCTATCCCAAATACACTCTGTAAAGTGGTTGGTGATAGGAAGGGCATCCAGCTGTAGAAAACCTGCTAAACAAAGGGCTGGTGCCACAAGAAAACACACCCAGTACTCTCTGTAGAGTTCAAGAACGTTTGTAAGCCAGATTTGGCTCTGAGCTTTTTTGAGAGGTCGATAGCTAAGTACTGGCTTGGCCTGTGATATCTCATCCATCCCTTGCTAGGAAGGAAAGTAGGCATTGAATGGTGATGATGAGGATTAGCACTATCTTTCTTTTTAATTTCTGTTAGGGCTCGGCTATGTCTTTTATTATCCCCTCACCGTGATGTTGTCTTGCCAAGTTGTTTCCATTCTGGTCAAATGTATTTCTACCATTTTGTTTACATTTCTCCACAACTTCCTCATTTGTCTTAACAATCTGTCTTGTAATTAAAACTATCTCATTCATATCATCTTCCTGCTATAGAATATTGGCATATTTGCATGAATATGTTGTTCATTGTTTGACTATGTCTTTTTTCTCTTCTCTTTATATTTGTCATCAACATTGCATCAGTTTTCTGTTATTGTAAAATATTTGGCAATCCCATATGAAGCTAGCCTATGAAACACATTAGAAATTTAGTAACAAAAGGTTAAGTATATTTAGGGTTTTTTCTATATTACATAAGTGGGGAGTTCCAGACATTGGGGGGATTACACAGATATTTCTTTCTCACAAATTATACTTTGTATTTATTTAGGTATTAAAAAGTATATTGTTGGTTTAATTATCAAAACCTCATCTGAGCAGCAACTTTTGGAGAAGGAGAAGGTGTACCTCGGAAAATTAAACATGATTTTAGTTCAGGTAAGTCAACTGAAAATATCGCTGTTGTTTTTTTCATATTATGTAATAGGAATTCTTTTTTTTTTCTTTTACATTTACTGGTTTCAATCATTAAACAGCGGGACACTGCCTTGAAAGGATTTAATTAATATTTGACCCCAGTAATTTTTTAAAGCTTGATACTTCTTTTATCAATCTCGTTTGTCAAGCCACCAAGTTACAGAATTTAAACAAACAGTAAATGTAGACATGTACACACATACATATATGATGGGCTTCCACACAATTTCTGTCTACCAAATTTCACTCAAAGAATTAGTCAACTATAGCAGAAGACACTTGCCCAAGTTGCTGTGCTGTGGGGCTGAACCTGAAATACCTGGTTGTGAAGCAGTCCTTAACTATGCAACCATACCTACTCCTATTATCAATAATTTTCGTGCAAGCTATTTGCTAATTTAATGAAATTGTTATTCATATAAAATATTTGTAAAGTTCCATTTCCATATATATATATATATATATATATATTAGAAAGATCGAGTATCGAAAAATCGGCGCACAAGTTCACGATAAACAATATTCGAAATGAGCGGCAGAGGGCTCAATAATTCAGATGAATCAGAGCTATAACTATCGTTAAAATACCGTCACACATAGAACAAGTCTAAAATCAACCATACGATAAAAAATCGATAATAGAAGATTCGGGACAATCAGATAAAAAATATCAATAAAACAATACATCAATAATTTAAATGAATGTAAAATCATACCCGGACCCACTAGAAAGGTGTTAAATCTAGCTTCTTGGGTTTCTGTAAATCCTTATATATATATATATATATATATATATAAGAGAGACAGAAAAACAACGCTGTTGACAGAGAACGCTCATTTCTGATGTGATTGAAAATAATTTAGAACATTTACTCACATTCCACCCTTTTGTGAGTAGTTGGCAGTCTTTAATTTGTGATACATGAATTATAATTTAACAATTTAGATTTTTGGCACAGATTTGGTAGGCAGGTCTTCATCGGGCAAGCATGCTACTAATGCTTGCAGTCCTTTGTCATTTCTGTTGTGAAGTTAAGCTTCTTACGGTCAGCAGAGTTTTGTGACGTATGTAAGCAAGGTACAGGCCTCCCGTCCACCTGTGAGATCAGTAGCTTCGCTTGAGTACTCACCCAGTCTATGATCCTTCCAACCCTTGCTAGTATGGAAAATATACATTAAATGAGGATACTGAAAATGAATAAAATACTTGTATATTTATTTATTTATTTTTTTTTTTTTGCTTTTTGCTTTTGTTAGATTTTGAAATATGAATGGCCAAGAAACTGGCCATCTTTCATAAGTGATATTGTTGGTGCCAGTAAGACAAATGAGTCATTGTGCCAAAATAATATGACTATTTTGAAACTATTGAGGTTAGTATAGTTTACTGTTTTACTTTTTCAATTTCCTTCTTTCTTTGTCTGCTTTCCTATTTATATTGTTCCTGGACACTTGATAAATTGACTTTTATCAGTTTTGACGATAAGTGTTCTAGATGTTCAACCAACAAAGCAGCATGTTCCTGAAATTAACGTGTAAATGCCTGAGCATCTCACACACATGTACCCATAACGTAATTCTCAGGGAAATTCATGAAAAACATGACAGTGTGTGGTAAGGTGGCTCTTTGAATTACAGGCACAGTCTATCTGACAGTTCCCCAATTTTCCTCATAAGGCATGGGTCGAACCAAGGCTATGGTAAATGACACTTGCCTGAGGTGCAGTTGGATCAAACATGGGACCTAATTACTGCAATACAAACCTCTTAACCATTTAGCTATGCTGCATCCACAACCTGGTCTCTATTCTGTATCAGTGTAACATGATAGATATATTGTTGAGTCTCATGTTATTCTTTGTATTGGAATTTGAACTTTTCAAAGAGAATGCTCCCCTCTGGCATTTTGTTTAAGACAATGTATATTTTTTCTTTTTAAGATGGGGGTAGGAGGTATTACAGCTAGAACACTTATATAATATTGTGCTTTTGTTTTTCAGTGAAGAGGTATTTGATTTTTCCAGTGGTCAAATGACCCAAGCAAAAGCTAAACATCTAAAGGACAGTATGTGTAGTGAATTTTCACAGATCTTTCAGTTGTGCCAGTTTGTGATGGTATGATGTGATTTTCAGTTTATACATTTTATACCTTTCTTTTCAAGTGTGTGTGTATATATATATTTAGGTAATTTATAGACATCTACCACTAAATAGTTAGAATGGTGGTCAGTAATCACATTCAAACATTATCACAATGATCTTAAACTATGTTTACAAATTGTATTTTACTTTAAAATGGTTGAAAGTTTGGAGGAATTTCATGAATAACTTTCATTGTGTTGCTATAGTTTTTCATTTGTTTTTTATACATGATGATGATGACTAGCATAAATTTGTCCTAGAAATATGAATTGTTTGTGCTAATTGATTTGATTTGACTATTTAACTCATAACATCATGTAATTATTTAGCAGAAAGTGGGTTTGTTCATTCATATATTTTTAGTATCTTTACTGCTGGACAGATCATTGTGAAAATTTGCAATATTAAAGTCAGGACTTCAGTGTTTAATGTGATGCAGTCAAAGTGCTACTTTATACTTTTCAAGAATGTTTTGCTAATGCAGTTTCATGTAGTGCAGGAATGTTAAAGATTTTTTTTCCTTTTCAATAGGATAATTCACAAAATGCTCCCTTGGTTGGCTCCAATCTTGAAACACTGCTGAGGTTTCTAAACTGGATTCCCTTAGGATACATATTTGAAACTAAACTCATCACTACATTAATCTGTAAAGTAAGCCAGTCTTCATATCTCTCTTGTAAATAATTTTGAAGTAAAATGTGAATCTTGTTTGCCTTACATGTTATTAAAGGTGTAATACACTATACATTATACATATATATCAAAGAACAAAGTTTTCTTCTGTAATTCCTTGATGCATGAATGACACAGATAATGTTCTTGATGCCAATACAAATTCTAGACCTCATTATTTCTGGTCATTCATTGTGATATCACATATATGACATTGCTTAAACTGCATTTCATAGATTAAGATTTTTCTTCAGAACTAGAAAATACTTCTCTCTTCATCTTCTGTTCATCCTTTCCATACAAAGTTTTAGTGCACCACTTGTATAGTCCACTAGCAGCAGGACCCGGCGTTGCACGGGGTAGGAAACATGAAATAGCAATACGCATATGCAAAGATTGAGGAATGTAGCTGTGTACTTTTTGAATTCCCTTATTCTCAGGGAATGATTGTTCATCTACTGGAAACGTAGAACACCAGCAGGCTCGAATCGTGAAACATCTGTATGCATGTGCAAAATCTGAAGAAAATCAGCTGGATACTCTCTAAGCGTACTAAATCTTAGAGTATGATTTTTCTTCCATTTGGAGAAAATTGGTTAGGTACTTTTTGAGTTTTATAGATTCGCACCCAGTCAGCTACTGTAACTGGCAAAGTAAGTAGAATTAATGCTCCACAATGAAAACTAAAAGTGGGCGTAAATGAAGTGCTAGGCTATTGAAAGGCGTCGTAGTGAATGCAATTGCTTAAAACTGGTGAAAAAAGTATAGTGTACGTACCAACTTTCCTTGAAATGAGTGGAGGATTGATCTCGAGCAGGGGTGCCAGTAGCAATGTCAGTGGGCTGATTGCGGAAATTCTGTATGCGAAAGGAGTAAGTGTTGTGGGGCGATGTATGTCGTAAGTCTGTTCACGAATTACGTCACAGATGGGGAACACACATCAGTCTGGAGGAGCGACAAAGTTAATTGTGTGAAAACCAAGTAGGGATATTGAGATGACGAAATCAGCATGGCAACATAGCTGCAGCAGAAGGGGGTCATAGTGTAATTAGCAGAAACGCTGGGTGGCACTGCGTTTACACAGCAACAAAAGGGGTCACTGCGGAATTAGCACAACCGCTGTTCGGCGCAGGGCGTTCATACTGCGGTGTAGGTGCAACAAAAGGGGTCTTAGTAGAAGTAGCACAGACGTGAGTTTTACGGTGTCAATAACACGGCAATGTACACAGGCCGCAGATTTGCGCGTGATGGAAGCACGAAGTATCAACAAAAATTTTAAGGTCCTCATTTCCTCAATCCCCCGAAAATGGTCCTGTTTAAAAGTAAGTGTTGTGTCCTCTGTTAAATAAAACAAATTTTTAACGAAATATTATACGCTACTTACAATGTTTAAGTAGTGTTTATATTGAAAAGGAAAACAGCATGTAATGCCCAATGCTAATTCGTAAATTTCCTAGAAACCATTGATGGAATCGGAAATTATTTTTCTGTCCACAGCAATGAAAGGGGACTAACTAATGTGTACTGAAAATTTCGAGGAAATTGGCTGGATTATTTTTAAGTTACGCCTCAAAAGAGCCTAAAAATGCCTTTAAAATGAGGTTTTTCGCCTAATGCAGGCCCTAGAGCAGAAAAAAGTTTTTTAAATGTTTAGCCCATTGCACTTCAAACACACACGTGTAAAGTTTGAAAAAAATCAGTCGGGTACTTCTCAAGTTTTAGGGATTTACACAGACAGACAGACACACATCGTCTGTTTTATATATATAGATAGATTAACTGAGACAGTACTGATGATACATGCACACAAACATCCCTGGCTAGTTTCACAAAAGAGTGGTTTAGCTGATTGATAAAATGATGATACATGCACACAAACATCCCTGGCTAGATTCACAAAAAGGTGTAGCTGATTTACTCAGCAACATACTCCAAATATTAACTCCTTTCTAGACTCCTGCCTATTTCTCACTGCTTCCTACACAACAATTACAATGTTCTTTGTTTAATTGACCTAACAAACTGCATACCACCTTTGGCCAGGCCTACGTTTGTTTTCTTTCATTAAACCCTACTGTTTCTTTACTCATAAATCACGCTACCCAAATTGAAACTCAACAAAAATCATATTCTCAACAGTCTATGCAAGCCAACAGCCATGGTTCTGTTCTTGCTCTTCATAAAGCATATGAATATTATCATTTTAAATTCTTAGTCATTAACCTTTTTGATACCAAACTGCCACGAGTCTATGACTCAAAACTATTTGTTTTAAAATGTTTATCTAAAATCCTTTCATCATAATTTTATGTAACTTTTCTTATGTTCCAAATACCAAGTTAATTATATTACTAAATCTTTCCAAATTCTTGATTATTTTCAAAATTATGGGAAATGTTGAAAGAGCATTTCTATTCGTAAATGAAAATGTCACTATATTTAATGATCATTTGTTTTTTTTAGTATTTGTTAATATCTTTAAATAGCAATTAATTAATCCAGTCAGATAAATGAGATTTTTCTACTTTTCTCTTTTTATTTTTTAAATTTTAATATAGTTCTTGAATGTACCAATGTTCCGAAATGTAACTCTGAAGTGTCTTACAGAAATAGGTATGTTCAATTCCGATATCTAACCTTTTCTAAGAATTTCAATTATTTTTCTGAAACAAAATGTTTTTTACAGTTTAGTACAAATATTGATATCAGGTTGATATGTAGTAGTAAACTTTATTATGATGTTTATGATGTCTTGTAAATTTTGAATCATAAGGAAGTTATGTAACAAAAGTTCATAAATATATAAAGTATTTTTTACTGAGAGTATTTGTTGATGTCACTCACAATGTTTAAATTTAAATGTAACATTACTACAGATTTTGATCTTCATTTGTATCACCATCAAATTGTTAAAATGCTGCTGATATATCCATGTGACTTTGATAAATTAATAAAAATGTTTCTCTTATTTAGCTGCTGTACAAGTTTCCCAATATGATGATCAAGTTACACAGCTATTTACAATAACCATGGAACAGTTAAAACAGGTTTGGTTTTTTTTTTCCCCCACTTATTTAATATGTAGCTGTGAAGGTGTGTGGCTTAGTCGTTAGATAGTTGGATTTGCAATCATGAAGTTACAAGTTCAATTCCCAGTCCGAGCAGTGTATTATGTCTTTGTGCAAGACACTTTATTTCACATTGCTCTTTCTGTCAGGAGTTGTGACTGGTAGATAGTATCAACAGTGGAAAGACCATTGGAAACATTGTTTCCTTGGTCCAATTTGACGAGTTCCACCCCACTTGGTAAGCGAATAAGATCTGAGAACTTGTTGATCGTGTTAATCGTTTGGACATCAGATTAAATGCCTTATTATTTCTTTTGGCTCCTAACACTCTTGAGTTCAAATTCTGTCATGGTTAATTTTGCCTGTCATTCTTTCGTGGTTGATACATGAAGTAGCAAAGAGTCAAAGGAAATGCTTAGCATTTCTGATCTGACTCTCTACGTTCTGAGTCAAAATTTCACCCACTTCTGCCAGGAGTTGTGACCAGCAGATGGTATCAGCAATGGCAACATTGTTTCCTGGGTCTCATCTGACAATCAGTTCCATCCTTTTTAACTACTAAACTATTTACTTCAATCTTTATTATTCACCCTGATGTCTTTTACTGTACTTAATAATCTAGGTATCTTGATTTCATTTACATTGCCTTTCATATATTTATACTACTGTATATATTGTCTTACAGATGTTACCATTAGATACGGTTATTAAAGATGCTTATCGGAAAGGGACAGATGATGAACAGAATTTCATTCAAAATCTTAGTTTGTTTTTGTGCACCTTCCTAAAAGAACATGTTTTACTCATAGAACGTAAAACTGACTATCACAATCTCTTGATACAAGTGAGTAAAAGTTATTTTGCTATAAAATTTATACTTATCTGAGATTATTTTATTTATATATTCAGAATGACATACAGAATATATAACAAGATCCTTTTTTCTGGGTTTTTTTAACAATTGGTCTTCTTTGATAACTAGAATCCAAATTAATTTCTATCTAAAGAGTATTTAACATACAAATTTGTTAAAGATTGTGTGTAAACTTAATATTAACTCTTACTGTTCTTTACCACATTAGCAAAACATTCTTGAAAAGTACAAAACAGTATCACAAGTACGAAAGTACAAAATTGTATCACATAAAAAATTAGTCTTTTCCTTAGTTTACTGTAAACTGTTAAAGATACTATAAACATTTGAACTAACAAATCTGTTTTTATGTATTTTCTAACTTTATTTCATATGGAAATCAGATTGAAACAATAAAATATCACCAGAGTTTTGTTTAAGGTTATGATGAAAATGTGCTCTTTACATTTAATTTGTAGGCCCATCATTACTTGATTCGAATTTCTGAAGTGGATGAAGTGGAAGTGTTCAAAGTATGTCTAGAATATTGGAATTCATTGGCAGCTGATCTGTATCGCGAAAGTCCATTTTCAGCGGGTTCGACACCATTGATGTTTGGTCGATCTCATGGAGAAATACCTGTTAGGAGACAATTCTATATGACAGTGCTCTCACGAGTAAGTTTTGTTTTTGTTTATTGGGTTTGAATCATTAGACTGTTACCTTGAAGGGATCTAGTCAACCATATCAGTCCAAGTACTTATTTTATTGATCTTTTTAGACACAGAGATCATACATACTGTGGATGCGACAGGCATCCATACAGTTCCTGTCAACCAATTTTAAGTCACAAAGCATTGGTTAACCTCAAAACACTAAGTATTATAAAACTAATCAATCAATATTTTATCTTCAATCAGATGAAATGCCTTTTAGTATTGATTTACATCTCTTTATATTTATGAGTTCAAAACCTGTTGGGTTTGACTTTACTTTTCATCCCTCTAAGTCATTGATAAAATTCCTCAACTTCATTTAATGCATATTAACTATAGGGACTGTATGATGTGTTAACTATAGAGATTATATAGATATAATTGAGTGTGTTAACTATGGATTATGTAGTCATAACCAATAGTATGTTAACTATAAAGATTATATAGTTATAACTGACTGAGTTCTGGTTATCTCATTATAACTGACAGGTTGTTAACTATATAGTTATTTTATATCTCATCCCACCTATAAATCAACTACCTTTGCTGACATCAACTTCAAACTGTCTATATCTTTATTATTATTTTTATTATATGTATGAAGATGGGTAGCTAGGTGGTTAGGCTGTTTGGCTCATCATTGTGAGGTCATGAGGTTGATTTCTGGTGCTGCTTTGTGACCTTGAGCAAGACACTGTATTTTATATTGCTTCTGTTCACTCAGCTGGAAAAATTAATTGTATCTGTAATTTAAGGGCAAGCTTTGTCATAGACTGCCTCATTCTGAATTTCCCTGAGAACTATGTTATAGAGGCAAATGTTTGGAATGCTTAGCCACCTGCATGTTAATTTCATGTGTAGGCTGTTTTGTTGATCTAGCAACTGAAACACTCATTGTCAGAAACGACTAGGGTTCAACACATGTATGAGTGGGTGTATGTATATATATATATATATATATATATATATATATATATGTGTGTGTTTGTTTATATATAAATTTCTCATCTTTTAAGGTACGGGGTGTCATGATTTCTCGAATGGCAAAACCCGAAGAAGTGCTTATTGTAGAAAATGAGCAAGGTGAAGTTGTGCGTGAATTTATGAAAGATACTGACTCCATCAATCTTTACAAGAATATGAGGGAGACTCTAGGTAAGTAATTGATCAGCCCAGTCTTATTAAAGCCAGCTATTTTCATTTACAGCTTTGGAAATATAGTATTATACAATAAGTATTGACTTCAGTAGAGATACATTTAAAAAAATATTTCTTTTAAGTATGTATTTTAATTTTACTTGATTTTATGGAGTTGTATTGGACTAATATGTTACATTATTTAGTTTCATTACTTGGTATTCTGGGTTGAAATATCATTAGAAGAGATTGTAGCTTTTTTAATTATCATTTTACTTTTTTTTAGCTTTTATTCAGAATTACTCACATATTCCATTTTGGACGTGGTTTCTTTAACTGTGCCTTCTCTAACACCAACATTCTTGGTGTAACTGAAGAGCCTTTTCTACTCCCATGTTGTCTCCATTCAATTGTCAGCCTTTTACAGAGTGTACTGGGTGTATTATATCATGGTACCAACACTGACGAGGTTGTCTTATTGTCTGCATGAAAACGAGTGTGATGATACAATGATAAGGGTAGGAAATGGAGAAGAGAGTGAGTAGTAGCTACATATTGGTTGTTGGTAGGCGATTGAATAGTTATCAGTATGAAAAGTATGAAGCAATAACAATAAGATAAGTTATGGTAATGTGGGGTGAGGGTGGATGTCAATCAAGAATCACGTGCAGGAGAGAGAATGAATCTGAAATCATATAGTTATGTTCTTAACCACACCACACAGTCATGCCTGCACATATCATCAAATGACATCCATTTTCTATGCTGGCATTGGTTAGATAATTACAGTTCAAGACTAGTCTAGTTAGAGAACCATATCTTGCTCATATGTTGCATATTTTGTATTGTTTCTACAGCTGGATGCCGTTCCTAACAACTTTACAGAGTGTGCCAAATGCATTTTATCATGGCACCAGCAGTATCATTTTACAGGATGTGCTGGGCGCATTTTATCAAGGAACCAGTACTTTGTATGTGTGTGTATATATATATATATATATAAAGCAATTCATCAGTGATATAACCTGCCATTTATTTTCCATTTCCTTATTTTTCAGTTTACCTCACTCATTTAGACTATGTGGATACTGAAAATATAATGACTGACAAACTTCATAATCAAGTAAACGGCTCGGAATGGTCATGGAAAAATTTAAATACGGTTAGTTTACTAATTGTAGTATCTTCATTTATGCAGTTATATTTTCTTGTAGGATTACAATAACACTATTAATTGAAATGTTACCTGTCTATTCATAAACACCATTTACTATCTAGAATGTTCTTGCTTCTCTCATACTATTGGTTTATCTCCTTTTCTTTTCTCCTTATTTCATAAATTTCTTAGAACATAATTCTTACCACATGTGACTGTGAGAACATATTTGGAAACTGAAGCTAGTGATAAAGTTTTTAACCCTTTTGTTACCATATTTCTAATGAAAGACACTGCCAAAGTATTTCAAATCATTTTGAAAATGATATAACATTTGGAGGAATTTGATAAAATAACTTTTTCGTTATTAAACTGACATTTGAAAATTACTTAACAAAAAGTCCTTACATAAAGATATAATGGGAAGGTTATTAGATAAATACACACCCTTTAAAATAAGCAGTTTTGTGTCACAGAACCAAGGGCAGTTTCTGACTGGTTGTTATGGAAAGGGTTAAAAAAACAGTAAAGTTAGTAATGAAAAATAGTTTAATGAGTTATGGAGACTAGAGGATTGTGATATTTCAGAAAGTACTTTTGGGAAAATAGAATAGCTATACAATAATAATAATTACTTAACTGTTATAAGGGTAAAGGAGACCCCCTAGATAGGAGTAACTATAGAGGCATTAAATTAATCGACCAGGTCATGAAGGTCACGGAAAGAGTAATAGCGCAACTAATCAGAGAGAGAATTGACCTAGATGAAATGCAGTTCGGGTTTGTGTCAGGCAAAAGTACCACAGACGCTCTTTTCATAGTACGACAACTACAAGAGAAGTACCTAGCTAAAGGTAAACCCCTCTACTTAGCTTTTGTCGACTTGGAGAAAGCCTTCGACAGAGTCCCCCGCTCCATTATCTGGTGGGCTCTTAGAAAACTAGGCGTTGACGAATGGCTTGTGAGGGCTATACAAGCCATGTATAAAGAAACAGTCAGCAAGGTTAGAATTAACAACGAATATAGTGAAGAGTTTAGCGTAAAAGTCGGCGTCCATCAGGGCTCTGTTCTCAGTCCACTACTATTTATTATTGCCCTTCAGGCCATAACAGAGGAGTTCAAGACAGGCTGCCCATGGGAACTCCTATACGCAGACGACCTGACACTCATAGCGGAATCAATGGCCGAGCTAGAGAAGAAACTCCAAACATGGAAGCACGGCCTAGAGTCAAAAGGACTTAAAATTAACCTGGCTAAGACCAAAGTACTAGTTTGTAGGAAAGAAAACAAGGCGGCGGTCCCTTCTGGGAAATGGTCGTGCTCGGTGTGTAGGAAAGGCGTAGGTAGAAACTCCATTTTATGTCCTAAATGCAAAGTATGGGTGCATAAAAGATGTAGTGGGATCACAGGTAGGCTAACTAAGAACATAGATTTTACATGTGGCCGGTGCTCTGGTGCAATAAGTAGCAGCAAGTGCCCACAAACTACTAGCTCTTTCAATTGCGCAGAGGGTTCTATAGAAATAGTGGACAGCTTCCGTTACCTGGGCGATAAAATCAGCAGTGGGGGAGGGTGCTCTGAAAGTACTGTAGCTAGAGTCAGAACTGGTTGGAAAAAGTTCAGAGAGCTTATACCACTATTAGCTGCTAAAGGGTTCTCACTAAAAATGAAAGGCAGGTTGTACGATGCCTGCATACGAACAGCAATGCTGCATGGCAGTGAGACCTGGGCATTGTGTGCAGAGGATATACGCAGACTAGAGAGGAACGAAGCTTGCATGCTCCGCTGGATGTGTAACAGTAATATACGTGAACGGCAAAGCATAAACGAACTAAGGAATAAATTAGAGATAAGAGGGATCAGATGTTGTTTACTCGAGAGAAGGCTACGTTGGTATGGACACGTGATGCGCATGAAAGTCGATAGCTGTATAACAAAGTGCAGGGCAATAAAGATAGACGGTAGTCACGGAATAGGCAGACCTAGAAAAACCTGGGACGAGCTGATAAACTCCGACATCACACACTTACACCTCTCCAAGACAATGTCACTGGACCGAGACCTTTGGCGGTACTCAGTAACAGAGAAGACCCGCCTTACCTAAATATATAGTAAAACCTACTCCAGCCAGTAGGCATCTCTAACAAAATACACCCCGTCCCACCACCCCCACCCGATCCACACCACCCCGTTCTATGTAAAGTTATGTTGGTGCCGCGCCATCGAGGCCGAAACAAATGAGATCGTGTAGGTGTCACGACAAAAAAACACACAGTCCACGCTGTAATGTGGCCGTGTAGGCAACACGGTAAAAACCATCCCAGACCCACACTGTAAATGTGGTTGGTGTTAGGAAGGGCATCCAACTGTAGAAAACCTGCCAGACAGTCCTATGCGAGCAAGACAATCACTCTTGCCTCAAGTGGGACTACCCCCGTCCAAACCCATGCAAGCGTGGAACACGGACGTTAAACGTTGATGATGATGATGATGATGATGATGCACACTTCTGTTTGATGATGATATGAATAAATATACATATATATTTTTTTTTAATTACAGCTTTGTTGGGCTATTGGCTCAATTAGTGGTGCTATGTATGAAGATGATGAGAAACGCTTTTTGGTTACTGTAATAAAGGTAAGTCTTCATTATTGCTTATTTTATTCTTTTGTTATTACCTAATAATTATCTATAATATTAATATGCTTATCCACATGTTATGCAGATGCAGGAAGGGTAAAAAGAGAAAGTAGTTTTGATGAGGGAGGAAAAGTAGTAATTGTGTGCGGTACTAAGGGTGAGAGGCAAAAAATAGAAAAATTGAGAGAAAAACACAATGAAACACACACTTACATAGTGTGATATACTGAGAACTGCAACTGGTGAGATTATTGGTAGGGATATAGGTGGTGATGGTAAGGAGTAGAAAATGACTTTTATAATCGTCAATTATTTAATGCATGCACTTAGTCATCTGTTAGACAGAACCGTTTACAAAGAACTCGGGTTCTACTTAAATTAGCTTATTGATAAAACACAGAGTGAAGCATTTAATGAGGTAAGGGTATACCTTCCTACAAGTATTTAGTCATGAACAGTTGTATATTACATTAACTGATGCTTTTATTAGGGTAGTTAATACCAATAGGCAAGGGAATCGAAGTCATCATCATCATCTTCGTTTAACGTCCATTTTCCATGCTAGCATGGGGTGAAAAAACTATCACTAAAGCTATTTGTATATAAAGAATTATTTAATTAATAGTGTGTGTTTGTGCATTTGTTTGCAATTACTTAATTGATGTCCTGTCCTTGTGGCTGTAGGATCTCTTGGGATTGTGTGAACAAAAACGAGGCAAAGACAATAAAGCCATCATCGCATCGAATATCATGTATGTTGTTGGACAGTACCCACGGTTTCTCCGAGCACACTGGAAATTTTTAAAAACAGTGGTCAACAAACTATTCGAATTCATGCATGGTAATTATAATCTTTTATTCTTTGACTGTTTTCAGTCATTAAACTGTGGCCATACATTTTTCTATTTTCTTTTTGTATTAAAATTTTATAGAAAATTTTAATTTGGACCATCAAGATTTCTATTTAAGGATATAAATTTGGTTGTTTGTTGTTGATAATTGTCTTAGTCTCATATTTTCTATATTTATTTTATGTACAAAACTTACCTTTCATCCTTCTGGCGTCGATAAAATTAAGCTCCAGTCAAGTACTAGGGTTGATTTAATCAACTTTGTCCTTTCCCCAACTTTACTAACCTTGGGTTTAAATTAAAAATCAATTTATGTACAAAAGAAGTTGAAAAATCCATATCAATTAATAAAATATAAAAAAAAATGGAAAGGAGTCAATCATTAGATCAAACCAAGGAAATTGTTTCCATTGCTGATACTATCTGCCTATCACAACTGGCAGGGGAGATTTGAATTCAGAAAGCACAAAGTGTATATTTTTCATTAAATTAACACTTTTGATACTAAACTGCCCTACATTTATAATACAAAACTGCTCATTTTAAAATGTTGATACTTATTAAATCCTTTCATTATAATTTTATTTAAGAAATATTTGTTTTAGGCAGTGTAGAAATCTGCATGACTGCTAGAAAACTCTCCCCCTTCTCCCCTTTCAATAATGTAATCTATTTTCACTTTCTTCTCTAGAAACACATGATGGTGTACAAGATATGGCTTGTGATACATTTATTAAGATAGCTCAAAAATGTCGCCGCCATTTTGTTCAAGTTCAAGTTGGGGAAGTCATGCCATTTATTGAAGAAATCTTAGCCACAATCAATACTATAATTTGTGATCTTCAACCTCAGCAGGTAAATTTACACATTTTGCTGACTGACAATATATTTTCAATGTTTTTATATACCATATATGATTGTGTATTAGTCACACCTTTTGTCAATAAAAATGGATCGTAAAAAACCAGCATGCCATTTATCTACTGGATCTTCAAAAACTAATTTCCAAATATATGCTTTGTTGTAATGTTTGTAGAATATAATTTTTATGCTTGCTTTTTCATCATGGTATGTGTATGACAAGTTTTTACAAAGTCAGTGTTTAATTGAAGTTAATGTCCTCATAGACAGGCCAGATTACCATGTCCTACTTACATACATTCCAATTTTGGCATGCTTTTTATCATGGCTGTGTTTTAAGATTATTTCTTCCTATATTTATGACTTCTTTTGGTCACACCCAACACTACATTTTGTACTGAACCAATACAAGATACAAGAGTTTTTATGAATATATTTCATAAATTTTTGCTAAAGACAATAACATCTCATCTCTGTAAATTCCTTAAGTCTTAACCTGTACCACATGAAACCACATTAGCAAGACATTCTTGAAAAGTGCAAAGCAGCAGTATGACTGCATCACATGAAAAATTGAATCAACAAGCCTGTTTTTAAAATATTTTCTGCCAAATCTTTACAGAATGTTAAGATTTAATTATGTAACTATTGTCATTTATTTTGTTTCTGAATTTGTTTAGCAAGATTCTTTATCTGAAAACGTGTGTTGAAACCGATATTGTTATACTTTAGGTGGGTCATGTTGCCAATAAGAAACACACACACCAATTGCTTTCACTCCAATTTATTATAAATTAAAAATTTAAAAAAATTTATAAATTTCCGGTTGGTTGGTTGGTTGGTTCCACAACTGGACGGTTGTTCATATATTGTCAAAGTTCTTTCGCCACACATTCTGTGATCTCATCAGTGACCAGTGATTCTTTTCTTTGTTTTGTGTCTCTCCTTTGTTCTGTCCTACGCCATCTTGTTTTTGTTTTTGTTGTGTCAACACAACACACACAAAAACAAGATGGCATAGGACAGAACAAAGGAGAGGCACAAAACAAAGAAAAGAATCCCCGGTCACTGATGAGGTCACAGAATGTGTGACGAAAGAACTTTGACAATATATGAGCAACCAACCGGAAATTTATAATAAATTGGAGTGAAAGCAACTGGTGCGTGTGTTTCTTATTGGCAACATGACCCTCCCAAAGCATAACAATATTGTCATTTACTTTGACACTTAATCCTTTTTCTCTTTTCTAATCTGTTGGACTGTAAGTAGAGCAAGGCTATTTTAATATACAGTTAGGATTATATTTGATAAGGTATATGTTATCACTATAAAAAAAATATCACTTTTTTTCTAGTCAGGGCTTTCATCTCCATTGTCAATATTTTCATAGGTTCATACATTTTATGAAGCTGTTGGCTTAATGATTAGTGCACAAATGGACCAAGTTCCCCAGGATCATTTGATAGAAAGGTACATGTTATTACCCAATCAAGTATGGGACGGTATAATAAACCAGGCCACACAGGTAAGTGATTTATTCAGTTAACCCTTTTGATATCAATCTGGCCTAAACTGGCTTTAGCTCTATGGAACCACCCAATTTGAAGGGTCCCTATTTGTTTTTTTATTTTCCACTATATGTAACATTGAAATAAAATGTATTTCATTAGAAGTACGGTCATGAAAACGGAGATAATTAATTTCTTTTATTTCATAGCAGTTGATTAAAAAAAATTGTTGACCATGAAATTCAGTGTTCCATTGAGAGAGTGTATTTGTTGAATGTTATGAAAGTTGTTTAGTATTATGTGTAACTACATTACTTAGGATAATGTAGAGAATTATTGAAATAATTTGATGTTTTCACATTGATATAAAATGAAATAATAAATTTTAAACATTGCTTTTTCTGTTGTAGAATGTTGAAGTTCTAAAAGATCCTGATGCTGTGAAACAACTTAGCAATATTTTAAAAACAAATGTCCGGGCATGTAAAGCTTTAGGGCATCCATATGTATTACAGGTTGGTATAGTTTAATTTCTCTCTCATCAATTATAAGTTTCCAACAGACTATCTGAGCATATAAAATAGGCATTAATTTCATCCTAGTATTCATAAATTGTATTACTGTATATACATATGTATAAATGAAAAAAATCAGCATGCAGGAAGGGAATGGAACTAGGTTTCGACAATGCGTGTGCCAGTTGTTCAATCCACAGACGCAAGTAATTAACCTACCATATATACTTGAATATAAATCGATCCCCCATCCCTTTTTTATGCCTGAGAAATAGGCAAAAATCAAAATCCAAGGCAGTTAATCAACAATTTGTTTAGATGGTGGATATAAAGCCTGTTTCACGATCAATTTTTTTTTTGGGGGGGGGGGGGGGGGGGGGGCATATTCCTTGGCTTATATTCGGTAATTCTCAGAGAGATTCACTGTGGCACAGCTGGCCCTTTGAATTACAGGTACAGTTCATCCAATGAGGTTCCAAAAAGTTTCCATCTACTCTACTTCACTTTTGAGGCTATAGTAAATGAAACCCAGGATGCCACGCAGTGCAATCGAACTCAGGGCTTTATAATTGCGACTTGAACTTAACCATTCAGCCATTCTGTGCCCACAACCAGCATGTAACCTATCTACTACATATGCAAAACTTCATATGTGAGTTGAATATTGAACCAAGAATGTTGTATGTAAAATGGAGTATCACTTATGTGACATATATACAGTATGTTATTTATATAAAGATTTTAAAAATAGATAGACTTATGGTTTCCTCTGTGTACCAATTTCAAATCAAATAAAGTTTTAAGAAATTGGCTATATTTTAAAATCTACTTTCAGCTTGGACGAATATATTTGGACATGCTTAATGTTTATAAAGTGATGAGTGAAAATATCAGCAGTGCAATCGCTACCAATGGAGAGAGTGTTACGAAACAACCTCTCATCAGAAGTATGCGAACAGTGAAGAAAGAGACCCTCAAACTAATTTCTGGTTGGGTCACGCGGGCTGCAGATCCATATTTGGTAAATATATATGCTTATAAGAACAGAAATTTAGTTTACTGTAATTAGAACTTCTAAAAGTAGTGTCTTCAATACTTTTCAGTTTTTGCTAATTTTTTCATTGAAAAATACTTTTAAGTTCTTTTAACTTTCCATTACCATATTTCTAATAAAAAAACACTACATATGATTTGGAGGGATTTAGTAAAATATCTAACTTAATCAGTATTAAACTGGTATTTGGAACACAAGTTAACAAAATTCTTAAATATAATTATGATAGAATATTTTTAGATAAATATACATACTTTAAAATAAAGATTTTTGTATTGTAGAACTATGGGTGTTTTCAGACTGTTTGGTTTCAAAACGGTTTAAAATCTACAGATTTAAATTTACTAATTTTCTTTATTGTAGGTTGCTGCCAACTTTATTCCTCCATTACTTGATGCTGTGTTGTTAGACTATCAGAGAAATGTACCTGCTGCTCGGGAACCAGAAGTTCTTAGCACCATGGCCACTATAGTTAACAACTTAACGGTAAATAGCTCTATTTTATTATATCTGTTCTTAGACTGTTGTTTGTGCACTGGTAGTATTGGTAGAGAGTTGGACGCCATGCTTTGACGCATAGAGTTACAGCCCTTTCTATTCTGAGTTCAAATCCTGCCGAGGTTAATTTTGCCTTTCATCCTTACGGGGTCGATAAAATAAAGTACCAGTAATGCACTAGGTAATTGCTGGCCTTGTGCCAAAAAGTAGAAACAATTATTGTTTAATACTGGCTCTTTGTGTTCTGCGTTCAAATCCCACTGAGGTTAACTTTGCCTTTCATCCTTTTGGTATCGATAAAATAAAGTACCGGTATTGCACTGGGATAATTGCTGGCCTTGTGCCCAAAGTAGAAACAATTATTATTTAATACTAGTGTGTCAGTGTCATCAATGGTTATCATATTTCTAATGAATCAGGCTGCTTATGTGTTTCAAAAATTCAAACTTTGAATGAATTTAGTAAAATGATTAACTTTCTCATTAAGCTGGTGTTTGCATCACAACATAAAGGTTTTTGTATTGTAGGGCAGTTTCAATCAGTTTTAGTCAAATGGGTTGAAAGTGAAGTTAAATGATAAGAAACTGTTTATATTTGAATGCAGATGTTTATTTGCATAACAGCATTTATTATAATACGTTAGATATATTTCTTCCTCAGTTTCTTTTCAGTATTTCTGTCTCCTGTGCTCTGAGTTTTCCTTCCTTAATTGTGTTTCCTCATTTTTATTTTGGTGTCTCTGGCCCTCACACAATCTTCATTGCATACTTATTACATCTGCCCTTTCTTGTAAGGCATGCAGATGTTTTGATTTATTTTTTGTTTGTAATTGTTCTTCAGATAAATTTCGTCTCCACATTCTTTGTTGTTCCCTCACTAAAGTTGGGAGAACTCTTTAGTTGTGTCAAGGCTGTGACAACCTTACTACAGTAAAATGCACCCATTACACTCTGTAAGATGCTAGATTGTATATAAGCAAGATGCAGGGCCCCTGACCTATCATGTGAATAGCTCTAAAGCAATTGTTTGGTCTGTGACGTCCTGTCCAACCCATGTCAGCATTTGAAAAAGGACTCTAAATGAGGATGGTGTGTATGTATATATGTATGTGTGTGCGTGTATATATATGGAGTGTCTAGTGCAAAGAGAAGGAAAACCACAGATCAGGGTAGTACTGAATATTTGTGATGTAGAGTGAGTGTATTGGAGAGGTAAAATCCAAACTGCAAGCATTGTAGTTTCAGCTTGTTTTCTGAAATTACAGGACTCGCAGTTATATATGTGCATATGTATATGTTCTTAGTTCATTCGTTGTTAACTCTTCTCTACTAAAACATCAAACTATTTTTTTGTAGAAACATATAACAGAAGAAATTCCTCAGATATTTGATGCTGTGTTCGAATGTACCCTAGATATGATTAACAAGGTTTGTATTCTTGAATTATGAAATTTATTTACATGACCGCCTTACAAGGTGGGAAAAAAGCACCCAGTCCACCCTGTAAGATGGTTATGTTGGTACCATGGCAAAAAAGCACCCAGTCCATCCTGTAAGGTGATTGTGCTCGTACCACAATGAAAAGCACCCAGTCCGTCCTGTAAAGTGGTAGTGATGGTGCGATGAGTTGAGCTCCTAGTACATTCTGTAATGTGGCTGGTGTTAAGCAAGGCATCCAGGCTTTAAAAAAAAAACAAGCACCGAATGGATCTGTATGAGCAAGACCTGACCTGGAATGACCATCTTTTGTAAAGCACATTTTTTTGTAGTTTGTCTCTTTGATTGAGAGCTGAAGTCCCCAAGTCAAGCTATGGAATGTCAACCTTGCATTCTATATAATATATTATTAGTGGTGGACATATATGACTTTCTAAGGGATACTGTCAAGATTGTTGAAGACCAACAAAATATTGTCTTCTGGACAAATTTAGTGATTATGGGCAACCCCCAAAATGTCCAGCCTAGTATTGAAAGTTTGAGATAAATTGTACAAACACAGAACTGTTTTCAGTTGAGTGTGACCAAGATGCATAGAGAATGACAGTGTGCTTGATTAATGTTCAAACATTTCTGACTTGTGAAGTTATGTCAAACAGCTGTTGTTATGTGTTAGATAAATCTGTGGGTTTGGTCTGTCTGTTATGGCAAAAAAAAGTAGTGGGGAGACAAGCTTGAACAGAGGACAAAGTTGTTCTTCAGCCAAGTCCTTTCCAACTTTTTCAAGTTCTACTTGTATAGGAATAAAATAGTGGTCATCTGTTAATGCAAGAAATCATTTATTAATTTCTCTCATCTGATTTTCTTTTAGGATTTTGAGGAATTTCCAGAGCACAGAACCAACTTTTTCTTATTATTACAAGCAGTAAATTTCCACTGTTTCCAAGGTACAGTACTTGAGAAAGTTTTTCATTTTTAACTTAAAGGTAATGAAGAATAAATAGTTTCTATAAAATCAAGGAGGCATTATTACATAGAAAGCTCTAGATAATGAATATTTGATTGAGTGAAATGGTCATTAATTATTACAGATCAAATAAAGCCTCTTCACTTTTTTTTTAAATCTTTCTGTAATCATATTTCTAATGACAATAGACTACCTGTGTGTTGTGGTAAATTCTCAAAATAAGGATTTTTGTAGGGTTTAGAAAAATAATTTTTTTCAATGAAATATTATTAACCCATTTGGTACCATATTTCTAATGAAAGACACTGCATATGAATTTCAAATAATCTTGAAAAAAAAATTGGCAGGATTTAGTAATATAACTAATTCATTATTGAGCTGACATTTGAAGCATAACCTACAAAAATGTTTACCTAAAATTATGATGGAAGGTTTTTAGATAAATATAAATGCTTTAAAACAAACTGGGACAATTTGGCATTGAAAGGCTTAAGCTGTTGTCTAATATACATCAACTGGCATCTGTTTATTGACTGTTGCCTTGCATTTCACGCTCAGAGTTGCTGAAGCATGGAACAAACTACCTGCATCAGTTGTTAGCTGTCGAGACGCTGCATCCTTTAAGGCCTCCATGCTTCCCGAGATCCGCCAACACTACAGCTAACACATACAAACATGTACTTCCCTGGCATTTGTGTATTATTCTATGTACTATATTGACGAGTTGTAGTGCACCTGAGCACTTTACACAATAATTTCATTATTATTATTATTATTATTATTATTATTATCATTCAATGAGAAGTGTTATTTTTTGCAATGAATGTGTCTAAAAGCGTTTATGCCAAGAAGGGCATCTGGCTGTGAAAAAGACCCTATGATGCAAATGAAATGTCATAGGGGCTGCAAGCCTAACCTCTTAAAACACTTGTTTTGGGGGTTTTGTTTGAAATTGAGATTTTATGTATCTTCATTTTTTTTTTCTGCAGCTCTATTGGATATTCCTCCAGCTCAATTCAAACTTGTGTTGGATTCAATCATCTGGGCTTTCAAACATACAATGAGAAATGTAGCTGATATTGGTCTTGATATACTTTATACATTGTTGCAAACTGTAGCACAACATGAAAATGCAGCACAAAGTTTCTACCAAACTTATTTTACAGACATCTTACAGCATATATTTTCAGTTGTAACAGATAGTTCACATACTGCTGGTAAGTTTCATTTGAATTATTATATATATATGTCTAAATCAAAAACGTTTTACATAGTTGAAATTCTTTGTAGTTTGATTAATAGATGAGATTGATTTATTTGGTATATCTACACTTTTTTTATTGGCCATTTATTAATATTTTCTTTTCTTTCTGTCTTTCTTTTTTTGTAGGATTAACAATGCATGCAACTATTCTTGCTTATATGTTTAGCTTGCTTGAAGCAAATAAAGTCACAGTTACATTGGGGCCTAATATACAAAATACACAAAATATTACTTACATTCAACAGTTTTTGCTGAATCTATTAAAGGCAGCTTTCCCTCATTTAAATGAGTAAGTAAAAAATAATTGCAAATTACATATTTATATCTCAAAAAGTTGTTATAACTTTTTCTCATGTGCTGTCATGTTGAATTATTTCATTCTAAACAGTTTCTTTCTTAAAATTGAAAATAGTCTTTCTTGCTATGTAGGAATAACAGTTTGATAGAATTTTACAAATATGTATATTGTTGATTTCTTTCCTTGTGTCTTAATATATTCTAGTAGTTGAAAGAGTTAGTTAATTTTGAACTGTTGGAAAATACACTTCTACTCCAACCCAAGATGAGTTTGAGCTGATTCCAATTAGTGCAACCACATCATTGTGAATAGAGGCCACCCGTGTACAATAATCACAGATATTAGTCCTTGATCTAACTTGATCATGCTAGTCCACATTTTGAATTGTCTGACTGGCCATTTACACCATCCTGGGAGATCCTCTAGTATAAGTGTGTGACCAAACCAACAGTGGCACTGAAAATGTTTGCATGGACTATTTCATTGAATAATTTTTGAGACACTGTTACATTTATACTAGTATATACTTAGTAAATGATTGTTAAATTGTAGGTGAAGGCATGGCTGTATGTTTCACAACCACATGGTTCTTGAGATATCAGTACATTATTTGAGATAGTTAAATTCTTAAGTAACATTTTAATGTATTCAGTAAACGTAGTATCTGTACATGTTATGTTTATAATATATTTAACATTCACTTTCAGACCCCAAATCAAAGTTTTCATTGACGGATTGTTCAGTTTCAATCAGGATATTCCAGCTTTTAAAGAACATTTGAGAGATTTCTTAGTGCAAATACGTGTAAGTTGAATTATATATTTAGCTGGCCATTGCAAATTTTGTTTGTTTTTTAACCTTGTTTAAGTTTTTTAATTTTGCCATATTTCTAACATCAGTAAACCTACATCTAAACTTCATCAGATGTAATTCAAATCAGTCATTTTAAATATATGTTTAGTGATGTAAAATACCATAAAACATCTTATTGTCTTAATATTAGCTATTAAAAATAATTCTCCATAAATTACTTTAAATAAATACGAAATAATAGATAATTTCATCCCTATGATGTGAAAAAACAGCATGCAATTTATCTACTAGACTTACAAAATTTGTTTAAAATAGTATGGGATCGATGGACAGTTTCCTGCATTGTAAATGTATGTAAAATGGAGATATAACTTAACTATACATGAGTGTGTGCAGTGATTAAGGAATCTGTTTTATGAGCTTTTTTATTTATTTATTTTTTACACGATAGGAATTTGCTGGTGAAGATAACAGTGATTTATTTTTGGAGGAACGAGAAGCTTCTATCCGGCAAGCTCAAGAGGAAAAACGGAAATTTCAGATGGCAGTTCCTGGTCTTATTGGTCCGCATGAAATTCCTGAAGAAATGCAAGACTAACCTGAGAAAAATTTGGTCTTTGGCTCTTGTGATAATTTCTGTGGAATCTGGTCTCATTGTCTGATATAATGGCATTGGCTGCTATTCCAAGCAAACCCCTCCTCACATCTCTTTTATTTTTCTCATTTCACTGTATTTTCTTTGTAAGTCTTCTGTATTTAATGCAATCACATCTTTTTGTTCTACCATCAACATATTAGTTTTGGATTACAAAACTTCTAGTACTTATCACAGTGTACACATTATTTTTTTTTTAACTGACTGTTCAGTGACATTTGTATACTTTGGCCATTAAACTGGACCATAGAAATTTAGTTAAAAAGAAAAATATTAAATTGTTTTAAAGACATTACCATGATGTACTCTTTAGGGAGGCTATTCATATGCATGTTCAGTTACAGCTTAGTTGATTCAATCTAAATATGCATAACTTTGGAGTATGTTTTTTAAAAAAAACACTTATCCCTGACTGAAACTTATATATGAGGAAGAAAATTAGAGTAGTTGAGGAATGATAAATGACATATGAGTAATAAAATATGGTATATGGTGGATGACATGAATAATGGTATATTGTATATGACGTGAGTAATGGTATATGGGTAATAAAATATGGTATATAGTATATGACATGGGTAGTGATATATTATATAGATATATGATACCTTAATGGGCAACATTCTCTCTTTTTCCCAACCACTGAGCTTGAGCTGATATACTTTAAATTCAAAGCTACTGAGCTGCAACATTTTGATGTGTGTGGCACCATAATTGCAGCTGCTGAGCTTAGAGGGTGAGTGTTGCACATGGGTAATGTTATATGGAAAATAAAAACTTCCAAATGCTGATGAGTTAAACAAATTTTTATCATTATTGCTAAATTAAGAAAGTTATGCAGATATTTCTTCCTTTCATTAGAAATTAAATTTTGCTGTTTAGTTTCTACATTTTCTTATTTTTGGTATTTCATTTTTTCTTCTTTTTCCTTTTTGCTATTGCTTACACAAGAAGATTCTCTTATTTGAAAGTAGTGGAGGGTGGGTTATCAAAAAAACACCTATTCCATGAGGAGACATCTTTTTATAAGGCAAAATGAATAATGTAACTAGCTAAAACTGAAAAAATTACTCCCAAAAATGTCTTCTAAAAAGAAAGAAAAGAAAAGAAATTCTTAAATCATTAGTTCTTTCCATTTCTCAATAAATCTTGGCCTTGTAACATTCTGTTTTCTGAAGGGTTTTATAATGTCATGTTTTTTCTTCATCTTTAAAATCATTCATTTTTAATTTATTTATCATTTCTCTTACAATGGTAAAAAATGGCAAATAACAAAACAAACACAATCTCACACAATGACGGCATTTAGAATTAATTTCACTAGCATGTATTTTTGCAAGTGTTTCAATTGCTTCCACCATTTCACCTCTCTCTTCACCATATATGCCTCCTATCATCATCAACACTTCTATGCATTTTCTCTCCCACTTCTGACTCAAACCATTTCTCAAACCTCATTACAACCATCTTAAAAAAGCATTTTTTGTAAGAAAACCACCAAAAGTATAAAAAGAATAAAAAATACTAATCTTGTTTTCTTTTCTTATTTTTTCTAATAAAATCTACAAAATATACCAAAAATATACTGAGGGGGAATTACCAATTTTTCTTTTGAATCAAAGGAAAAATAAACAAATATCCAAACAAAACAAAAGATTACAACATTTTCTAATCATGTTATAATTTTTCTCTACTTTCTTTTGTCTTTGAGGAAGGAAAAAAAGCAAAACAAAACAATTTCCATTTTTATATACCCATCTCCAGTTGTTTCTTTTTCATTGTGATGTTCCAAAGTTCTTATTAAAAGCAAAATTTAGAAATTTAAAACCATGAATATGTGAAGGCATGTAGCCTAGTAGTTATTGTGTTGGGCTCACGATCATAAGATCATGGGTTTGATTCCTATACTGGGCAGTGTGTTGTGTTCTTGAGCAAGGCACTTCATTTCACTTTTGCTTTTCACGATAGGGCTGGGGACCCTATCATTAAACCACCCAAGAAGCCTCCTATGAGATGCAACCTCATAGGAGGCCAGCTAAAACTATATGGGTGTGAGCTGTAAATTTCATTTAATTTTTTTCTTAGATATAAGCAAATATATACTATAAAGAAGTAATTAGCAATTTCAAATTAGTAAAATTTAATTGCAATTTGATTGAAATGACCTTTTTTACTGATAAAGCTTAAAACATTTCTGATTCATCAGTTGAGAAAAATTACTATTGAAACGGTTTTGCTTTGAAATCTGATATTGAACTTTTTTGTTCTAACTTTCCTGTTGTAAATTGGTAAATAGTTTACAATTTTAGTAAAAATAATGAATAATTTTAATTCTATGTTTAAATAAATTATTTTCTTTTCTTTTTCCAAACCTGGTCAAATGCTGTGTTTAAAAAGCTGCCTCATGTATCATGCATTGTTAAAAGGACCAATATGCTTTTGATTTCATTTAATAAAATATCCAATTGAAAACTAGAAAAAAAATTCTTATTGAGTAGCTTTGATTATATATATATATATATATATATATATATATATATATATATATCAGCTTAGATATACATAGTTCACACACAAATGCATTGACTTGTGCACAGATGCACAAGCATTTGCTAGCTAACACTGACAAATGTTTCCATTTTGAAGTTGTCTTACTTAAGAAATGAAAGAAATTATTAGTTTTGGCCATTTATGCTTAGAAAATATATTCCTGACAGCAAATGTTGGAAGTTTGGGATTTAGTGGGTTTTTTCATTAATAATTAAGATTAATCACTCTTCATTATTCTTAGACCAAATGATTAAGTTTTTGGACAGTAATGAAGCTGTTCATTTTAATCACCACAAGGCAAGTATCAGTAAGAATATTCATTGGACTATATAATATAAAAGTTGTTAATGTCTTAAGTTATATCTGTGAAGCTGGTTGAGAAAAAACAAAAATATTTCATCATAATTTTACTCCAACCCAAACCCCACAATTCAACTACATTATATATTATATTCTTCACCATATTTAGTTTTGTTGCAAAGATGTATCTTTTTTTTCTCTCCCAATTATTCTTGTAAATAAACTTATATTGTGCCACACAATTTTGAAATGAAACAGTTTAGTTTGATATTTTTCTGTCTTAATATTTTGAGTGTTTTTTTTTTCTATTCATCTATTTTGTTTTTATTTACTGGTTTCAGTTATTTGACTGATCATGCTGTTGCATCGCCTTGAATGGATTTAGTCAATCATATCAATCCCCTCTCCCTAGTAATGTATTGATTTCTTTGTCGGGCTGCTAAATTCTAAGACACTCGATATGACCATCAGGATGGTCAGTAGCCTAACTTCAGTACTGACTTTGTCTATGTCAACCCATCTAGCCCTTGCTAGCAGGGAAAGCAGACGTTAAATGATGATGACAGGCTTTCCCACACAGTTTCCATATACCAAATTCCACTCACAAGGCATTAGTAGAAATATATACTGGACTGAACCCCAAACCACATGGTTGTGAAGTGAACTCCTTAACTACCCCAGCCTTAAATACATCAATACTGAAAATAGATTTTAAAAGTATTCCTAATTTTTATTTTATTTTTTTAATTGCTAAATCTAAAGGAAGAACAATGACCTTTTTTCAGGGGCCTGCAAACTAGTGAGAGGGTTGGGGAAATATCCTCAAACTGAATGACTGCAGCTAGGTTGCCCGTGTGTGTATGTGCTAATTGTTATACTTTGTTTATTCTTTTACTAGTTTCAGTCATTAGACTGCAGCCACGCTTGTTCACTACCTTGAAAACTTATAGTTGATTTTATCGACCCTAGTACCTACTTTTCTCAAGTCTTACTTCTTATTGTATCAATCTTATGTGGGTATGAAGCACACAACTATGCCTGCACTTATATATATTTTTGAACTGTATCCTATAGTGAAAAGTTATAGTGGTAAAAAGAATGAATATATAAGGTATGTATATGTAACCAAATTGATGCCATGCAAGCTTAGTTTTGTTCTAGGTGGTATATTGTGTGAATACTTCAATGCGTGTGTCAGTTCATTTATAGAACACATTTTATACAACTGGAGATTTATTTCTCATTTCTTTAACCCTTTTGATATCAAACAGTACCTGGTTCTATGATGCAAAAATGCTTGTTTTAAAGGTCTAAAAACATTCCAACGTAATTTTATGCTCCAAACACCAGCATCTTTTGGTACCAACCTAACCCAAACTGGGTTTGGTTCTATAAAACAAAACCACCTATTTAAATAAAAATCTTAATTAATTGATGTAACATTAAAAATGTGATTGCAAAAGGCTTAATAATGAGAAAGGTAAGGTATATTACTAAAGCCCTCCAAATTTTTGATTATTTTCAGATTGATTTGAAAATTAGAGGCAGTATCTTTCATTAGAAATATGGTAAGGAAAGAGTAAACCTGAAACTGTTTCTGGTTCTAGTATACTAAATTGTTTATCTAAAAGCTTCCCATCATTATTTTACATTAATGCACTGGGTAATTGCTGGCCTTGTGCCAAAAGTAGAAACAATTATTTTACATTAAAATATTTATGTTCCAAACATCAACTTAATAATGAGAAAGAGTAATTTTATTAAATCCCTCCAAATTCTTGATTACTTTATAAAATATTTGAAAACCATAAGAAGTATCTTTTATTAGAAATATGGTTAAAAAAGGGTTTAAGTTAGAAAAAATTATTATTATTATTATAAAGGCAGTGAATTATCAGAGCATCTGACAAAATTCTTAACAGTATTTATGGCTCTACTTCTAATTTCAAATCCCACTGTGCTCAAGTTTTCCTTCCATCCTAAAATAAAGTAGCACTCAATTCAATTGATCATTTTCCCATCGGAAAAGTTTATTTTAACGTGTTAATATTTATCTAAAATTTTCATCACTTTATGTTAAATTGTTCCAAACATCAACTTAATGAGAAAGCTATATTACTTAATCCCTCTAAATTAGCAATTATTTTCGTAAATATTTCATTAGAAATATGGTAATAAAAGGGTTAAAGATTTTTTTTTTTTTTTTCTTTTTGCCATCTATTGTTCAAATTGATGATTCTGACATTAAGATCATATTCCATTTGATGTTAGTATAGGCACAAATGATTCAACTGAGATGGCAGAACTCACTGGATTATGCATATCCTTTCCAAATTGAAAGAAACGATTCTAATAGCGAGAAGGTTATATTTAGACAACAGTTTATGGACTGGATCTTCTACTTGTATTTAAACTCTTACTCTTATTGCTGTTATATGCTCGTTTAATTATGGCCGAAATTCTAGGATTTTATAAAATAACCTTCCTGCTTCCTCCTATTCTTCACTACCCCCCCCCCCCTATATATATCGTATACGCGCCTGCAGGTTCTCTCTCCAAATATAAAATAAACATGTTGTGAGCTACGAAACTCAGAATTTGTCAATCCCTTATTCTTGGCTACATCGCTCGCTCACTCTTCTGTGAAATGTAATGTACAAATCCTATTTTTTCTCGTCTCCCCATGTTCCCCGGTCCATTCATCTATCTGCATCATATCGTCCAGAATCCAACCTTTTCTTTTTCAATGCTATTCGATAATTCTGTCTGATTGTTCAAAATAATCTTCTTGTATTTTAAAATCCCATAATTCTGTCAGACCCACGAAAACTATCTTCTACTTGTATTTAAACTCTTACTCTTATTACTGTTATATGCTCGTTTAATTATGGCTGAAATTCTAGGATTTTAGTTTATAAAATAACCTCGCTAACTACCCCAGATCCCGCCGCCACTCGCCACCATTATTTGGACCAATCATAATTCAGTAGCCTATGATATCACTTCTTAAGTTTAGACCTGGTTGCCTTTTGATATGATGGATGGACTACAGAATTCTGGAGAGTCTGAAAAATCCGGACACTCAATGACAATGCCAAAGATAAAGAAAAATTCACCTCATGCTGCCGGACGAGAGTGCAAGGACTCCTCTTTATTTCGGCTGCGGATGGCTAACATAACCCCATCTCCCTCACCCCTCCCTGCGCCCCATCCGTCCCACCCACCAAACGCAATCCAAAACTTCAGAGTTGGTACCATGAATGTAGGCACCTTAAACGATCGCTCTAACGAGGTTGTAGAGATGCTTGAACATAAGGAAGTTGATGTTTGCTGTATTCAAGAGACCAGGTGGAGGGGTGGGTCTGCTAGATTCATTGTGGGTAAAAAACGATGCTATAAGCTTTTCTGGGTGGGAAATAACAATGGGCTGGGTGGAGTAGGAATCATGCTAGCAGAAAAATGGGTAGATAAGATAACAGACGTAAATAGAGTGAACGGCAGAATAATTAAAATAAGACGTCCGAAATAGAACTAGTGTGACAATATCTGTATGCACCCCAATCCGGACTGCCTGGCGTTATAAAAGACAGATTCTATGAGTTGTTAATGCTCACTACCTCACAAATAACCGACTGACTACATAATTATTGCTGGTGACCTAAATGGTCACGTTGGACAACATTATGACGGAATCCATGGAGGCTATGGGTTTGGTACTAGAAATGAGGAAGGCTCCAGAATCCTGGAATTCTGTGACGCAAATAACCTAACTATCTGTAACACAAACTTCAAAAACAAGACAATCACTTGATCACCTATAGATCAGGGGAACACGCCAGTCAGATAGATTATATCCTTACCAGAAGACATGACAGAGTGTCTGTTGTAAATCCCTCCCCCATGAAGAATACACCTCCCAACATAACCTCATAGTCATGACGAGACGTACTCGACAAAGGAGGATTATCCTCAGGAGAAAAATATGGAAGTTAAAGGACCCCACAGCCAGTAATAAATTTAAAAGCATATTACTTGATGCTTTTGACAGTAAGGAAGAGCAATTAGAGGCATACAATATAGAGGAACAGTGGGAATTCCTGAAAGCTAACCTGCTGAAGGCGACAGATGAAATCTGTGGCTAGAGCAGACCTATAGGCAGGAGAGTAACTTGGTGGTGGAACAGTAAGGTAGAGGAGTCAATCAAGGCCAAAAAGCAGGCTTGGAAAGTATGGGGGAAGTAGAGAAGACTATCAAGTGCCCAGGAGGGAAGCTAGGAGACAAGTGTACTTCGCAAGAAGGGAAGCAGAGGAAAGAAAGTTTAAGCATGTTCTACAATGTGAGGTGTTCAGGATTGCTAGGCAATGTGTCAAGGAAAACCGTGATATTGTCGGGGAGAAGTGTGTCCTTAATGATGATGGTGTACTTGCCATCACTGACGCTGATAAGAAGGTAGCTTGGAAGTGTCACTACGGAAGGAGAAAGACAGTCTCCCCACATCGATCCAATAGAGGGACCAGCAGTGCAAGTTGAAGGTAGTATAATAAGTAAGGCATCAAAGATAAGAAGGCGGCTGGGCCTTCGGAAATAGTTGCTGAAATGCTGAAAGCATATGGAACGGTGGGACACACTATGGTCCCCCGGGTAGTAAACCAAGTCATACAGAATGGGGTCGTACCAAAAGACTGGTGTAGCAGCATCGTCATTAACTGCTACAATGGTAAAGGAGATGCACTAGATAGAGGAAACTATAGAGGCATTAAATTAATTGACCAGGTCATGAAGGTCTCAGAAAAAGTAATAGCTCAACTAATCAGAGAGCGAACTGATCTAGATGAAATGCAGTTCGGGTTTGTGTCAGGTAAAAGTATCACAGACGCTCTCTTCCTTGTACGACAAGTACCTAGCTAAAAGTAAACCCCTATACTTAGCTTTTGTTGACTTGGAAAAAGCCTTTGACAGAGTCCCACGGCCCATTATCTGGTGGGCTCTCAGAAAACCAGGTGTTGATGAATGGCTTGTGAGAGCTATACAAGCCATGTATAAAGAAACAGTCAGCAAGGTTAGAATTAACATCGAATATAGTGAAGAGTTTAGTGTAAAACTTGGTGTTCATCAGGGCTCTATCCTTAGCCCACTCATATTTATTATTGCCATTCAGGCTATAACAGAGGAGTTCAAGACTGGCTGCCCATGGGAATTTCTATACGCAGATGATCTAACGGTCATAACTGAACTAGAGAAGAAATTCCAAACATGGAAGCATGGCCTAGAATCAAAAGGCCTTAAAATTAACTTGTCTAAGACTAAAGTTCTAGTATGTAGGCAGGAAAACAGGGCACCGGTCCCTTCTAGGCAATGGCCATGCTCAGTGTGTAGGAAAGGAGTAGGCAGAAACTCCATTTTATGTCCCAAATGCATAGTATGGGTGCATAAAAGATGTAGTGGGATTACAGGTAAGCTAACTAAGAACATAGATTTTATATGTGACGGTGCTCTGGTGCAATAAGTAGTAGCAAGTGCCCACAGGATACTAGCTCATTCCATTGCCCAGATGGTTCTATAGAAATAGTGGCCACATTCCGTTACCTAGGTAACAAAATCAGCAGTGGTGGAGGGTGCTCTGAAAGTACAGTAGCTAGAGTCAGAACGGGATGGAAAAAGTTCAGAGAGCTTATACCACTATTGGCCGCTAAAGGTTTCTCTCTAAAAATGAAAGGCAGGCTGTATGATGGCTGCATACAAACACCAATGTTACATGGCAGTGAGACCTAGGCATTGTGTGCAGAGGATCTGCGCAGACTGGAGAGGAACAAAGCTTGCATGCTCCGTTGGATGTGTAATAGTAATATACGTGAACGGCCAAGCATAAATGAACTAAGTGAGAAATTAGGAATAAGAGGGATCAGATGCTGTTTACTCGAGAGAAGACTACGTTGATATGGTCACGTGATGCGCATGAAAGACGACAGCTGTATAAAAAAGTGCAGGGCGATCAAAATAGACGGTAGCTACGGAGTAGGCAGACCCAGAAAAACCCGGGACGACTTGATAAATTCAGACCTTACACACTTACACCTCTCCAAGACAATGTCACTGGACCGAGATCTTTGGTGCTACGCAGTAATACAGAAGACCTGCCTTGCCTAAGTACAAAGCGAAACCTACAGTCAATAGGCACCTCTTAACCAAATATACACTCCCATCCCACTGCCCCTACTTCCCCACCCCCATCTACACCACCCCTCTCGATGTAAAGTTATGTTGGTACCACAACATCCAGTCCTAAATAAATGAGATCGTGTAGGTGTCACGACAAAAAAACACACAGTCCACGCTGTAATGTGGCCATGTAGGTAACACAGTAAAAACCTCCCAGTCCACACTGTAAACGTGGTTGGTGTTAGGAAGGGCATCCAGCCGTAGAAAACCTCTACCAGACAGTCCTACATGAGCAAGACAACCAATCTTGCCTCAAGTGAGACAATTCCCGTCTAAACCCATGCTAGCGTGGAAGATAGACGTTAAACGATGATGATGATGATGATCAGGAAAGGCGCCACCGACTTCTTTAGGACAAAGTTTAGGATCGCAACCCACAATAACCAGTGTATCATTTTCTTGATGTGACTTTTTGCCTAGGCAGAAGGTCCTAAAGAACTGTAGACCCCATATTACTGATTGAATCAGGAAAAACTTCATAGTCTTCATTTTGGTTTCAGAATCACAATCCAACATAACCAAAGTGGCATAGATTTCACCTTGAACCTAGCCAAGGAACCTTACTACCTGTACAGAAAAGTTAGTTTCAAAATCCATTACAAACTTCTCTAAATGTGTCTCCTTCCATATCACCATTATTTGTTATGAACTGATGTTATGGGACCACACCTCCTATAATGATTCCTTCAGGTGTAGCAGGTTTAACCAGATGTGGGACCACAACACGTACTACAATGGTACCATCTGGTGTCACAGGTTTAACCAGATGTGGGACCATACCTCATACTACAATGTACTCTCTGGTGTCGCAAGTTTAACCAGATGTTGAACCACAACTCATACTAAAATGGTGTCCTTAGATGTAGGTTTAACCAGATGTGTGACCACCACACCTCATATTACTATGATTCTGTCTGGTGTAGGTTTAATCAGATGTGGGACCACCACACCCCATACTACAATGATACTCTCTGGTGTAGGTTTAACCAGATGTGAGACCACCGCACCCCATACTACAATGATACCCTCTGGTGTAGGTTTAACCAGATGTGAGACCACCACACCCCATACTACAATGATACCCTCTGGTGTAGGTTTAACCAGATGTGAGACCACCACACCCCATACTACAATGATACCCTCTGGTGTAGGTTTAACCAGATGTGAGACCACTACACCCCATACTACAATGATACCCTCTGGTGTAGGTTTAACCAGATGTGAGACCACCACACCCCATACTACAATGATACCCTCTGGTGTAGGTTTAACCAGATGTGAGACCACCACACCCCATACTACAATGATACCCTCTGGTGTAGGTTTAACCAGATGTGAGACCACTACACCCCATACTACAATGATACCCTCTGGTGTAGGTTTAACCAGATGTGAGACCACCACACCCCATACTACAATGATACCCTCTGGTGTAGGTTTAACCAGATGTGAGACCACCACACCCCATACTACAATGATACCCTCTGGTGTAGCAGGTTTAACCAGATGCTCTGTCATACTAACCATAAAAACTGCAAGAAACTAATTAGATGGCATCATCTAACATGACTTACCTCAGTCTGCCGCCTATTTAGTAGTTATTGTTTCAGAGCTGATCCAGACTGCTTTCGATCAAAAATGTTCCAGCTCTTACCATCCCATTTGTTAACTATCTGTTAACAGTTCTCAATAAGGAAGCACAACAGTGGGTTATGGGCAAAACTGACTATATAGTCTCCATTAACAGCTATCAATAAAAAAGTACAACAATGGCTGTAGCGTGGTGATGGGGGAAAACTGACTATAGACTGCTAACAGTTGCCAGTAAGGCAGCACAAGTGGCTATAGAGGGAGGGATTGGAAACTGACTATTTAGACTCCATTAACCCGTTAAACTGGCCAGAATTCTCTCACCTTTCTGTTCAAACTGGCCACTCATACTGATATTAAGGTATTGTTCTCAAAATAAATAATACCACAATCTCATAAATTCGATATTATGTGAGATAAAGTATTTACTGTGAAAATATAATAGTAAATGCTAGAGTTAATAAGTCCAACATTGGCTAAAGAGTTGGGGAAAAATTGCCAGGCACCTAAAGTATTGGATTATAATTTTCTCATGTTCACAGGTCTAGAATTCCACCTTACTTTTGGTGTTTTCTTCTATTTCTGCCCAGAACACTTAATGCTACATTTCCTTAGTTGATTGAGCTGTCAGGTCACATGGACTTGTTAAGCATGAGACCAGAGACCACCAATTGTGTTGGTTCATCCTGCTATAGTTTTCTGACATTAAGTTGTTCTTACAGACATGAAAACATTGGGCACTGTCTGTACTTCAAAACCAAACCATTAAAACAGATGTTATGGTTGGTATACAAAGTTTATCCACAGGTATCCGTTATAAAATAGATATCTTCCTTGAACCTGGAACATTTCTGTCATGGATAGCACAAGGGTTGAACTCAGCAACACTTTAGTTAGAAGGCATGAAGTATAATCATTAATCTCTATTTGAAAAGAAAAATCTACACAACAATATTTACAATATTCTTTTTATTCTTTTACTTGCTTCAATCAACAGATTGTAGCCATGTTGGGGCACCACAGTAATTTAGTCGATATCAACCCTAGTACTTAATTTTTTCAAGTTTGGTATTTATTTTATTGATCTCTTATGGAATTCCATAAAGAATCAGTAATTATAATCCTTGGAACATCAGATACAATGCTTTGCAATATTCGTTCTGGTTCTTTGCAGTGTTCAAATCCCACTGAGGTCAAATTTGGCTTTCATTATTTGAAGGTTGTAAATACAATACTAGTCCAATACTGGAACCAATTCTTCCTCTCTCTCTCTCTCTATATATATATATATATTTTTCACTTCCATTCTATCACTCGCTGGAGAAAATCAGCTGTGTTCAAACCTGAAGAGGCATGGGCTTCACTAGATTTAAATGCTCCTACAACTCCAGCAGGAGTTAAGGTCCCATGGACAAATAGAGAGAATCATTGGAATTATCTGGAAAACAATCACATTAAAGTTATGTGGGTTGCTTATTTGGTATTGGTAAACTGTTCTTAATGTTTTCCATTCAATTAGGTTGTTGTGCACTGCAACCAATGCTATCGCACATGAGCAACTTCTGAATTATTTTCATCTCTCTCTCTGTCTCACGGACCTCAGTACCGTTATGGTTGTATAGTCCTTGACCAAGGTAGAAACGGTCAGGTAGCTATTACCTTTGCTGGCAACAAAGGGTTTCTTTCTCAGAGTGAAAGACATTGTATAATGCTTGTGTATGAAGTACAATTCTATATGGTAATGATATGTGGGCTGTGAATGTAGATCTGTGACAGAATCTAATGAAGTGGACATGGTCCACTGGATGTATAAACAACAAAACACAAATGAATTGAGAAAAAGCTGAATATAAGAGAGAAGGCTGCACAGCTATGAGTATATGATCTGATTTCAAGAAGCTGGACATCATGAAGAGGACAAGAGTGTGTTCACTGGTCACACACTGTATTCACCTGCCTACTGGTGCAAAAGCATAGCAAAACAATAATTAGGTGGTAATGGAGCTAGGATGTATAATATACAATTAGACCTCTTGCCCATCATATTTCTTTTAAGTCTCATATATCACCCTTAATACTACACTGACTGAATACCAAGGAAGGCCATTTGATCTGGCTATACCACTCGTGTCCATATTCAATACCATTATGACCTACTGCTTGCCATTCCGAGTTCAAATCCCACCGAGGTTAACTTTGCCTTTCATCCTTACGGGGTCGATAAAATAAAGTACCAGTAATACACTGGTTAATTGCTGGCCTTGTGCCAAAAGTAGAAACAATTATGACCTACTACTCACATTCTCTCTCTTACTATCCAACTTCATCATACTTCTCCATTACTATCCAACATTTGCTCACTCCTACTTTAACATACCTCTATTGATATTCCATCATGTTGTTCATGTTATTTTCTCCTCAACCTACTACCAATTACCAACAACTCACTACCACTGTCCCTCTTCCTCCTCAACAATCCTTTCATTCTTTCCCTCCTTCATACTCTCTTCTTTTTCAACTCTTGGCCATCATTTCTGTTTTCATCACCCTATTGGTTACACTTGCCTTGAAAGAACAGAGATTACATAGAGGAGACCCCTCAAATTTTCAATGGACAAATCAATCTGTCTAGTGTTGGTATCACAATAAAATGCACCCAGTAGCCTCTATAAATGGGTGTCAATTGAGTGGAGACAATTCAGGTTGAGAAGAATCTTTAGTCATGTTGGGTCAACCTCTCTAGTGTTGGTACCATGATAAAATACACCCAGTGTATTATTTAAAGAAGTTGATGTTAGGAAAGGAATCCAACCATAGAAACCATGTGAAAAATGAAACATGAGTAAAACGTCCTCTGACACATCTAAGAGGGGTGTAACTCTGAATAAGAACTGACTCAAATTTAGCAGCCCATCCAGGACATGCAAGCATGGAAAACGGATGTAAAATAATGATGATGCAAAAGAATTTGGAATTATTTTAGAAATGAATTAAATTAATTGTTGTTGTTACAGCTTACACCTATGTAAGTTGTATCTGATAGGAGGTTTCTCAGAGGAATCAAAAACATGACCATATGATCGTGAAACCAACATCCTAATAACTAAGCCATTGAGCCTTCATGATTAAATTAATTACTGTAATTATAAAAAGGAAGACCAGATTCAACTTCAGTATTTTCTCTGCTGATAATAGAGGAAGTCATTTATGTAGGCTAACAAGCTTTGCCGAGCTTCGGTCATATGTTATATTGTTACTCACAGTTTTATGTTGAATAAAAACCTTGAAACAAGGCGTTTGTTTTTCAATTCCACAACAGAGATGATAAAAGAAAAAATAAAAACTTTTTTTTTTTTTAATGGTTATGATAATTTACATGATGAAAGTTAGTTTCCTAATGCACAACAGGGTTAAGAGGCTCTGCCCTTATGCTGTTTAGGTCCAAGTAAGAATCTGCATCATCGTCTATTTCACCAATCACTGCTCTGAAATATAGAAAGACATATCCAGAAAATTAGAACATTAATTCAATACTGCATACAAATTCTGAGAACAAGCTTCATACAATTATTACACAAAAAAACAAACAAACAAAAACAAATCGTAATTTCTAGTAAAAATGGCACAATGGCACATGCCTCAATTCAGTGCCCTCCTCATCAACCAATACTCTTCTTGATGATGCTGTTGTGGGGCCGTTGTTGACATATTCCATCCGCACCTGTTATCCTGCCACCATAGTGCAGGTCGGTTCCCTCAACATGCCGCTCTGAATGACATAATCAAAAGGAGCCTTGACGGCCGGTTTCCCATCGCAACTGGAGCTGCCTGGCCTCAACTGTGGTGATGGTAAGCACCCAGACAGGATAACTCTCACCGCCCATTTGAAGGAATTAAATCTTTAATCTGGGACGCCATGTACTGCAACTCGTTCTTTGCCTCCGGCTTTATTGCTTCAGCTGCAAACCTGGGTACCGCCGCCCATAATGTCAGAGTAGAAGAAAATTAAATAGCAAGCCTGACTGACCACTTTTCATGCTGATTGCCATGAAGACCTCAGATGTCTTTGATCTTCAAACTGTTTTACATGGTGTACTGGGTGCAATTTTTTGTAACACAACTACAACTCTGTAAAGTGGGAGTGGAGGTGCCATGAAAAAGATGCACCCTGCACTCCCTGTAAGATGGTTGGCATTTTGAAGGGCATCCAACCATAGAACCCATGCTATATAGAACATATGAGGAAGACAGCATATGATATCATGTGAACTACATTAGTTAGAAAAGTGTCCTGATTAGCTATAAACCAGCAACCCATGATATCATGCAAACTACATTAGTTAGAAAAGTGTCCTGGTTAGCTATAAACCATGATATCATGTGAACTTCATCTCTAATCATTATGGAGATGACAATGATATATAATAGATATCTTTAATGACAAATAATAACTTTAACTCTAAAATAAATGACTATGAATTTTTGAGTAATAATTTTATTTTTTGTTTTAACACTTTTGATACCAAATCACCTGAAATTGTCCTGCTTCTACGATACAAAACTGTTTATTTTTATCTATGTAAGAATCTTTATTAAGTTATCTTCCAGCCATCTGATAGAAAATGAGAAATTTAGTTATGTCATGAAATCTTTCAAAATTATTCTTGATTTTTTGCAAATAGGCAGTGTCTTTCGTTAGAAATGCGCTAACAAATAGATTGTATTCTAAACACCAACTTAATAATGAAAAAAGTTAGTTATATTATTAAATCTCTCCAAATTCTTGATTACTTTCAAAATGATTTGAAAATCATAAACATTAGAAATATGATAATGAAAGAGTTAATGGGTTAGTCTGGAGGAAGGAGCTCCCTGCCCATAGCCTTTGAAGGAAATCTGATGGTCAATATTTCTGTTTTTATATGAAAAAATCTACTTACACATTATCACCGCGGATGATGTAAAGTCCCAACACAACCTGTTCAACTCCAGAAGTTGAACTGAACACTCTTTCATGGCTCTCATCTAAGATTAAGTTAATTGTCTGATCAAAACCTTTTAAAGTACCCTGAAATATAAATACACAATAACAGAAATATGCATGACAGTTAATTTGATAATTAACATTAACTAATACATGTCAGCCAAGTAAAACACATCATCATCATCAGTTTTACATGCAATCCAGCCCACGTTAGCATGGAAAGCAGATGTAAAATGATACTGATGATGATCACCAAATAAACTTGCTTTTATCTAACTTCCAACAGCCTTCAAAAATAAAACATCATTTCTATGTCCACTCATATGATGATCCAGGCACACTAATAGACAAGCAAAACAAAAGAGGAAATCTTCGATACAGTAGTTGTGCAGTTTATTACTTTTAATATCCCCATACTCTGTAAAAGATGACTAAAAGGGCTGAAATCTGGTTAAAAACACTGCCTCAAATTTTTCATGCAACCCATGCTAGCATAGAAAATTAGATGTAAAACAGCTGCAGCTAATCATGATATATTAAAGGGTAGAGAGGACTTTTCAGTTGTGACAAAGGACAAAACAACCTCCCTAGTGTTAGTGTCATGATAAAATAAATCTAGTACATTCAGAAATGTACTTAAGTGAGACATGGTCCTTGGCAGGTCAGAGGACAGTAACTCCAATTAAGTACTGTAACAACCCATCCAACCCATGCCAGGCTGGAAAAAAAGAAGCAAGCAAGCTTCAATGGATGTGCAATGTTAATGTGTGAACAGCAAAGCATGGATGAGTTGAGAAAAATGCTGAGTATAAGACTAAGCAGCTGTGGTGAGCAGAAGTAAAGATTGCATTAGTATGAACATGTGATGCATATAGATGATGATCATGAGGTGAAGATGTGCCAAGAAATTCTAGTGCAAGGAAAGTGCAGTAGAGGAAGACCAAGGAAGATCAGGGTGGAGGTTGTAAGGACTAATCATAAATCACTGAAGCTCACAGAGGAGATGAAGGATCACAAATGAGTGGAGGGATGTCAGCAAAGATCTGCCAAGCCCATCCAAGCATGGAAAAACAAACAAACTGAAGATGATGATGATGGCCCCTCTCTTTCATACACATCTCTGTGTGTATGTGTTCATTGAAGAGCAATTAAAGAGCTCAAATGTGGTAAAGCCGCTGAAGAAGATGAAATCTGGCCAGAGATGTTAAAAGCCATAAATAGAGAAGGTATTCTCTGGCTGGCTTGTGTGTACCAGGTTACCTGGATCTCTGAAAGGGCACCTAAGCAATGGCAATCAGGAGTGAAAATCCCAATTTTCAAAAAAGGAGTCAAGAGTGATTCCAATTACTGAAGGATCTCCTTGTTAAGCCTCCCCAGTAAAGTTTATGCTAAATGTCTGGCAAAGAGATGCAAGGAGATTGTTGAATCGAAGCTAGCTGATGAACAGTGCAGTTTTTGCCCGGACGCAGCAGTCGACCAAATATTCACACTGAGAAAGGTCTTCGAAAAATTGTAGGAGTATTGTCAAGAGGTATATTTGTTTTGTCGACTGTAAAAAGGCATATGACTGCCTTCCTCGGGACTTGTTGTGGAAGGTTTTGCAGGAATATGGGACCGATGGTCAGCTTCCTGATGTCCCTAAACAAATACCCGAGTATTTTTGTTTGGATAAATGGTGCTAAATCGAAACCATTCAATGTGGGAGTCGGATTCCGCCAAGGATGTGTACTGTCACCTTTCCTGTTCATTGTTTACATAAACAGGATTGACATGTGCTGGCGGGTGTAAAATTATTCTACTGGAATTTGCAGACATGGTCTTACTTAACTTGACAGAAGGTGATCTCCAACTTGCACTTGGTAGATTTGATGCTGAGTGCTGTGAAAACTGAGACACTCATCCTCTCAAGGAAGCCTGCAAATGCACTCTACATGTGAATGGAGTCCCACTGAAGCAGGTAGAGAAGTTCAAGTATCTTGGCGCTGTGTTCATGGAAGGCAGGAGGCTGGATTAAGTGCAAGAATTGCAGAAGCTGGTGCAGTGATGCACCAGCTTCAGCATACAGTAATCAGAAGAATGGAGTAGGTGAAAAAGCCAAACTCGCTATCTTCAATTCGGTATTCATGCCAACCCTCACCTATAGTCATGAATATGGTAATGACCGAAAGAATACGATCGTGAATACAAACGGCCAAAATGGGGTTCCTCCGAAGGGTCTTTGGAGTAACGTTACTCAATAGAGAACGTAGCCCAGAGAGTCACTCCAGGTAGAGCCGCTACTTCTCTGAATTGAGAGATCACAGCTCCGATACTATGGGCAAAACCAACTGATGAAAGACGAAATGTCCAAAATATAGGTACAATAAATTGAAAGGTAACATCATCATCTGTTTTCTCTTGTTTTTATTCACAACACAACACAGAATTACTTGTCTCCTCTTGATCTTGTTACCTAGATATTTTCACTGCAGCCACATTAAAGTAGCTTTCAAACCGCAGCTTGTATACATATATATATATATATGATAGGCTTCTTCCACACTGTTTCCATCTACCAAATTCTACTCACAAGGCACTGACCACACTAGGCTATAGTAGAAGACATTTCCCCAAGGTGAACACACTGTAGCTGAATGTGAAACCATGTATTAGTGGAACAAACTCCTTAACTACACAGCTATGTCTGCATGTATGTATGTATGCATTAAAATAAAATATAACATTGTCTTACCACAATAATTCGTCCATCAGCAGTTACTATAGACACAGTTTCTAGTTGAATTGAGTCAAGGAACAAAATGCAAGATTTTACACAAACAATTTTGGCATAGTTTCACATATCTGCCACATCTTTAACCCTTTTCTTTTGCGACCACACCACCGCTGGTTCTGTATAAAACTGTTCTTTAAAAGTGTTTATATTTATTCAAAAACCTTTCATCATAAAGCTTAATGAAAATGTTTGTTATATTACTAAATCCCTGTAAATATTTGATTATTTTCAAGAGGGATGGCCTGAAACTCCACCAATGTTACATAATTTACATATAAAAAGCCATACAAACAAATATATAGAGGGATATAGACATACTGACAGAGACAGATCATCCTCATCATCACCGTTTTGCATCCATTTTTCCACGTTAGCATGGGTTAGACGAGTTATTCTGTTGTGGGCAATATTAGGTCAGGTGACCATGTCTTACTCTACAGAACTGATTTTGATTTACTTTCTACAGCTGGATGCCCTTCCTAACGCAAAATATATATACACACACACATATATATATGTATACACACACATACATACGTACAGTATGACTCAAATCTGCACTACAAGCAGTTTCAAGACAAAAACCGTCTAAATCATAATGTGCATTTTGAAAAGATTACAGACAGATAGATAGATTAATATAAATATATATGAAATGTTTTCAGAGGGTTACAGTAACGCAAAAAGGATAGTACTTCCCACAAATTGACCATATGACCACAGTTAAGAGTATTTACATGTGATCACTACTCCCACTAAATAGATAACTATATAAACACAGTTAAGGCTGTTTTCATGTGACCAACAGAATCCCATTAACTTACCATATGACCACAATTTAGGGAGTTAATAGTGACCACAGTTAAGGGTGTTTACATGTGACCACATTATTCTTACCAGTTGACCCTATGACTACAGTTAAGGGGGGTTGGTAAATGTGGCCACAGTTATGGGTGTTGGTACATGTGACTAAAGTAGTCCCACCAACTGACCATAGTTGCTTGTACATGCGACAACAGTAGCCCTACCAATTGACCATACTACCACAGTTAAAAGTGCTGCTACAATTTCCAGTTGTTTCATAAGTATTAAATGTTAGAGCTCATTTTCTTCAACCATGTAAGAAGGTTTGGTATCCGGAAGGGTACCCGGCTGTAAAACACTGCTGAAGAAAATCTAGTCCAACCATGTCAACATGAAAGGATGACGTGAAAATAATGATGAACGAAAAATGTACACACACACACATATATATATAATATATATAACGAAGGAAGTGTGGTAATGAACCAGATGGATCATAACGGACGAGAGTACTCAATACTTAGGGTAGTAGAGTGGGTAATAGGAAAATGTTTAACCCCGACGGCAGAGCTCAAGCCATTTCGACGGTTATTTCTGGCCTCAGAAATAGCCGCCGAAACGGCTTGAGCTCTGCCGTCGGGGTTAAAGATTTTCCTAATATATATATATATATATATATATATATATATATATATGAGAGAGAGAGAAATACATTTATAGACACACACAGGTTAATAAATAGATATAGTTGGCTAGATAAATAGATTTATGGAGACAAATGCCGGTACGATTAATGAGTGCCATTAAACAAAATAGATATTGTTTTTAGTAAGGTATGAAAATTTGGATAACATTTGAAAATGAAAAAAAAATATATAAAATATACTGAATATAGATCTAATATAAAAACAGATGCAATAACCGGCGTGGGCTAATAATATATATACATCACAAATAAAAACATTTTAATTTTGAGGCGCAAAGTAGAAATTAAAGTATAACGAAGAAAGTGTTTATGAAAAAGGATACTGCTAATATAATTTTCCAGAGCTGAAGCCATTTTTTTAAATGTTGTCGTTCACGAAATAACAACCATTTACTCGTTAAGTTTAGACCAGTTCTTCAAATGCTTATTTTCGCCGCCATTTATTTTACTGAAGCAGAGTGATAAAAAGTGAAAACATATTTTTGTATTCTTTACTGTAAAACTTAAAATAAAATAACGAATTGTGAATTACATCTGAAATAAGTATTTTAAAAATTAAAATGAAATTCATTAACGATAATTTATATGGAATACGAAAATAAAGCTTAACATATGTACTTACAAATCTCTCTCGCTCTCTTTAGAATATGGGTATTATATGGCAGTATCGGTAAAGCTTTACAGCATAGAGTTATAGCCCTTTACGTTCTGAGTTCAAATCCCGTCGAGGTTAACTTTGCCTTTCATCCTTACGGAGTCGATAAAATAAAGTACCAGTAACGCACTGGTGTAATTGCTGACCTTGTGCCAAAAGTAGAAACAATTATCATATAACACCACTTCGATTTCAGTAGGAGAAAAAACATTTTCTTGTTTTTTTTTTTTGCGCTATCAACTAATCTAACCTCTAAGATGTTTGCAATCGACTTTTTTCCCGGAAAACAGGGGGAGGGGCCCCTATCTCGGAATTTTCTCCCCGATTTTTTTACGTTATCAACGAATATAACCACCAAACCAGTTGGAAACGACTAGATTTGTAGAAAAATGAGGGATTAAACTATCAGAGTTTCGCAGATCTACACACATCTCGCATTTGGTAGGAAACAATTATTTTGCCCCGGGTAAAGTTCCAATCACAGTAGTGATATCATTTCACAGAGCATATATATATATATAAAGGAAAGTTCAATTTCGTACAACATGTATATAAAAAGGAAAGTTTAAATAAGGATTCAATCTTGTAAAATTCATATTTATTACGCTGTTTAATGAACCTTCATTTTTAATTGATTAAATTTTTCTGGAAGACCTGCCGCAGTGTGAATATTTGGTCGGCTCTGCTGTGTCCGGGGCGAAACCCGCACTGTTCATCAACTAGCTTGAACTCAACAATCTCCCTGCATCTCTTTGCCAGACATTTAGCATATACTTTACCGTTGAGGCTTAACAAGAAGACCCCTTTGTAATTGGAACAATCTCTCTTTTTAAAAATTGGGATTATCACTCCCGATTGCCATTGCTTAGGTGCCTTTTCAGAGATCACCCGACACACACGAGTCAGCCAGAGAATAACTTCTCTATTTAAGGCTTTTAACAACCCGGATTGGACTTAATCTTCTCCAAGGGCCTTGCCCCATTTGAGCTCTTTTACTGCATTTGTGACCTCAGCCCCTGAGAGATTAGTCACTCTCCCAGATGCACCTCGTGTACATTAGATGTTGTGATCAGGTTTAGGAGATCAGCAAAGTATTCTCTCCACCACTCTTAACTTTGGACGCCTTTACTGTCTCTGCTGCGATTTTTCGTGCTTGCTTGTGCCGCAAATGCAAAAAGGAGGACGTATTTCCTCGCCAATCTTTGTCGGCCTCCTTCTTTGTTCGGATGACATCCTTGACCTCTTGATTAAACCATGAGACCCTCCTGTCCTCCCTTGTTGTGATACTCACATCCCCAATAGATTAACGCTCTCTAGACAGGAAGTAGAACCCTTTCTGTAACTTCCGGTCAGAACCCTATAAAACTAACAACGTTAAGCTCCCTATCACTCATTTTGCCTTTCAGGCGCCTGGCGAAGGCCAGGCGTCTCTCTGCCAGCCGCCACGTTCGTCTGGCAATCAAAACGGTAACTAATAACTTTGCTTCATTCTTTCATCTATTCATTGACATGTCAACTATACTGTTCAATATATCCACAAATTGTTTATTAAATATCAATACACTCAAACCACTTCTCCTTGTTACATTCATACACACTAGTATTTTGCTATAATTGGTTGCGACAGTTAGTTGATGCGTGAGAGAAAAATAGTCTGTCTGGACGAAAATTTCACATGTGCGTGTGTGCGTTTCTTTGACTGAGTATTTTCATAGTTTGTCAATACAATTTGCTGTGTATTCGTTATGTTACTCACACAACACCAGATTCTGCTATTTTTTCTTTTTTTCGGGGTCACCACTTATAACAATGAACGGCTGCGTGTTCGTATCACGTCGGGGATACCAATTATTGCAAAATACTGGCGTGTATGAATGTAACAAGGAGAAGTGGTTTGAGTGTATAATATTCAATTAACAATTTGTGGATATATAGAACAGTATAGTTGACATGTCAATGAATGGATGAGAGAATGAAGCAAAGTTATTAGTTACCGTTTGATTGCCAGGAGACCGCGGCTGGCAGAGAGACGCCTGGCGAAGGCCAGGCGCCGGAAAGGCAAAATGAGAGATAGGGAGCTTAACGTTGTTAGTTTTATAGGGTTCTGACCGGAAATTACAGAAAGGGTTCTACTTCCTGTCTAGAGAGCGTTAATCTATTGGGGATGTGAGTGTCACAACAAGGGAGGCAACTCCTGCTACAAGGCCCTCCTGTCATCTGGCGCTTCACCAAACATCTTTCACCCGCAGCATTTAACTGCTGAAGCAGAAACTACTGAGCTGAACAATCTCCATTCTGTCTCAACATCCCCAGTTTGCTCGCTCAGGGAGTTCTCTGAATTTGGATGCAATAGTATCTGTATACCTGGTCCTGATTTCTTTATCCACCAATACTTCCCACTTTCTCCTGTAGGTCGCCCTGAACCTGCCAGTTTTGTGGGCTTCTTTAGCTTTAGGTAGTCTCAAGCTGCAGATAACTAGATGGTGATCAGTTGACAGCTCAGCTCCTCTCTTAACACGTACATCCAGCAGTGAATCAAAAAGACCATTACAAAATCAATTACTGATTTCTGTCCCTGATTCCCCTTATACCATGTATATTTATGAATGTCTCAGTGCTGGAAAAAGGTGTTCATAATAGAGAGTCCATTGCTAGAACAGAGGTGTAATAAGGCTTCCTCATTCGTATTTAGATCAGGGTCGTCATTCCTTCCAGTCACTCCTTTCCATGTCAGGTGGTCAGTGCCAACATATGCATTGAAGCCTCCCATCAGGATATATGACTTAGTCTTAACTACAGCTAACACTGCAATGACTTCACCAAGGAAGGACCTGTATTCGGACTCCTTGTTTGGTGCATAAACTTGTGTAGCAAAATCTATTCATAAACTGACTCCCGGATGGCACCTAGCTGTCATTTTTATCTGTTATCTGGATGGGCGTCAGTTTGTCTGGAGTCCCAGGTCAGTTTGAGGTGGAGAGAAAATAACTTTTGCTTTCAGGTTGTCTACTCTGGTCCCTCTCAACAGACGCATCAAATCGATCTGCTCAAGCAACTAGCAAGATGTAGCTCTTAACAAAACGCATTGGTCTTCTCGACAAGGGCCTCCGCAACATTTTTCCATCTGCATTTCAACACATCGAGGAAGTTGAATCAAGGAACCAGAGCCATGTAAATCACAGGCAACATATCTCCGGCCTGCCAACAGGCATGACCACTAGAAATAGCATCCAGCCACTTCTGTATTACTTTGTATCACTTCTGCAAGTTACTTTGTATCACTGCACACACGCATTCACCCTACCCAAACATATCTCATGCACTTTCTTCGTGTAACAAATTCTTTCCTCGTTGTTTGTTGTTCATATCTTTTGGATATAACAAAATGTTAATTCATGTGTTTCTGTCATGAAATACTTCACAATAAATCTCATATAAAATAGTGGGCGTGTTCATTTTTCTTCCATACTCCTAGCAAAGTAAAAAGGGAAATCATTTTCCCCATGGATAAAACACATTCACTTTCCAACAGATGTACACATTGGCTACTTATTGCAATTATCTACTACGAATTCAAATCATCATCATCATCATAATCCACTCTTCTACTACAGTGAGAATTACCACTCACAGCCACACACGCAAACGGACCGTTACACTAGTACCACCCACAGAGACATTTTTCAGCTTAAGCTTCAAGAGGCAAATCCTCCCTCCTAATGAAATCCAGCTCATAACACATTCTGACTGCCAGGGGTTTGTGAGTATCCCCACTCCTGTCTGGGCAGTTATTTCTGGGGCCATACCTGAATAGTGGAGTTTCCACCCTCCATCCAAATCTACAGTATCAGAGCCTTGACCACCCGGGTCCCAAATGATGAGTGAGGTTGTTTCTCTATCTCACTTTTGGTCTTGTCCACTCCGTCACTCTGATGGTGCATCTGTTGTCTTGCCCCATGGCGATGTGATCTGCCTGGCAGTGTTTCGATCTCTTAATGGCATAATGTAGTAGTGCACCTGAGCATTGTAGACAATGATTCCATTATTATTTATTATAACGATGTCGGTCACTCCATTCTGTTGCCAGATCAATACAAATATCAGGTGAGGGTGCTTGGTTGTTCCAGCACCCTAGCCTCGCTATCACGCGGTAACGCTACCAGTGTGATTCTATATTTTCTTGTAAAATATTTATGTAATTAAGTAATAGAGTTATAAGTGTGCATGTGTTGAATTTTGACAACTTGAAATTACAAACACAAATGCCACAGCTATCTATTTTCTTCTCTCTACACACACCTCAGACACACAAATGAAAACAACCCCTCCCCAAAACATAACACTGACACCAACACAAAAGAGCACACAACAACAGCAAACAAAAAACACCACAGAAAAACAAAAACATGCATACACATACATAAACACAAGAAACAAAAAACTGTTAAACATTGTGTACAACAACAATTTGATAAAAAGCCAAGGGCCTAACTTCACCCAGGCAGGGGATTTCCTCCACCTCAAAATGATTAAGGCCCCAGAGGACACTTATAAAAAAAAAAAAAAACTTTAAAGAGGACGTGCCCCCCACCCTGCGTCGGGCCCATTAACCGCGTCCTCCTAAAAAAACTACCCCACCCCCTCCCCAAACACCCACACAACTCCAAACACCCCAACCACACAACACACTGATGCCCCTACACTTCCACAAACCACCACCCCACCCAACAACCCATCCCCCACCCTCATGGAAATTGTGCAGCCCGATACCCGGGACGCAGAGAGGTAAGTGCCTTTTCTCTTCACCACCAACATGGCTATGCTAAGAGTAGGCTGTCTAAATGCGCGTGGCCTGGGCTCAACTTGGGAGCAAGCAATGTTTCTAAATGACCTCAGGTCACAATGTATAGATGTGATGGTTATTTGCGAGGCCGGGATCAGCAACGTGCGACAGCTGGCCCCCACGTTTGATGACTTTGAGATGCACGCATCTCTCTGTCAGCCCGGAGGTGGGGGTGGGGTTGTCGTTCTGCTGCAAAAACATCTGGGTCTCGCAACACAGACGGTACATTTGGACCCGGAGGGTCGACTAGTGGTTCTGGACCTTGGCAGTGGTGAAGGCGGAGCGTTTAGGTTGGTAGCCGCCTACGGCCCTTTCGGGTCAATGCGGCCGGACTTCTTCCATCGTCTGGAGACTTTTCTAGGGACGTCCCGCTCCTTGCTATTAGTGGGGGACTGGAATGGTATCCTAGATGCACGCTGGGACTACGTAGGGGCCTGTCCCGATAGAGAGGGGTGTAATAGCCTCAAAGGGTTAATCGGTCGATTTGACCTGGCCGATAGATATCGACTAAATTTTCCGACTGCGCCAACCTGGACTTGGGCAAACCGTAGCGGATCATCTAGGTCGTACCTAGATAGGTTCTTAGTTAGAAATAAGGATATGGTCTTTTTAAGTTGTCCAAAAATGCGTATGGTTGGCTATTTAGACCACAAGTTAGTGACCTGCATGGTCAACCTTGACAGAACGCATAGACATGGACCCGGTTACTGGAAGCTCAACTTATCCTTACCGGCAAGTAAGGCTTACAGGGACCGGATTAGCACTTTAGTTAAGGAGCGGTTGACGGGCGCCATCGTCAACAGCAGGTGGTGGGGATCTCTCAAAAGAGAGATTAGAGTAGTCTCTATAGAATTTAGTAAGGAGTTAGCCTCAAATAGAAATAGGAAGGAAAGGGAGTTGGTAGATAGTGTAGAAGAGGCAATTAGAAGCGGCGACGTAGCCAGAGTGCTAGCATCGAGAACGGCCCTGGGCTAGTTCTTCGAAGCGAAACACGAAGGCTGCATCGTCCGAAGCAAAATACGTGCTCTGGGAAACGAGGGGACCAAAGCTGTTAGCTGGGCCCGCGTGACAGAAGCCAAAAGAGGGAGTAGATCCACTATCCGGTCTTTGCGAGACCAGGATGGACGGGTGATCCTTGAACCTAAGCAGATGTGCGAGGCTTTTCAAAATCACTTTGCCGGATTGTTCGGAAGGGGCGGGGAGCCGGTTGGGGAAGTGGACTTCGCTCCATACCTCGACGGCCTGTCGCGTCTCTCGGACAGAGAGGCGAAGTCCTGCGAGGAGCCAATTTCAGCCGCTGAGATAGAGGACGTGCTGAGCCAATGCGGCAAACGCAAATCCCCGGGTCTCGATGGTCTTCCATACGAACTATATCTAGCTATGCCGGACTTGTTCCCCGATCTCCTCGAGGCAGTCTACTGCAACTGGCAACAGAACGGGAGAATTCCCTGTGCTGTGACCAAGGGCGTAGTCACGCTAGTGAGGAAGGACGAGAACAAGGGGGACGATATAAATAATTTTAGGCCCATAACTCTGCTAAATACAGAGTTACAGATTTTGTCCAAGGTGCTAGCAAAGAGGTTGGCGCTTGTCGCGGGCAACCTGGTGGGAGATGCGCAGACATGTGCTATCCCGTCCAGGTCCATCCACGACAACCTCCACCTCATGCGATACATCATAGAGAGGGTTGGGAACGAACCCGGCTTTGGTGGGGCCCTGATCAACTTGGATCAATCTAAGGCGTTCGATAGGGTTAACTGGATGCGGTGCTAGCGGCGGCAGGCTTCGGACCGGTTTTCAGGGGCTGGATCAATGCTATGCACAGCAGCCGCATCTGCTCTAGGGTCAAGGTCAACGGCTACCTCTCGGAGCCGTTCGAAATCGCGCGGTCCATCCGACAAGGGTGCCCTCTCTCCTCCCTTCTGTATGTAATGACTCTAGAGCCACTGCTGCGGAAGTTGGAGTTGTTGCAGGGCATCCCGTTGGAACCGGGATTGCGGAAAGCGGTGTCGGCCTACGCCAATGACGTAACACTAATGGTGTCGACGGCCTCGGAAATCGGGGCGATCGGCACCTTACTGGAGGAGTATGAAAGGTTTACAAGGGCTAAGCTGAACCGGGACAAGTCGATCGGTCTGCAACTCGGCACGTGGAAGGGCAGATCGATGCCCTCCGATGGCGTCGTCGGGCGCTGGGCGGAGGGCCCGGTGAAGTTGCTTGGGGTCTGGTTCGGACCAGACCTCCAGGTGGAGAAGAACTGGGATGAGGTAACAAACAGGGTGTTTGCACTGACCCAGAAGTGGGCCGAAGGGAAACGCTCGCCAAAATGGAGCGCGCACTCTTCCAATTCCTTTGGAAGAAGCGGGCTCCTATGGTGAGGAGATCCATCTGCTGTCAACACCCTTCGAAAGGAGGGCTGGGGATGCCGTGGCTAATGATACGTAAACACGCATTAAGGCTACGGCACCTCCAGGTATTCCTCACCGGTCAACCGGTGTGGGCCCCGTTTGTGAGGCGAGCCTTTCCCAGACTCGTCTCACTCACCGAGCTGCAATCCTGGGTCAAGCAAAGACCGAGAATACTGGGCGCCTGGCACACCGAGTGTGCCCAGGCGCTCACGGCTCTCTGGCAGGAAGACCCGGCTGTCAGTGGAAAATCCACCTCGTCATTCTATAGAGGGCTGATGGTTAGCAGGTGCGACGACGCCCTTGGAGAAGCCCTAGGCATGGAGGAAGACGAACTGGACAACCTGTTCGGTAGGACATTCAGCCCGAGACCCATGGATAACTTCCAGAGGTCCCTGGCCTGGTAGTGCTACCGAGGGGCTCTGCCCGTTCGAGAAAGGCTCTACAGATACGGGCGCCCGGGTAGGGATCCCTCGAAAAAGATCTGTCCCAGATGCGTGTGCGACGAGGAAACCGTTGCACACGCATTGGTACACTGCTCGGGCATTGCCGATCTGTGGGGCTATGTCGAACAACTGCTGTCAAGGGTGGGACCGATCCGGTTGACCACCGAGTCTATTGTAACGATCAAGCCGCCTCCCCTCTTCAAAAACGAAGGAGAGGCGGTGTTTCTGTGTGTAATAGCCATGGCGAAAGAGGTTGTATGGTGGACGCGTCTGAAAGAACTGAGGTCAGACACCTTTCTCTCTGGCCAACAACTGGTCCGTTTCTTCCGATATCATTTCGGAAGAAGGATCAGGATGGAGAGAGAGGTGCTGCACCCCAGCGGTTTTTATGAAAGATGGGTGAAAGTGGCGAGAATGGCCCGTGTGAATGGGCCTTCACTCTACATCAGACTATAGGTGAGGAAGATGAAAGATCAAGGGAGCACCCCCTCTCTGTGCTCCTGAGAAGGGTTGAACACTTTTTTCGGGTGTGTGTGCGACCCCCCAAGGCGCCTCCTCCCTATTGAGGATTTTGTTATAAAATTTATTTTGTTATATTTTATTTTATTTTTATACTTTGTTATTGCCTCCTCCTTATTGAGGACGCCTTTTCATGTAAACTCCCCCCATTGTACTTGTCCCACTTTTTGATGCCCTGGTGGCAAATAAAAAGAAAATTATCTATTTTTTTCTCTCTATATCAGCCTGTAGGTTGAGGAAAAAGAGGAAGAGAGGAAAGGGGTACTCACTCTTCGTATTCCTGGTTCGGGGGTATGTGTTACCCATATGTAATGTCTCCCCCTATTGGGGAAAATCGATTAATTTTTAAATTGCATTTGTGATAGTATTTTACACGTTTTTATTGTATGTAAACTTCCGCCTTTGTATTTGTCCCCTTCCTTTGTGCCCCTGTGGCTAATAAAGAAACATATCTATTTAATAAAGAAATCTATCTATATTGTCAGCTTTTTTATTTGGGAAAAAAATGTGAACTTTTCTCGAGGGGTTTCTTCTCTGAAGACCTTCTTCTGTCTAGCTCTCCTGAAAGTTTCTTACCACACCACAAAATACAAATATAACGATTTCTGATTTAGGCACAAGGCCAACGATATTAGGGAGGGGAAAGTCGATTAAATCAAACCCCAGGCGTGACTGGTACTTTATTTTATCGACCCTGTAAGGATGAAACCTAACCTCGGTAGGATTTGAATTCAGAATGTAAAGGGTCGTAACTCTATGCCACGAAGCATAGTGGCCGACGCTCAACCGATTCTACCAATCCACCGCCACAAAATACAAATATAAGTTCAAATAGCGGATCGGCTGGTGCCATGCGCATGCGCCGTAACTGTGGACGCTTTTGCTTTAGTTGTTGTTGTTCATTCAAGTTTTGACAAGAATTCCATTTTTTGTTGTTTTTTTGTTAATATTGTCATTCTATATATTTATATATAATATATATTTACTTATTGATTACCACTGCATGATTTCTCTTTAGTTATGAAGGATACCGGTAAAACCCAAGGTAATAGTAACACGTTTATTGTATGTATTCATTAATTGTTTTTCTTAATAGATTCAAATATAAGAAAGATATCTAAAACAAAATATATAGAACTTTTTCAATTACAATCTGGATGTTTAGTTAGCATATATCCCTCCCTATTTCTAGTTCTATCTAAGTATCCTATTTCTGCCGGTACCTGTAATAATTGCACAAGACATTCCTGATAGATAAGTACTTAAATTTTAAATATCGCGATAAACGGCTATAGTGTAATTTTGTATTATTATATGAACGAGAGCACTCACTATCTCTTAAAAGTTATTTCTGCTTAAATTATAGGTTATCTTGTTCGTATTTCATATTATGTGACTAATTTACGGGTAGTTGTTTTTACTTATTAAATTATTTAAAAAAATGTCAATCAGGAAGTTGAAATTTCGAGGTGTCTTTCGTTTCAGCTACGTAAAATAGCAACCACCTTAACGCAGATATGTAATAATTATGTAGTAATGTTGATGTTGTTGTTTAACCCTAGGTCTGTCCCAATCGAGCAAACCATCTTATCCTGTTTATTTAAAGATAGTAGGGTGTGGTTTCAGTGAGATCTGTTACTGTTTCTAGCAATCCCTGCGACCATATAGAGGCTCCATCGGTATAATTGCGATTTAATGCATCTCCCTCAAAGTGAATCTTTATTACATTTATTTGAAAATGAAGACGAGACTATTACACTTTATTATTCTGTAGTTCCGTTCACTAATATTGTTAATCTATTTATAGTAGGCTAACCGTAAACACGGAAAGTTTTTCATCGAGCCTTCCTATTTCGTGTTGGTAAAAAAAATATTTCATGGAGGTAATAGTAGTTGACACTTGTCCAAGGTGCCGTGCTGTGAGATGGATCCTCAAAACCTGTAGTTGCTAAGTGAACTTCTTAACCACACAGCCTTACACTTATGTTGAGGTCGGTGCAGTTATAACAAGGGTCAGATTTAAGCAACTAGGGACTCCAGATTAGAGAACGTTTGGAGTTACCAATACCTGCTCTCAAGCAGCTTAATATAGATTAAAAGTACATGAATGTAGAGCTACATATAGAACAATGCTAAGATTCCAGCATCGATCCCCTTGGACCTCTAAAACGGTTGATATCCAAAGAAAAATAAATGTTGACAAAAATGTCGTGTTTCTTAGCTATCATTATAACCCCCCCCCCCCCTATTGGGGATTTCGATTGTTGTAATTGTTTGTTTTTATATTTTTTACACGACTGTATGTAAAATCCCCGGCATGTCTTTGTATTGTCCCCTTTTCTTGTGCGCCCTTGTGGCTAATAAAGAAATATATCATTATAAGAAGGCACGATCATACCGCTTCCCCGAGTTAATTGCAAAACTAATCAATTTCGACAGTTTTGAAGGTTTAAAACACGTTAAAAACTAGGAAAAACATAAATTTCACCTCCGAACCCGAGAACTCCGAGATATCCCCCCTCCCCGCTAAATAAAAAGAAAACGAATACATTCCGACGGCTTTGAAGGTCGGCTTCGTTCAAAACCTCATAAAAAAAAACACAGGTGAAACAAATTTTACGTTAAAAACGAAACCGGTGTAATTGTAAACATTTTCCAAATAAAATCTGAAAAAAAATTATTGTAATTGATTTAAATCTATGTAAAATGAAATACTGCAATGACCTGAGTGACAAGAGAGAGAAGGTTATTAAGTGGAATCGAGAATCAAGCATCTTAACATAGAATTTTATTATGTAACTTCATATCACAAATCCCGCCGAGGAACTTTGCCTTTTATCCTTACTGGATCGATAAAATAAAGTACCAGTAATACACTGGGATAATTGCTGGTCTTGTGCCAAAAGTAGAAACAATTATTATTATTTTTTTTGTTTTATTATATACCCAGGTTATAATGTTAGTATTTTAATACAGCAATTCTTTACCTGGCAGGACGCATATAAAATATCAAGTAAAACAGTAGCATTTTAAAATAAACTAAACATGTTTTTATTGTCAAGTAATGTTTTATTTCATTTAATACACTGGGTAATTGCTGGCCTTGTGCCAAAAGTAGAAACAATTATGAGTACTTTCAGATTTTTCACTTCTTCTTGTCGTATAACATGTGTATAATGGTTAGACAGACAGATCAAGGCTGGTGAGCAAAACTAAGGCGTCATTTGTAGTATTATGGATTGCCCCCAGGCTGCCGGGAAAACGTCATGAAGCACTGTCTGGTCACATTCACTGTCTTTCATTTTCCATCGATAGAAATGATGGGCTGTCTTGGCATATGTATGGATCCAGTTTAGTGACACCCATTGCTTTCTAGGAAGATCAAAGCCGGCTAGTTTAGATGTGGGGTCCTGGACAAGGTTTTGGTTGGCAAATTTAAACTCATTCCATGATCTTTGCCATTCTTCCTTCAGATCAAAGTTATTGTTTTGAAGGGCCTTAATTGATTCCCAGAATGGTTTACATGATTTCAAGCGCATGTTGGGAAGGTTTTCCAAGTCTTCGTGGATGGGAAGGCCTGGCTTGGACTTGGTAAAAAGTGCTGCCTCACGGATCATCTCCTGATGCCGCATGTGAGAAGGAGCCTGTGTGAGAAAGGGTAGGCAGCCACCGAGTAGGTGTAGATTTCAGTGTGCCAGATATTATTCTCATTGCTGAGTTGAGGATGGTGTCAACTTGCATGGCATAGCAGCTCCCTGCCCAGACTGGTGAATTGTACTCTGCACCTGAGTAAGTGTTAAACATGCAGTTCAGAGTGTGTGTGTGCATCAGACAGACTCCCAGCTGTTTCCTGCTAACTTACGGATGATATTAATCCTGGTCTTGAGCTTTCCAGCAACCCACATTAGATGCTCTTGGAAGGTCAGGCAAGATATTTTCCCATGAAGTGGTTGGTAATAAGAAGGGCTTTCAGCCACGGAGAGCATGCCAAGCATACAAACAAAGGGTTGGGAGGACCCTTCAGTCATGTAATGGACATAACAGCCTCCTTAGTGTTGGTGATCTACACGAGATAAATGCACCCAGTACATGCTGTACTGTGATAGGAAGGGCATCAAGCTGTATAAAACTCCCCAGATAAAAGGTTAGGAGGACTCTCTAGTCATGTCCAAGACATGACAACCTACCTAATGTTGGTGATTTGCACGATAAATGCACCCAGTACATGCTGTAAAGTGGTTGGTGATAGGAAGGGCATCCAGCCATAGAGATTTTGCCAAACAAAGGGTTGAGAAGACCCTTAGTTGTGTAAAAGGCATGACAACCTCTCCTGATCATTTGGTGGAACGTAAGACTACATAAGCGAAGCACAGGTCCCTGGCCTGCCAGAGAGATCAATGGCTCTGCTTCAGTACTGACTTGGTCTATGGACCTATCCAACCCTTGCTAACAGGGAAAGCGTACGTTAAAACGACGATGATGGTAGACTTCAAAATTAAGATTTTTTTACTAATATATGTTTTTCTTTGCAATGAGCAAAACTGCCTGTTCAAAGTTCTCTTTCCAAAGTCTAGTTATGAGGGACATCTTCGATAAAAGCTTTTTAACTTTTTCTTTACTTTTTCGATGCTTTCACCATTTTCTTCAAGTTTTTTCAGCAAGACCATTGCATTTTATGTCACAAATTCATTTTAATTCTTTTTTTCCTATATTTGTAATCAGATTTTGTATTTCTAGTTTGATATCCGCTTTATTAGAACTGTCCTTCTCCATGGCCAGAATCAGTTTGTTGAAAAGGCTAAGCTTTCCATGTATAAACCATAAATACATTTCTCCAAAACCACACAAGTGCTAATAATTGTTTTTAACATGGGCACAAGACCAACAATTTGGGAAGAGGTGTTAGTCAATTTTTTTAGAAATTACATCAACTCCAGTACTTAACTGGTATATTATTTTATTGATCTTGGAAGGATGAATGGGTAACACGACCTTGGAGGGATTTTAACTCAGAATGTAAAGAGCTGGAACAAATACCATACAAAATTTTGTCTGATGCCTTGACTATTCTGCCAGTCCACCACCCTAACAATAGTGTTAATAAAGATATCTAATTTATGCCGAAGGCCAGCAATTTTTGGCAGAGAAGAAAGTTGATTAAATATACGTCAGTAATTGACTGCTGTTTTATTTTATCGACTCTAGAAGGATGACAGACAAAGTTGACATCGGCAGATTTCGAACTCAGAATATTAAGTGCTGGAATCAATGCTATTAAACATTTTGTTCTATGCTATACTGATTTTACCATTCCACTGCCTTCAACAACGGTGCTTTTCATGAATAATAATAGATATTAAATATTCTGTAACAGGTTATAACAAGATTACACAAGCAAAAACGTGTTTTTCAACACTTTTCTCTTCTGTATTCTTAAAGTAACTCCACACATTCTATTTGTATGTTAAATATAGATGAACACATTAACATACTTTTTTTTCATGGAGTGCTTGAGTAAGTGAATTGACCTCAGTATATAACTGGTAACTTTGGTTTTGTTTTGTTTTTAATCTCTAAAGAAATAAAAGTGGGTGTCAATCATAGTGGGATGTTAACTCAACCTATAATAATACTCTGCTGTTTCTGCTTCTCTTTTTAATTAAAAAATGTAATCACCCAACCTGTTAGAAATAGCAGCTAAATTCCAACAAATCCCACTCTACTATATTAGGAAAAAAAGGACACATTGGATAATGTGTGCTTAAGGAAAAAATTTAATCCTCAGGTAGTATGATCAGGACTAACCTGGTGCTAAATAACATAAAATATTGAAATTCTGTATTTTTTAATGGTTTAAAAAATTACTTTTGATGATTTTTGTTAGTATTGGGTATTGTACACTTGTGAAATATATATAATATATATATATATAACGAAGGAAGTATGGCAAGGAATCAGGTGGACCATAACGCACCAGAGTACTCGATACTTAGGGTAGTAGAGTGGGTAATAAGAAAAGAGTCAACATATATGAATGTACATACATAAAATAAAATAAAATACTTGAAAAAGAATGTATACATGAAAAAGATGCAAAGGAGGTGTCTGTTCAAGCCACCAGGATATTATTGGGATGTGCATAAAGTTACATAAAATACTTAAAGACTGTGATGCATAGGGTTATATAAGATACAGAAGGACTGATGATCAAAGGGACTGGGTAAGAACCTGCACATCAGCTATGCACATGAGACAGATTTCATGACAGGTGGACACTGGGGACCGTCTAGGTATACACAAACAAGATATATATATCGGGAATGTGTAGAATATCCTTTTGATAATAGTATATATGAAATGTACATGGAATGGATGCATAAATAGAATATACCAACAGCTTGTGTTGTAGGCATGCATATAGCAACGGCAGGCAGAGTTAGAATTAACGCCAACATTAACCTTAAGTCCAACATTAAAGTTGCAAATTAAACATCAAAAATCAAAAATTAAAAATTAAAATTAAAATCACAGATAAGGTTGTAAACAAAATCAGACTTATATTGAGTCGGCGTCCCCATGTTCGTGGGATGGTGTTATCCAAGGTACGTAATGAGGTAGGTATCGTTGGATCTGCCGTTGATTTCAGCTTGTTCTGCTGAGCATTCATGGGTATGCTGTCGCATGTTGTGGTCCGCTGCATGGGCCCCAACTGGCATCGTCGTACTGGTAGGGCCTGTGTTAGACCCATCCGGTATCACTAAAGCGGAGAGTGTGCATTTATGTTGGTGTCTGCCGGCTATGATGATTTCAGATTTGAGGTTGACTGCGTCACCCTTTAGTTTTACTATCTCCATAGTCTTGGATAGGCACAATCTGCACCTCTTCTCTCCAGCCAAGTACGCATTTGCGCGCTGGATGATACTCCAGCTGAGGTCAAACATCGTGCCACTGTCTTTGAGTCCCCATATTAGGTCCGCCAGTCTAGTGGAGTGTCTCTTGTTCCTGACCTTGAACGAGTTCTTGTGGTTGTACATCCTCGATATATATATAGTCTAACCCATGCTAGCGTGGAAGATAGACGTTAAACGATGATGATGATATATATATATATATTTCTTGTTTAAAGTTCAGGTGGGAGTTATTTATACCATAGGAATAACCTGTGTATAAGCCACATTTAGCACTCAATGTAGATAGTACAAATTCATAGTCGTAAGAATCATTTTATAGTAATTTATCAATGAAGTATAGTTGCGTAGGAATTAAAACAAAGACATCAGATTATATTTCCACATATCATCATCATCATCATCATTTAATATCCGCTTTCCCTGCTAGCAAGGGTTGGATGGGTCTACATAGATGAAGTCAGTACTGAAGTGAGGCCACTGATGTCCTAAACAGGCAGAGGAGGTCTGTATCCTTCTTACGTATGGACATTATCGAGGGCAGAGGAGAAATCGTTGTGTCTTTTGACACAAACTGAAAGATCCTCCTAATCCCTTGTTTGGAAAGCTTTCTAAAGCTGGATGCCCTTCCTAACACCAAACACTTTACAGTATATACTAGGTGCTTTTATTGTGTAGATCAACAGTACTAGGGAGGGTCTTATGTCCTTAACATAACTAAAGGATCCTTCCAACCCTTTGTTTGGCAAGCATTCTATGGATGGGTGCCCTTCCTATCACCAACTACTTTACAGCATGTACTGGGTGTGTTTATTATGTAGATCACCAACACTAGAGAGGTTGTTGTGTCTTTGACACAGCTGAAGGGTCTTCTCAATCCTTTTAGGCATGGTCTCTACAGCGAGGTACCCTTCCTGTCACCGACCGACCATACAGAGTGTATTGGGTGCATTTTAATGGCACCATCACTAGAGAAGTTGTTGGTCATAGACCAAACTGTAGTCTTCTCCACTCTGGGAAGGAGGCAATAGAGGAGGGAGATAAGTATTAAGTTATAGGTGTTTGTGAATATGGTTAGGGATGACTGATTAGTGTCTGGGGATGTAGTGCTGTAAGGGATGTGGTCACTGGTGGCGGTGGGGCATGATGGAGAGATAGGCAGGGGCTAAAGCATAGGTGTAGCTGGTTAGTATATGGGCTACTCTAAAGTTTCCTTCTTCCAAATTTCCCTCACAAGCATTTGTTAACCAAAGTCTCTAGTAGAAAACATTTGCCTAAAGGGCCATGCAGTGAGATCATCATCATCATCATCATCATCATCATTTTACGCCAGCTTTTCCCTGCTTGCAAGGGTGGGACGGGAACTGATTCTGGCTTGATTTCTACAGCTGGATGCCCTTCCTAACACAACCTCATTTACAGTGAGTGCTGGGTGCTTTTTTTTCCGTGGCGCCTACACGTCCACTTTACAGTGTGGGCTGGGTGCTTTTTTTGCTGTGGCACCTCCACAATCACTTTGCAGTGGAATAATAGGGAACCCAGTCCTATCATCTCATTTCTACAGCTGAGTAAACTGGAGCAATGTGAAATAAAGTATCTTGCTCAAGGACACAACACATCACCTGGTCTGAGAATTGAACTCACAACCTTTCGATTGCAAGGCCAATGCTCTAAACACTAAACTATGTGCCTCCATCGTGGGATTGAATCCAAAATCAGATCATGATTATGCCAGTGCCTATACTTTAGCAAAATATAAAATACAAAAAACACCACACTTTTAAAAAAATTTCTCAATTTATGGAAATGTTTGATATTTTGATGCAGCATTTTCCAGCTCTTTATGTTCTGAGTTCAAATCCTGCTGAGGTCAACTTTGCCTTTCATCTTTACAAGGTTGATAAAATAAGATATCAGTCCAAAACAGGGGTTAATTTAATTGACCTTTCCCATCCCCCTATTCGCTGAACTTGTGCTTAAAGTAGAAATCATTTATATATTTAAATGAAGGTTTAATTTGAACATTGTTCTATTTGTAGGAGGTGTATTGTTTGAACCATCTCTGCAGAGAAAGAAGAGACTTGATGGTCCTCTTACTTGTTTATCGAGTGATTTCTCAGTAAAAACACCCAGCTCCAATGATGACTATATACTGCTGGGAAGAAATGAAAAGTTTCAAGGAAATATCTGCTATAAACCGAAAAGACATTTTAAAATAAAAAAGGTATTGCTTATTTTAACCCTTTTTATACCAAACTCTAACTGAAACCACCTCTGGTTCTGATACAAAACTGTTTGTTTTAAGATGTTAATAGTTATTTTAAAATCTTTCACATATATGGTGTTTTTCATTAGAATTGAGCTTATGAAAAGGTTAAAGTTTTTATCTTTGTTTTTACTAATAATAAATATCATTAGTAAAATTAAATGTTAATACTTAGTAATCAGAGCTGACTGATCAGATGCCACCTCCCTTCAGATCCTCCTCCCTCACTTGTCTACTCTTTAATCACCTGTATTGCATCCACCTCTGTATAATGATGATCTTTTTAACTGGTTGAAGTCCTTCATTCTCAGTCGAAGAGAGGTAGTCACGGTTCTGGGATAGCATTCCTCACCATATGAGATGTCATCTGGTGTACCACAGGGATCTGTTCTTGGCCCCCTTTTGTTTGTGGCATATATTAATGACATAGATGCCAACTTAAGGAATGCCACAGTACTAAAGTACGCAGACGACATCAAGCTGTACCTTGAGATAAAAAGGACAGATCCTGAACACTATAGATCTTGCTTGCAGTCTGACCTGGACACAATGCAACAGTGGATCTCAGACTGGCAACTCAAGCTAGCTGTGGACAATTTTGCATTTTGGGAGTAAAAACCCAGCGTCCACATACTCCCTCCACAGCACTAATACCAAGAAGTCTTCCTGTGAACGTGACCTGGGCATTACGGTCAGCAGCGATTTGCGTTGGACGAGGCACGTCTCTAAAATTGTCAAGAGGGCCGAGGGTGTCTTAGCATCACTCAGCAAGACCTTTGTCAGCCGCTCTCCAGATATCTATTTGAGGCTGTATACAGCTATGGTGCGACCACACTTAGAATTTGCATCACCAGTCTGGAACCCCTATCTTGCTCAGGACATTGACCGCCTGGAAACTGTTCAGAGACGTGCAACCAAGCGAATACCCTCCATCAGGCATCTACCATACTCTGAGCGCCTTGCTTCCCTGGGCATGGATTCATTGAAGCTCCGACGCCTGGCAACTGACTTGGTAAACACCCACAAAATTGTTAACCATGTTGCCAACAACAACCCTGAGTACCTTTTCGATTTCCATGTGTCTAACACACGTGGACATGCCCACAAAGTAAGAAAACAGCACAGTTCCCATAACTTTCGGAAACATTTTTTCACGCTCAGAGTTGCTGAAGCATGGAACAAACTACCTGCATCAGTTGTTAGCTGTCGAGACACTGCATCCTTTAAGGCCTCCATGCTTCCCGAGATCCGCCAACAGAACAGCTAACACATACACACATGTACTTCCCTGACATTTGTGTATTATTCTATGTACTATATTGACGAGTTGTAGTGCACCTGAGCACTTTACACAATAATTTCATTATTATTATTATTATTATTATAAACACCTATGTTCTTTTCACTCTATATCTAATAGTTCTTCAAACTACCTTTGTTGTTTTTACCTTATACCTAATAGTTTTCTAAACACCTATATTGTTTTCACCTTAGAGTTAATAATTCTCTAAACACTTATACTGTTTACACCCTAAGAATAAGAATTTTATAAAAATAAAACATTGTTTTACCACATGATTAACAGTTTTCTCAACACCTATACTGTTTTCACCTTAGAGTCAATAGTTCTCTAAACACTTATATTGTTTTTACTGCATGGTTAACAGCTCTCTAAACATGTATATTGTTATCACCCTAGAATTAACAGTTCTCTATACATCTTTACTAGCAGTTCTCTAAACACATAGGTTTCACCTAAAAGTTAACAATTCACTAAACACTTTTGTTGTTATCACGCCAGTCATTATACCTTTGCACTTTTGTGAGACTCATTTTATCACCTCTGGAGTTTGTTTATACAAAATTTTGTAATATATTCTGAGCATGATTGATGCATTTTATATTTATTTATTAAAATAGAATGAAACTAGTGAAAACCAGAAATGTGCAGATGATGAGTCCTGCGATCCACATGTAAGTGATGAATACATACTTCTTGGAAGCAATATCAGATTTTCAGTTAATACAATTTACCATCCAAGGGTGTGTTGGCATTATTATCTAAACTCTGATAATGTCAAATGTTTGGTAAGCCTTTTGGTTTTTGTTTTTATTCTCCTGTGCATGCAATATTATCTTATGCATGTAATATATGAGACAACATTTATATTATCTCATGCATGCAATATAAAGGACAACATTCATATACTCATATGCATGTAATATAAACAACAATATGTGAATGGCCAACTAGTTCTGTAGTAGAAGCTGAATGGCCAAACTGCATTACCAAGTGCACACTCTGACACCTCTTCTGATATATGTTTGTAATAGGTTTTTTTCTGTTGGTATTTCGTAGTGTTTATTATTATTATTATGTCGTTGTTGTATTGTAAGTATAACTTTGAATAGAAGCAAAGAAAAAAACATTTTATAAACATATTCATAATGTATGAAATGCACCTGGCCATAGAAACCATGCCAAAATTGGAACTTATACAAATGAGACATGGTTTCGCAGCTTGTGTTGTAGGACAATAGCCCCTATTGAATGCTGACTTGGTCTGTAATGATCTGTTCAACCTATATCAACATGGATATAGTAGTCAATGAGTGATTAACATTTGATTTCATTTCTGTTCTATTGGTTTTATTTTCCTCAGATACAAATGGAAAATATTGATAAAACTTCTGTAAATGGAAAGGTCCCTGGTGATTACAATGAAGGAACACCAACCAATGATGAAGAATATATACTTCTTGGCAATCATGCAAAGTTTTCTGACAATATTGTCTATAAACAGAAGAAAAGGATGAATAAATATGCTGAAACTGAACTGGATTTGGTAAGTGCTGAAAACAAGGAATTCTCTAAGAAAAATATTATCATCATCATCATCACCGTTTAATGTCCATTTTTCCACGCTAGCATGAGTTAGACGAGTTGTCACGTTGTGAGTAATGCCAGGTCAGGTGGCCATGTCACGTTCATATAGAACTGATTTTGGCTTGGTTTCTACAGCTGGATATCATTCCTAATGCCAACCATATTTACGGTGTGTACTGGGTGGTTTTGTCATGTCACCATCATGAACATTTTACAGTATGGGCTGGGTGCTTTTTGTTGTGACTCCTATACGACCACTTTATAGTGTGGACTGGGTGCTTTTTGTTGTGACACCTATACGACCACTTTTCATTTGAATGTAGTATATTAATATATTATACATTGTATTAATAGTTAATATATCTTTGTCATCAGAATATAATGCTGGTGTCATCTAGTTGTAATGTTGGTGTCAATACATCATTGTCATCTGGATATAATGCTGGTGTTAATAGTTAATACATCTTTGTCATTTGGCTGTAAAGTTGGTGTTAATATACACTAGAGTCAGTATTTCTTTAAACATTCCTATTGTTTTTTACCTTACAGGTAACAGTTCTCTAAACACATTTATAATTTTCACCTTAAATTTAACAATTCACTAAACTCTTTTGTTGTTGTCCCAGTCATTATACCTTTGCTAGAACCACTTTCAATGTTAATCATATTACCCATGTGGTTTGTTTAACCCTTTAGCATTTACATTACTCTATATATACTTTTGCATTTTCACAGTAAACACTTAATCTCACAGAGTATCAAATCTTAGAGATTTTGATATTAATTATTTTGAGAACAATACCTTAACATCAACATGAGTGACTGGTTACAGCCAGTTTGAATAGAAAGCGATGAGAGAATTCTGGCTGGATACAGCTGGTTTAAATGCTAAAGGGTTAAAGAAAATTTTGTAATATATTCTGAACCTGATTGATGCATTTTATATTTAATTTTTAAAATAGAATGAAATCGGTGAAACCCAGAAATGTGCAGATGATGAGTCCTGCGATCCACATGTAAGTGATGAATACGTACTTCTTGGAAGTAATATCAGATTTTATTCTCTCTTTCTCTATATCTCTCATTCTCTTTCTTTCTTGCTCCTTCACTTTTTTCTCTCTACATCTCTTTCTTTCTTGCTCCTTCACTTTTTTCTCTCTCCTTCATCATCATCATCATCATCGTTTAATATCCATCTTCCATGCTAGCATGGGTCTCTGTCATAATTATAAGCTTCAAAATGTTATGCCATCAATATTCCAAGTTTAACTTTTCTTGAAACACTTGAAGCTTGTGTCATATATTACTATAAAAAAAACTTAATATGGAAACAAAGAACTAAATAGATTTGATACATTGATTTATACTGATTGATTTATTATCTCTTTTATCATCATCAAACAAACGTTAAATCATGATAATTACATTCAAGGACAGTAGCCCCTATTGAATGCTGACATGGTCTATAACGACCTGTTCAACCTATATCAGCATGGAGAAGTAGATGTAAAATAACTATAGTCAATGACTGATTAACATTTGTTCTATTGGTTTTATTTTCCTCAGATACAAATGGAAAATATTGATACAACTTCTGTAAATGGAAAGGTCCCTGGTGATTACAATGAAGGAACATCAACAAATGATGAAGAATATATACTTCTTGGCAACCATGCAAAGTTTTCTGACAATATTGTCTATAAACAGAAGAAAAAGATGAACAAATATGCTGAAACTGAACTGGATTTGGTAAGTGTTGAAAACAAGGAATTCTTTAGACAAATATCATCTGAATGTATTAATAGTTAATACATCTTTGTCATCAGAATATACTACTGGTGTCAATACATCTTTTTCATCTAGGTGTAATGTTGGTGTCAATACATATTTTTCATCTGGATACAATGCTGGTGTCAATACATCTTTTTCATCTTGGTGTAATGTTGGTGTCAATAGTTAATACATCTTTGTCATCTGGATGTAATGTTGGTGTCAATACATCTTTGTCATCTGGATATAATGCTGGTGTCAGTAGTTAATACATCTTTGTCATCAGAATATAATGCTGGTGTCAATACATTTTTGTCATCTGGATATAATGTTGGCATCAATACATCTTTGTCATCTGGATGTAATGTTGGCATCAATACAATAAAAAAATGTTTTTTTCCTGTTTTCTTTCTTCACTTACACTTTCTTTCTTTCTATTTCTTCTATCATCATCATAGTTTGACATCCACTTTCCATGCTAGCATGGGTTAGACGGGTTATGCCATTAGCAGCAAGTTGGAATAAGTGACTGTGTTTTGCTCATATAGAACTGTTTCTGGCTTGGTTTCTATGGCTGGATGCTCTTCCTTATGTCAACCACACTTACAGAGTGGGCTGGGTGCTTTTTGTTGCAACTCCTACATGACCAATTTATATTGTGGGCTGGATTTTTTGTTATGATACCAACATAACTTTACAGTGTAAGGGGTGTGTGGACACAAGTGGGTGGGTGGCTGTAAGGATGTGGAGGGTATAGTGGTTAAGAGGTTCCTACTAGATGTATTTTCCAATGATAGACTAACATCTGATATTTCAAAACTTTTTTTTACTACATCAAACATTAAACTAATATATGTCATCATTGTAATGTGTGGTTCTTCCCTGTTGTTTTTCTTTGTTGGCTTTCCTCAAGTTCCACTGAAGCAGGTGGAGAAGTTCAAGTTTCTTGGGACCGTGTTCACGAGTAATGGAAGGCAGGAGGTGCAGCCAACTAGCTAGACTTGCCTCATAGTGTGGACAACCCATCTAACCCATGCAAGCATGGAAAAATAAGACGTTAAATGATGATGATGATATATATAAGCACCCAGTCTGTGCTGTAAGATGATTATATTGATGCCATGAAAAGCTTCCAGTACATACTGTAACAGGGTTGGCATTAAGAAGTGTATCTAGTCATTATGAACAAGTCATGGTCACCACTCTAGCTTCATAATGTAAGGGCCCGTCTAACTCATGCAAGCATGGAAAATAGATGTTAAACCATGATGATACATATATCTGTGTGTTTGCATGTTTTCATATCATTTAACACAAAATAGTGATATTTATGTTTCATGTATATCTGTGGTATATAATTATTGTAATTCAGAAAATACGTTAAACATTATTTAAAATTCTTTGTTTATTTAGGAAATTGAAGACCAATATCCTACTACAAGAAAGGATTTAAAACCAGCTCCTGTTATTGATACAAGTAAATTTACAAAATCTTCTCATGCTATAATGTTGGACAATTTGAAAACAAATGATAAGGTATGGTGCTTTTTTTTATTTACCATATTTTATAATTTATTTAAATTATTTACCATCTGTGTTGACTTCATTCTGTTTATACAGCACATGTACAGAAGTGATCTGACAGCTCTGGAATAATATGGTTTTTAGAGTAGGTACACCAAATCCCTGTGTGTCATAAGAAATGACTAAAATTATTAGCAACAGGAAAGATATCTTGGTGTAAAACTCATCATTCTAAATTTATATGTGGCCCCTGGGTGAATACAATTGTAGATAAATTTAAAGGTTGTGAATACAAACCCTAACACTAGTACTGCATGTTATCTTTAACAAAGGTATGTTATACACTCTTAACAAAGTATATTTATTGTATAGCTTTCTATATTTTTGTTTTGTGTATATTGTGTATACTTAATTCATTCATTACCGTATTTCTAATGAAAGATACTATCTATGATTTACATATAATTTTGAAAATGATAAAAAATTTGAAGAGGTTTAATGATATAACTAACTTTCTCCTCATTGATCTTGTGCTTGGAACAAAGGTTCTTACATAAAATTATAATTGAAAGTTTTTAGATTAATGTAAACCTTTTAAAATAAACAGTTTTGTATTGGAGAACCAAGGACAGTTTAGTATTCAAAGAGTCATGGAGAATTGTACCTAACCAAGTGGGTTGAGTGTTGGCCTTCACCAATAATACAACTGTAGGGCTAGGGAACTGGAAGTGCAGTGCCAGTTATGCCAGAAGTGAGAGGCCGTGACATCATGTCGGAAGTACAGACCATGTCTCCCTTATGGTCCATATGCCACGATAGAGTGTGGATAGTCATGCGAATGAGTGTGTGAGATTTGCCACGTTCTCTGGCCAGACATGAGACAGGTGAGCATCATATAGAGAGATTCAGTCCGGACACAACTTGAGACACAATAGTAAGTCCCTTCGCTTCTTATGACAACAACATTTAGCTATTGATGGTTTGCCACCTGCACTGAATTTAGTTGTTAAATAAGGTAGCTGAAGGAAGAACAATTTAAACTAGTTTATTGTACTGGGCTCATATTCCCATATTCACAGACTTGTCAGAGGCTAGCACATTTTTAATGAAAAGAACTCTTTCTGAAAGTTTTAACACAATAAAAACTGCGATAAACTCTGTTATTAGCCAACAAAAGTTTTAATAAGTCAGTGCCTATGACTAAAGTACTTGAAGATTTCCTTGACACAAGAGCTGGTGATGTGATAAAATGCACTCACTCTGTAAATAGTAGTGCTGATGCCACAATAATATGCACCCAGTACACTGTAAAGTGGTTGGCATTAGGAAGGGAATCCAGCTGTAGAAACCATGCCAAATTACAGAATGTATGAGCAAGATACAACCATATCTTTGACTGTGACGATCCATCCTAGCCATGCCAGCATGAAAAACAAATGTAGAATGATGATGATGAGTCTCTTTAACTACCTTGTCTGCAAATGTTTTTTAAAACTTTTATTGCTATTTCTTCTTTCCAGTAAACTAAGAGCAGACACTTTTTATTCCATTCATACTTCCATGTCATTGATAGTAGCATGTCTATGTATCTTTGTAACTGTATTTACATCTTTATTACTTCTGTGCTAATGTTTGTAAACTTAATGGCAAGCTTTCCTATTCTTCTCCAGATATTTGCAAATCTTTATTTATTATGTGAACTAGCTTCACATCTAGAGAAACATTTTTGTTGTTTTCTTCTTCCATCCAGCTTTCCTTTTTCCACTGTCATCATGTCTACCTCATTATTTTATTTTTCAGCCAATAAATGAGCTCACTGATAAAATCAATAAAGATACAGTAGATGATTGTACTGACAAAGAGAACACAAAGGTTGAGGTAATTATTATAAGATGTATTCCAAAAGCCAGATTAATATTTATGACAACAATTAGAATCTATGGAGTGGTGCAGTATTTAGTTATATTCCTTTAGATGTTGAGCTTAAATCCAGCTGAGATGCACTTTGTCTTCCACCTTTGAGATTGATAAAATAATTCCTACTAGGTTTGAGTGAATTGATTATATTCTTCCCTCAACATCTGTGGTCTTGTGCCTGTGTTAGAAAACAAATTTACAGTTTACAATTGTAATTGAAATATTCTGAATAATTAATGCATTTAGCTGGAGAGAAATATAGTGAGCACACACTGTTGGATGTATAATGTTGATGTGAATGAACGCTGCAACATAAATTAATGTATTGAGAGGAAAATTAGGTATAAGGGGAATCAGATGTTGCCTGCTGGTATGAACATATAAAGTGTATGGATGGTAATCAATAGGTGGAAAAGTGCCAAGAGTTCCAAATGGAAGGAAGATGTGGAAGAGCAAAACCAAGGAAGATTTGGGTCTCAGGATGCTGAACTTCACAAAGGAGATGACACAGGACAGAAACAGGTGGAAGGACTCTGTACTGGAGAGGACTTACTTAACCCATACAAACATGGAAAAGCAGTAAAAAAATGTTTTTTCTTCTTTCAGTAGTCAGGCTTGTTTGTCAGATTCAGCTCTTTGATAGCTTAGATGTTGTTATATCAAACAGTTCTTACATGATTGGAACTGTGTGTTGGCTGGGTTTTTATGGGTGCTGGATGCCCTTCTTACCACCAACCATGTTTACAGTGTGGAACTGGGTGACACTGTACTGTTATGAAGAGGGTCTGGCCAGTTGGCCATGCCATACCCTGCTCACAGCAGAGCTGTAATTTAGGAGCTGAGTAGTCCAATTATGAGAGAGGTCTGGCCAGTTAGCTGCGCCATGTCTTGCTCATAGTGGGGCCGTGTTTAGGCTAGGTTTTTACGGCTGCTGGATGCCCTTCCTACTGCCAACTATATTTACAGTGAAAAACTGGGTGGTCCCCATTATGAGGTGTCTGGCCAGTTGGTGGCATCGTGCCCTGCTTGAAGTGGAATCCTGGAACAGGGTGGTCCTGTTATGAGGTAGATCTGGCCAGTTGACCATGATTTACCCTGCTCATAGCAGAGCCTGTGTTTTAGGTGGGAATTTTACAACTGTTGAATGCCTTTCCTAACAACACCCACAGTGGGTTGTTGTACTTATGAGGCAAGTCTTGCCAACAGATGCATATTATGGGGGCTGGATGGGCATATTATGAGGGATGTCTGGACAGTTGGCCATGCTGGGACCCATGTTGCTCATAGCGGGACTGTGTTTTTTGCTGGAATTTCATCACAGCTGGATGCCCTTCCTAAGCACAAGCCACATTTACAGTGTGGGCCAGACTGGGTTGTCGACTTGGATCTTTTGTCATAAGCTGTAGTGCCAGAGTTCTTGGTCCTGTGTCATCTGTCGAGAGGTTCAGCAGTGCCAGGTCAACCTTTATTGTTTCATTCCACATCTTAGGTCTTCCTCTTCCAAGGCACCCTATATCTTTGAGTGCCCTGCACCTTTTTATACAGCTGTCATCCTTCATGCACATCACATGTCCATACCACTGCAGTCTTCTCTCCTGCACACGGCATTTGATCCCTCTTATGCCCAGTTTTGCTCTCAATTCATTTGAATTTTGCTGTTCATGCACACAATTGTTACACATCCATCGGAGCATGCAGATATATGTATATATATTTTGAAATATTCTTAAAAAAGTAATAGATTAAAATATAGTAATTTTCAAGTCATGAGTAGTCATTTGATATTCTTCATGTATTTAAGATTGATGAAGTAGTAAATCCAGAAAAATCCCAAGACAAAAGATCTGTGATGTTTGAAGGTGTCTCACCACAAAATCATTCAGATAGTGAACAGGTTAGTAAACTATCTTTTTCTTGTAAATTTGAAATAAAAATCTTTTTCTTTCTCCATTTTATGTTTCTCTCTCTCTCTCTCTCTTGCTGGGAACAAGACTACTTTGATGCTGGGGTAATGGAGAAATATTTAGTCTTGCTGGGACAAGATAACCTCTCTAAATGCTGGTGTCATGATAAAATAATAAAAATGGTGAAGTATTTTGGTTATTGTTGAAATAAGATAGAAATAAGAAAACTTATCTTTTGAATTAATAATCTAACAGTTTGACCATTATGTGACTGTTAGATCCTTGTATAGGGACAAGTTGAATCTTTGTAAGGGAGTCAGATAATTGAATTAGCTCAATATATTTATTATTGGTGTCTATTTTATTGAGGAATTAAATGCAAATTTGACTGCTTTATACTGCTTAATCTGGGAGGGAAGGGCAGTGCTCATTATTCTTGAAGACCTCCAAGAGGGAGGGAACAAAGAAGGTTTCTCCAAGTCAAAGACCTGACTTGAATGCCTGCAACAGGGTAGATTCTGCTAAAGGTACCAAAGAACCAGATGGTTGTGTTAAATAGAATAGAGTGATGGATTAAGTCTGCCACTCAAGAACTCAGTCAGAACAAATACCACAAGGTATCTGGTCTGATCCTTTAACAGATCTGCCAGTATACTTCAGCAGGATTTGAACTCAGAAGCCAGGGAAACAAAACTAATTGCCATAGATATTTAGTTAGGTATACCCAGCATTAGGAAGGGCATCCAGCTGTAGAAAGCTTGCTAAACAATGGGTTGGGAGGATCCTTCAGTTTGTGTCTGTACTCTACTCAATAGAATATAAGACCATATGTAAGCAAGATGCAGACTCTTTGGCCTGTCTGGGAGGTCAGTAGCTCTGCTTCAGTACTGACTTGGTCTATGTAGATTCATCCAATCCTTGCTAGCATGGAAAGCAGACATTAAATTATGATGATGATGATTTATTATTTCCCCTAAATCTATTGCTCATAAATGTATAAATATTTAGTTATCAAATCTTATAATTTTGATGACAGAACAGAAATGACATTGACAAAAATGATTCTTCTATTATTATTTCATTTTTTTTTTACCAGAAGTTACTTTCATTACTCTATAAGTCTGGTTTAAGTGCACCCAGATATTCTACATTAAGGATCTCAGAATATCAGAAAAATTTCACGTTGAAGAAACCTATAAAAGCAGATTCCATTGCACAAAAATCTAAGGTAACATTGCTTTTTTTAAAAGTGTTCAAACATTTAATTGTTTATGTAGCTTTCAAATACATAGGGTTAGTGAATGCATTATAGCTGAATGATTGAGAGGTTCACTTTATAATCATTAGGTTCCAGGTGCAATCTCACTGCATGGCATCTTGGACAAGATAAATTTACCATTACCTTGGGTCAACCCTTGCTTTGTGAGTGAAATTAAGTTGACATGGCAGATACTGTTTGGAAGCCCATCAGATGGAATGTATTTGTAATTCAAAGAGCCAACAATTTGGTTTTTACCAAGTTTACTTTAAGCCCATTTGATTCTAAGTTCTGTTTCAATAGATTTGGCTATAAGAACCAGGTCATCAGCTTACAGAAGTTCCCATGGATAGCCAGTCTTAAACACCTCTATTATGGCCTGGAAAACTATAATAAACAGGAATGGACTGAGGACTGAACACTGAGGTTTTCATTAAACTCATTACCTACTCTCGTTTTACCGACAGCTTCTCTGTACAAGGCTTTCACTACAAGCCATTCTTCAACACCTAGTTTCCTTAATGACCACCATATAACAAATCATGGTATTCTGTCAAAGATCTTCTCCAGATCAATAAACGCAAGATATGGCTTACACATAACTAGGAACTTCTCTTGTAGTTGTCTTACTAAGAAGAAGGCATCTATGGTGCTTCTCCCTGGCACAAAACCAAACTGTATCTCATCTGATTTGATTTTTTTTTCCTAATTAGTTGTACTGAAACACTTTCTGTAACTTTCATAACTTACTCCATCAGTTTTATGCCCCTGTAGTAGTTGCTCCTTTCTAGAACATCATCTTTTTTTGTAACAATAAGTATACTGCTACACTAATCATTGGGTATGACCCCATCATGTATTACCTAACAGATTATGTAGGTATCTAGTTCGACTCCTAGCTGGATTTTTTACTACCAAGTTTCTACCACAGCTCAACTTACTGAAGTATCATGGGTGCTCATGCGAGTGCTTAGCTATTCTATTGTCTCAGCCTCACTATCTTTTAACCTTTTAGAAATTTACATTACTCTATATTTGTTATTGTATTTTCATGGTAAACCTCACGTAATATCGAATCTATGAGATTTTGATGTTATTTATTTTGAGAACAATACATTAACATCAGTATGAGCAGCCGGTTTGACCAGCAAGAGGTGAGAGAATTCTGGCTGGATACGATCAGTTTAAATGCTAATGGGTTAATCCAATAGCAAGTGCTGTGAATAGAATTCTAGTTTAACCTCAATTTTTTTTTTCATCCAGAAACTTATTCAAGCAGGATCCTATTTTAATCAAGCCTCTTCTCAGAATAATTACTCGATAAAGAAATCAGAATATCAAAGTAATTTTGGCACCCCAGTAACTGACAAAAGTGTGAAATCTAATACATCTGTAGCTGAGAATAATGATAATTCTTGCCCAAAGAAAATGAAGCATTCTCGTAGAAGCAAGTCAGTGAATTCTAAGAGAACCGAAAGAATAGGAGAACTGACCAAATCAGTGCTAACTGAAGATGGATACTCCAGAATAAAAAAATCCTCACAACCTATTAAGAGTGCAAAAAGTTTGTCAACAAATTCTGAAGTCAGTGCTAGTACATCACCAATGTCATCATCAAGAAGAACTGAAGACCGTGGCAGAGCTAGGACGAAATATGGGGTTGGTTTCTAAACTTAGTTGCTTTTTACTTTTGCTCAAGAAGCTCTTATTTATCTATCATATCATCACTATTGTTATTATCTCCATCATCATCAGCTTCATCATCATTATCACCACCACCACCATTAGCATTATCATCATTGCCACCATTTTCACTATCATCTTAATCATCACCATTGCCACCACCATCATCATCATTGTTATCACCATCATTATTATCAGCATTACAATCATTACCGCCACCATCTCCATTATCATCATTATTGACTGTATGTGTAATTCAACCAAAGCAAAGATAAAAATATACATATTTTCGGCTACTGAAGATTGCAAATCATAAAACAAAATTCTTCAATGGACACATCAAGCTTGTCTTCTCCTTCAACAACACCAAACCACACTCATCGCACAGATCTGTGATTTGTGTTAATGATTTATACATACAAGGGTTATGCTGCACTCTCTTTGGGGAGATAATCTCCCTTCATTGTTATAAGCTGTTTTCATTTCTCCTCTCAACGTTTAGAGTTAAAAATAATATATTACTTTACACTAAATTACACACACTATTACAACTAATATTATAACACAAACAGATATATTACACAATAATATTATAACACACTTACATTCATGTTACACAATAATAATATTACATCACACATTTTTTCATTTTATTTATGTTTTATTTGTTCCAAGTGAAATATAATTTTTTTCTTTCTACAGATCAAAAGATCCAAAAGTTTTGAAGGTAAGTAAATATTTAAACTGGCTATATCCTGTCAGAATTCTCTTGCCTCTTTCTGTTCAAACCTGCTGTAACCTGCCTCTCATAAGGTATTATTCTCAAATAGATTCGATATTATGTGAGGTAAAGCCTTTTACTGTGGAAATACAACAGTATATAGAGTAATGTAAACGCTAAAGGGTTAAAACTAAAAATTCAGTTACTGTGTGCAACCGAAGACAATGGGACCACTTCCAACAAGGGCAGCTTCTGAACCCTCGAGGATTAGGGACTTGGAAGTTTTCAACACTGGTCACCTTTTCTTTTGTTTTTCCTTTTTATCTTTTTATTTATTAAATTCTATCAAAGAATATTAATTCTTTTCTTATCAAACCATCCAAAACTGCCCCCGATTCTATGATACAAAACTGTTTTAAAGTGTTTATATTTATCTACAAAAAACTTTCCATCATAATTTTATGTAAGAACATTTATTAAGCTATGCTCCAAGCACTAGTTTAATAATGAGAAAGTTATTTTACTAAATCCCTCCAATTCTTTTTTTTTTTATTATTTGAAAACCATAGGTAGTATCTTTCAAGAAATATGGTAATGAAAGGGTTAAGCTTCTTTAATTTCATAGTAGATTCTTCTTTTGTCTTTCTTTTTATCAGATTCAAAAAAATTTTATTCCTGTGTTTATACCACTTTGTGCAGGGTCCACTCGGTGTATTCATATAACCCAAATATTGCTTCAATCATCTCATCGCTCTGATGAAATTGGAGGCCTATCAGTCTTAGCTGGGTCCTAAAGAACACGTTTCTCGACACGGGGCTGAGAGGGGCAGATTTTCAGCTCACAATGCAAAATAGCCAGATCTGGTATGACAAAGTATTTAGCTTGATACACTAACAATTTCACTGCCCTTCATTGGAACTTTTCTCAAAGACTTTGAAAGGGTCATCGGCACTAAACTGAAAAAGAAAAAAAAAGAAAGAAAAATGAGTAACTGTATTTAGTTACATCCTTCTACATACTGAGTTCAAATCTTATTAGGGTTAAGTTAGTTTTCCATCTCCTGTGATGAAAAATTAAGCACCAGTTATGTCCTCGGGTCCTGTTCAATTGACTCAACTTCTTTACTCTATAAATTTTCAGTCTTATGTCAATGTGATTATTTGACAATTTAAATATTCTTCAAATATATATTATTTAATTAATCACATTGCCTAATGAATGCATGTCATATAAATTAGAGTGAGCTAATTGTAGTTATTTTCTATACTAAGATTTTTTCAACATGCTGACGCATATGTGTATATGTGTGGTAGCATCCTGCATCAGACGTAAAGAGAGAGGAGTACTATGAGGTAGTCATAACAACAGTGGTAGCAGCCTGCATCAGTGAATGTTAGAGACTGTTTTCTGTAGTTTATCATCACCCCTTCCTTCCCCAATCATCTCTAGTGCGTGACGTCATCACACCTTCCTTTCTCAATCATCTTTAGTGTGATGTCATCACCTCTTCCTTCCTCAGTCATCTCTATTCTGTAACGGAAGGACGGACGGAAGTTGCTCAAATTTATATATGGATCTTGTATAGCATTGCTATAGTAGTATTCCACATAATGATAAGGATAGTTATCTTCCGATGAGGGGGCAAAAATATGTGAAATGAAGGCATAAGAATAATCTTTAGTGCTTAGTTAAAATTTTTTACTCTTCCCTTCATACTTAACAAGTGGTTGTTATAGCGACATGAACTCGTAACATCCTGTACCACATGAAACTATATTATCAAGATATTTTTGAAATGAACAAAACAACACAGTAACTGCATCACATTAAAAATTAAAGTCTTTCCTTTATTACTGCAAATTTTCACAATGATCTGTCCATAAGCATCTGAATTAGTGAACATTTTTAAAAGATATTTTCTTCTAAATCATTACAAAATGTTAAGCGTTAAATTGACCTTAAAAATTCTCACTCGTGTTTCTATTTTGAACAATGTTATTCTACAGCTATAGCATCACCTGAGCCCAAGGAGAAAGAACCTCCTACGTGAGTAAAACACCATTTGGCAGTTTTCCTCTTTTTTGTTGTTTATATATTTGTACATAGTTGTACATATATTAGTTAATATCATTGGGATTAGCAATCACACAAAGACAGTGTAGGGTTGTGGGACCCTTTTTTTTTAGTGTTTGCAAAATAAAAATGCACCCAGTACACTCCTGTAAAATTATAGTGGTGGTACCCTGGAAAAACGTGCCTAGTACACCCTGTAAGATGGTTGGTATCCAATCATAGAAAGCATGCCAAATATGGAGCATGTGAGCAAAATGAGGTCGCCCTGACCTATCTGGTCTCAAACCATGGCCATCTGTCCAACTTATGCCAGCATGGAACATAGGCATAAAATGACATTGATGATGATGAAGATATTTTTGGTTCATCCAGTGTTCTCAGATTTTAATTTTCCTTTCCTAATCATCAAACTAATTTGATTTTAAATGAAAATAATGAACATTTTTGTTTTAAATGCTTTGAAATATCTTCCCCATAAATTTTTGTTTTATTCTTTTTTTCCCCCTAGAGCATTTATGTCAGAGTACCAGAAGAACTTCAGTTCTCCCTCATCATTTGCCTATGTTAACAACAGTTGGGTATGTGATAACGCTCAGGTAAAGTCTTCCTTTATACTATCTGTTAAATATTTAATCAGTTTGGTGTATTTTTTTATATGTCATAAGATCTCCTTCAACTGCTCAAGTGGTTCTATAGAAATAGTAGACACTTTCTGTTACCTGGGTGACAAAATCAGCAGTAGAGGAGGGTTGCTCTGAAAGTGTAGTAGCCAGAGTTAGAACGGGATGGAAAAAGTTCAGAGAGCTAATACCGCTGTTGGCCACAAGGGGTTTTTCTCTAAAAGTGAAAGGCAGATTGTATGATGCTTGTTTACGGCGATGTTAGATGGTCACACCTGGGCATTGTGTGCTGAAGACTTGCGTAGATTAGAAAGAAATGAAGCTTGCATGCTCCGATGCATGTGAACGGCAAAGCATAAACGAATTGAGAGAGAGACTAAGCATAAGAGGTATCAAATGTGTTCTGGAGAGGAGATTGCATTGGTATTACACCTCTCTAAGACAATGTCACCTCTTAACCCAATATACACCCCACGCCACACACTCTACCCAATCCACTGTGTCAGTGACACAACAAAAAGCATCCAGTCCAAACTGTAAAGTGGTCATGTAGGAGACACAGTAAAAGGGCTCCCAGTCCACACTGTAAATGTGATTTGTGTTAGGAAGGGCATCCAGCCGTAGAAAACCTGCCAGAGACACTTCTGTATGAGCGAGACACGGTCTCCCGACCAATCCCGCTTCAAATGGCACAAAACCGTCTACCCCATGCTAGCGTGGAAGATGTACGTTAAACAATGATGATAACATCACAACTATACTGCTTTCACTTAGCTGTTAAAATGTGCAATATTTCTTTCTTAAAAGATCACTACCACCATTTTACATGTTTTCCATGCTGGCATTAGATAAATTATGTTGTTATTACAGCTCACATCTATATAAATTTAGCTGGCTTCCCATGAGGTTGTATTTCATAGGTTTCTCAGGTATTTTTATGATAGAGGCTCCACCTCCAACCTGCAGCCAGTTGCAGGAATTAACCCTCAGCTGCTACTGTTGGTACTTCTATATCTTTCTTTTTAGTTGAGTGAACTGATGATTTATTAAATAAAATATCTTTCTCAAAGACAGCACCTGCTGCCTGATCAATGAATCCAACACCATTTCAGTTGAATTAGATAAATCATTCAAATTGATTAATAATAATTATTGATTTGTCAGCCTTATGTTATTACCAGTGAAATGTTTTATAGAGAAATAACATCAGGAGTTGATACAAGTGTGATGGTTTCAATTTAGAACCCTAAAGCAGTAGTGTAGATGGTCTACTCTAGTACAAGTGTAGATGGTCAACTCTAGTTACGCCACTGCTCTAAACTATAAAATGTAGATACACATAACATATATTCTAGTTGATACACTCTATCTATTGACAAAGCAGTTAGACTCCCTAAGTTAGCCAGAGCAAAGCAGATAGATTAATGGAATTATTTCACTCCAAACACCGTTTTTTAATTATTCATCCATCTTATGAAAGTTGTTATTTTATTGATTGATTTTTCTTACTGTTTCTCAATAATCCACTTTACATATCTTCCTTATGGACATCAGTTATCAAATCTCCTCTTGTTAGAAATTTCCCTTATTCTTTTACTGATTTCAGTCACTAAATGGCAACCATGCTTTCAAAGGATTTTTTTTTCATTTATCTCTATTTGTCAAACCACTAAGTTATAGGACATAAAAAGACATGACATACAATATTTCTTAGGCATTCTAAACCTGGCAGAGCCTATCCCTCCCCAAGTATGAATACAGCCAATTTCTTTCAGAGAAAGAGATATAGATGAAAAAATTTGACCCCACTAATCAATCTCAAAAGGATGAAAAGCAAAGTTGACCTCAGCAGGATTTGAAATCAGAGTATAGAGAATCAGAACGAATAACAAAGCATTCTATCTGATGTTCTAACCACTCTGCCTGTTCGCCATATATATATATTTGAAAATTATAAGCTGCATCTTTCATTAGAAATATTGTAATGAAAGCAGGAACATAGTACACTTCCATGCTTGGATAGGGACACTGAATTAATTATGAGGATGAGAACAATGGTGAGGGCAGTGATAACGAAGGTATCAGTACTAAAAAAGACTGTTCCTTTAAAGTGTACATATATTTTAGTATATTGTCTGTCACTAGAATCTTTTTCTTCTTGTTAAGGTAACAACTGAAAACACAACACATCAAGACTGGTACAAGCAAGTGTTAGAATTACGTGAAAAAGCTGCAGAATACCGGCAGAGAGCTTTTGACTCTCACTTCTGTTCAAAACATATGGTTCAGTTGATAGCAAGGGAAACAGAAATATGGGAAAACTCTAAAAAATTGTCAAATATGTCGCATGATGTATCTCAGATGAAAGCAGCAGGAATAACTTACTATCAGTGAGTGACTTGTTTTATATATATCACTATTTATCACAAATTCTATTATGTCTTTATATATTTTTTAATATCTTTCCATTTATACTCTTATAGGTATGTGAAGTAGAAAGAGTTATCAGTCTGTGGCAAATTTCAAGGCCTGTTCTTGTGATGCCAGGGTTTCTTTGAAGCCATCTATCCACTTTTTCTTAAGTTGACCTATATGTACAATGGACTGGCTCCAATGAAAACTAAAGCTAAGCTGGTCAACTAAATCTTTATTCTTACACATAGCAATACCAAACCTGAACCATGATTAAACTTTTTGAGCAGAAAATCTACCTGTGAAAAGCTGTCAATAAGACCAAATGAGATAGGATCAAGAATGACAAGATCAGGAAAATGGGAGGGGTCAAGAACAATTTTTTGGCTTCTAAAACTTTCTAATTTTTTATTCCCATCTAAGTTTCTTTAGTTCCATCATTGAGTCCTTCCATTTCTGTTACCGGGTCAGTGAAGATTTAAATGATTCAACCAAGTTATAGTACAAAGTGCCATAATATAGAACATAGCCACTGAAAAATGTAAAAATCTACAATTCTTCAGCTACGAAGTGTGGATAATGGTTTCAAATCACTTGTTAATTTGTTATTGTCTTCAGTTTTATTTTGTGACACCCTACATCTTTACATTATTTTTTCTGTTTTTCAGGCCAAATACTTATTTCCCTAAAACCACCAATAATTTTAAAAGTGCCAAAAAGTCACCAAGAATGAACAATAAAGGGGAAATTGCATTAGATTTTGAGGAAGTACCAGTTTCTGATACTGGGAATTCTGAACTGGTGAGATATCATCAAAATCAGGAATGTAACAATGATGTTACGGAAACTTCTAAATCAAAAACAACCAGAGGACAGGATCAGAATTTATGTGAAAATGAAAACAAAAAATCAGTACCTGAAAAAGAAGAAAGTATTACGTTAAATGTAGAATCTATTACTGAAATGATTAATAAAAATGATCCAAGAAGTTGGGACAAAGCTGACAGTGGTTCTATGAATACAAGAATTGATTCAGAGTTACTTGAAGGAAATAATTCTAAATTATCATTAAAAGCTCAACCTGTATTTACAAGGCAACATAGTGATGATAAACTGGCTGAGAGACATCAAGAGGTAGATGAAGAAATAAGTTCTTACCTTCATGATGGTTCTATCACAGAATCTAAAGATTTATATACAACTGCAATAAATCCATCAACTATTGACATCACACTTGATGAAAAAGACTACCATACTGATGCTGATAAGGAGAGTAAGTTTTGTTAAATAACTTCTTGTGATATAGACAATTGCTAGTAGAATTCTTGTTGTATTGGAATTTATATATTCAAGTATTTTTCAAATTATTTTTTCATTGTTTTGTTTTTGATTCCAGCTCGTCAACTAGAATTGGTTTCTAAGGTGTCAGAAAGATTTCAAAAACCCAAGCAGTATTCAAAAGTAAGTTAATATTATAGAAAGGTGAGTGGCTTAGTGGTTAGGGAGTTGGATTCGCAATGGTCCCATTATGTTATTACACAAACAAGCGTTCAAGAAAAAGCATATAAATTTAATCAGTGTAGGAAATAAAAAAAATGTTAGAGTTAGGCGAAAGGCAAGTCACTATGCAGACAGAATAAAAATATTTAAATTATGTGCATTGATATTCATTATACTGTTAGGTGTAGTTAGCGATTTTATGTATGATCCCATATTCATGCTTTTGCTTACATTTTACTATATTAAATTGTTTATTTTATCTAATAACCTGTAAATATAATGAAATATTTTGCAATGTATTTTAGAAATTCAGTTTGGAATCTTCACTGAAAATGTCATGCTTTATCTTAATAATTTATAAACAGAGCAATTTTGGTTTGGTCATGTTAAAAACTATTGATTTTCACTATTTGGCTTAGGTAGGTAGTGTGAAAACAAAAGGAGGTAAGTGTTAAATACTAAGGGAATTAACCATATACGACCACAATGTATAAAAATGAGTTAAACAGTTTCATTTACATTAGTAATAGGTGAATAAACTTACAAACATAGTTTAATTTAACTGCCATAAACTTTCTTATATGTCCATTAGGGCCTTACTAGAGTATAATTATTGCTAATATATTACCTAGTCAGTAGGCACCTCTTAATCAAATATACACCGTGTAGGTAACACGGTAAAAACCTCCCAGTCCCACACTGTAAACGTGGTTGGTGTTAGGAAGGGCATCCAGCCGTAGAAAACCCGCCAGACAGTCCTATGCGAGCAAGACAACCACTCTTGCCTCAAGTGAGAAAACTCCCGTCCAAACCCATGCAAGCGTGGAAGATGGACGTTAAACGATGATGATGATGACACTCCCATCCCACTACCCCAACCCTTTCTCTGTAAAGTTATGTTGGTACCACAACATCCAGCCCTAAATAAATGAGGTCGTGTAGGTGCAACGACAAAAAAACACAGTCCACGCTGTAATGTGGCCGTGTAGGTAACACGGTAAAAACCTCCCAGTCCAGTCCACACTGTAAACGTGGATGGTGTTAGGAAGGGCGGAAAAAAAGCCGTAGAAAACCTGCCAGACAGTCCCATACGAGCGAGACGACCAATCTTGCCTCAAGTGGGACAATTCCCGTCCAAACCCATGCTAGCGTGGAAGATAGACGTTAAACGATGATGATGATATTTAGACTTATAATAGGCATATATAGTTGAGCAAGTCTAGATTTGTCGTATTTACAAGCTTATACATCAACCACTGTACAAGCCAATACTAATATAGGCGTTATTGTGTGACTATACCATAGATGGGATACTTTTAAAAAGTTGCCACCAGCGTAGATACAGTGATTTAATATTAATTAGTGTGTTAAATTGTATCAACATGAGGTTGGAATTTAAATAGAAAATACCTATACAGGTATTCATTTTTCACAGGAATTAGTGTAAATACATGATATACGTATATGGAATCATGGACAATAGTGTTAACTACACCTAACACCATAATGAATATCATTTAAATATCTTTATTCTCAGTCTGCGTAGTGACTTGCCTTTCCGCCTAAAACAATTTTTACTTCCCACACAATACTTAAATTTATATGCCTTTTTTGCCACACAACTCCCTTGGGTTTTCTTTCTTATTTTTTCCTTCTCTTCTTGAATGCTTGCTTGTGTAATAACTAAGTGACTCATCTAATTAATCTATGTTTTCCTGATGAGATTCTGTGAGATGTTTGTTCCATAGAAATAATTGACTAATTTAGTCAATTGATACTATATCTCACTTAATCAAAACAGTCGTAGAAATAAATGGTTTTAACTGAGTAAAGCCTTTGCCTATTTCTTCTGTATTGAATATTTAAACTCAGTGATTTTCATGGTCTTCAATTACCAGTATCATACCTCATGGAATACACCTTGGATTTTGTTGTCTTGCATAACTTGACCTGAATAACACATTGCAAAGATAGATAAAACACAGAACAGTCCTCTCTCATCAGTCGACCTCTGGAAGTCCTTTTGATTTCAGATGTGAGAAAAAGCACTCAATACCAAAGTAGTGTTTGATATTAATTTAATGGCTAAGTGGTAAATCTTTTTATTCTTGAATTTCACCTGCACGTTTGTAGGATCATCAGACAAATCTTGTTTGGTGATCCTGCAAGCCAGGCCTCAGCACACAACAGTTTTCTAACCATGGAAAATAGATTGTATGTTTATACAAATATATATAGAAGATACATACACATAAGTGAGTGGTATTTATCCAGTACCTGTTTTTCTTGAATGAATTAAATAAATAATCAATTAATCAGAGAAAGGATTAATAATTTTTAACTTTGTTTCAGTCATGTGACAGTATGTTTACTAAAGCTCCATTTGGTAAATCAACTCAAAGCACCACCATGATACAGCGTCAACAGGCATTGCTGAATGCTAAACCAGCAAAAAAGCTTCACAACAATTTTCAATCCACAAATAAACCAGTTAGTTCTTTCTACAGAGAAAATAATGGTAAGTTGATAATTTTAGTTCAATTAATACCAATTTGTGTGAAGTCATTAGATGGTTAGGAAATTAGATGATCACAAGGTCGTTGTTTAACCTGTAACTGTAGATGACACTTGCCTAAGATGCCTCAGTGGGATTGAACCCTGAACGAGGTTGGTTGTGAAGTAAACTCCTTAAGCACACGGCCATGCCTGTACTTTCAACTGATAGCTAGTTTCTGTTATTCTGCCTGCAAACATTGGAGTTTCTATTTCAAGCTTCTCTGGTTTTTGTCTCAATTTGTTTTCTTTAAAAAAAAAAAAAAAATCAACAACTTGGAAAGGATTTGATCAAATTAACAAAAAGTTCTGACACGATTATTATGGAAAGTTTTAATTTAAATATAAATACTTTAAAACAATACATTTTGCATTATAGAATCATGGACAGTGGATAGTTGGAGAGTATGAAATGAGTTAAAATGTTTCTATGCTGTTAAATATTTTCATCCATACATATTCTATTTGCTCAAATCACTATCTACTATGTGGTATAAAATCTGTTTTTTTTTTCTTTTACTGATTCAATGTTTTAAATCTATTTCTAGCCAACAAAAAAACAAAACCATTACCATTGAAATCTCAAGAAAACATACCTTTCAAGCCATTTGCCAGACCAAAAGTGACCAGTGCTCTCCGACCACATTATGAACATATGAGCGATACCTATAGTGTACCTCGCCACTCACACTGTAACATTATTTTTCAGACCATTTTAGTGGGAATCCACAGACAATTTTTATGAGTTGTTTTCCTTAACACTGCACTTTTTAATGAGGGGAGATTACTCTATGGTGCCAAGTGTGTTGAAGGTTAAATCGTTTTATGGTATGGAAGCCCAACTCCTGAGGATGTTGTAAGGGTGCCACAATGACAGTGTTTTTTAGGGCTCTCTTAAACGTGGTAGAGCCCATCCCCCTCTCCAGACTTGAGTATATCTGAGAAGGATAGAAAGTGAGAAAGAATTGACCCCAGTAGTTCAAATCTCACATCTGCTTTCATCCATGTTACATACTGAATGAAAAACTAATATATTGCTTAATAATATCTATTATTAATAGATCGCTAGAACGTCAGACACAATAGAGTTATGGCCCTTTACTTTGAGTTCAAACCCCACCGAGGTTAACTTTGCCTTTCATCCTTACGGGGGTCAATAAAATAAAGTACCAGTAATGCTCTAGGATAATTGGCCTTGTGCCAAAAGAAGAAAATTAATAGTAACTGTTACTTAAATTTCTTTTTCTGACAATGGCAAAAATGAGAGGAAGAGCTGATAGTTGCCTTCATACAGGTACCTAATGGCCAACAGATTAAGTGAATAACACCTCACTCAGAATGTGAACGGTCCTTCCAATTTGTTTATAGTTTCTATCTAGCATATTTCCCTCACACGGCTATGGTAGGAGTTGGATAGTTGGGCCTAATCTTCAGAGTTTCTTTCAAAATTCTACTTGGAAGGTTTACAGTAAGACATGTGCACAGCAGGATGAAACCCAGAACCATAAAGATTACTTATTCTATCTGTAAAACAATAGGTTTAGTGAAGCATTGTGAAATATTTGCCAATTATATAACTTATTTACTTTCAGTTGATCCCGACCACCATGAAGCTCCTTTAAACAAGAATACTATTTCCGAGTCATTGAATTCCAGCAGTAGTTTGATATCAGATGTTCTTGAAAGAACTCGCAGCAGAATGAATTTTTGGTGAAAGGTTTTGAAATACTTTGGATCACAGAAACATTTGTAAATCTGTAGCTTAAATCAGCCATGTTTACCAAAGATCTCATTAAATATTGCTGAGCTCTGTTCAAATCTTGAGTGACATTGCCTAATGGTCGTGACTGTAGGACAACATCCAACTATACTGATATGTAGACATGCATATATATGCAAACACATCTAATTGAATGCATTGACTAGAAGCAGCAGTTTAACCCCCTTAATACTAATCCATCTCATTCTATTTTAATTAAAATCTAATTTTATATGAATCATGTTAAATCCTCCAAGTTCTTCGTTAATAGAAACATGGTGATGAAAGGGTTAAATTGAACTGACTGCTCAAATTGACTGCAAAGTTCTTACTTTGGAGGCCTAATAGTTTTTACGATTTAACAAAATAACTTGTATATTAATTTCCTCTTTCTCTCTATATATATGGAAAGGATATTTCCCCTATTATAACTGTTATACCTATAAAAAAAATTGAATACATATCAGTTGAGCAAATAAAATTGTTACATTTTCTTTCCTCTCATCTCTATTTGTTACCTATGGTTATAATACATGGTCTATCAAAACTTAGAATGGGGGTCAATTGCCATATACTTAGCCCAACTGAAGCATGCCAAGAGCTTGGCAAATAAGTGAAATTTTCAACATGACAATGACAAAATACAGCTTGATGGAAACTTCTTACAAACAATGTAAAACAAATCACTGGTCTGTTTTTTCAAGTAATGTTTATTTAGCCATTTAGAAATAAAACAGTCTATGATCTTGGTCTCTCCTTCTTTCCTTTAAAAAGAGCCAATAATGAAACATTAGCTACTTTCACAATCTTAAAACGGACACCAGGAATATCACCAACAGCATGGCCCTTTCGACCAAAACCAGCCACCAAGACTTCATCGTTTTCCTAAAAAAAAAAAAAAAATATATATATACATTCAATATTTTCTGACAAACACTGAACAGATTAAGAATTCAGTAAATAATGAAAACATGCCAGTTATGAAACTATGGTATCATTTGAACTTATCACTAAATCACAAACCTCCAGCCAAAAAAAAAAAAAAAGACTAAAACTAGTAATAACCCCAAATGTTAGGGTTAATTGTTCAATGGTTTCCATCTGGGGATAAGAAAAACGAGGACAAAGTACCTACAGCACTCCATGTTATTCTTAACACTTTTTACACACCAAACACCAGCTTAGTAATTAGTTAATTATCCCAATAAATATGAGTATTTACAAAATTATTCGAGCTTAACAGTATTCATTAAAAATATGGTAAAAGGTTTAAATAGCAAACACAAGCTTATCAGAGAAGTGACACTCGTTCAAGCTTTAGAGATCAGTCCGCCCGTCACTAAAGGTTCATCATTTAAGCTTCTCTTACAACAGCAAAAATCACACAAATGAAAACCAAAGGTAAACACCAAACCGTAAAGAACTAAACTATCCCCATAAAATAGCAGAAGAAACAGTAGTTCCAAGTAAATGCTAACTTTACTACTATAAATATTTATTAAATTTCAACTAATTTATTCAATCTGCTTCTCAAACGCATTGGTTATATTACTAAATCTCCCCATATTGTCAATTATAAAAAAAAAAACATCAACTATAGACTGTCTTTCATCAGAAATATGGTAACAAAAAAGTCAAATACAACCAGAATAACACTTATAACAAAAAGGTATTAAAATGAGGAAATCCTGGGCCAGTAAATATCTTGGATGCTGAGAAGACAGAACTATATTTTTTTTCTTTCAATTATTTAATAAAGATTTGTTTGACTTGCTGGCGATTGAAAAAAAACAACCTGATCAGAACTGGCAAAACACCTCTTCGGAATGAGGGCCTATATTGCATTTCAGAAAGCGGTGAGAGTTGTTTCTGTCCCAAATGAGGATATGCATTTTTCAAAAGATATAGCAGGGATCAGAGGATTACAATATTTCAGATGCCACCCATGTTCGACTGTTTATTGAAAAGATGCGTGGGTACTTGAAGTCACAGTAGTCTAAACATTGACAAAGGCACGGTTGATTTTCACTGGATGACTTGGCTTCAAACATCTTCCACTGAAGCCTACAAAGCATGGATATGGGCTGATCCACACAATGGCTCTGTAAATGACTTCATTTGCATAGGTAATTTTCAAATCAAACAGGACAAGGACCTAGAGAAAGAGTTGTAAAGGACCTCATATGGGGAAAAATATCACATGTACTGTGATAACTTTTTCTCTGATCAAACTCTTCCAGGAACATTTAACCCTTTAGCATTCACATTGAATTGTCAAATGTCATGTTCATCTATTCGCATTATTTTCACTTAATTATACTCAAGAGGGATATCAATTTTATTTGTTTGTAATTACTTTAATTTTCTATGTGCAGACTTGAAATTTTGTCAGTAGATGTTTAAATAACTATAATTTTACCTGATTTTTTTTGTTAAATTTGAATTTTATAGGCAGGTGAAATTAATTAACAGGTGTAAAAGTAATAACTTTATGGATAAACAAAAATTTAAACTTTATCTGCCTTACCTGTTTGCAAAAAAAAATCCAATAATGATCTAGATGCTGAATTCCATCAATTCTAGCAGTTTTCCGAACAGGTGAATTAATTAAAAATACAGGTGTAATCAGTACAAGGTTTTAGTCTTTCTCTACATTCCAGGCAAATATTTACATTGAAAAAAATGTATAAAACCTTTTCACCAGTCAAAATAATATTGGCAATGTACTCTTACACAATGTACAGTGTAAATTTACGTAACAGAATGTTCCCAATATATAAGTTCATTAACAAGTGAATGCAGGTGTTTTTGTATGCGTTCTAATATATTTTAAAAATATTGTTTTCAATATTTCTATCGTGATACTGCCCAAAGCACCCTTTACATAATGGCACTTTGCAAAAGGAACACATAAATAGGGTTTGGATTGCGTAACCTTTAACAGTTTTTCTCTTTTGCAAAGAGCACAATCGGCAAACCTTCCTCCTACCATCAATTCTCTCCACTTTATGAAAATCTATAATTTCTTTGTGGACCACTGCTAATTTTGATTTTTTCCCCAGCTTTGTGTTTGCGAGAAGTATATCCCCCACGTAGCTGGGATTCAATGTCCACGCGAAACTTCATATGACAGTAGTCCTTTGGTGGTGGCGGATCCTTGTGGCTTTTAGTAAATACAATAAAAGAATTCACAATGGTTAAATTCACCAAAAACCACAAGATGTATCTCCTCCATTTCTTTCCAGGGCGCCCAACTTGGTAATAAGCACAGTACTGGTCAGATTTGACAACCCCACCCATATATTTATTGTAGGAGAGGTTAACTAAAGGTCTACCCTTATGCCCAACACCTGATTGTTGGTTAGAAATCAGGAACAAAATTTCCCGTTTGTCTTTGATTGCTCATTATTGTGTCACAGGTGTATGTATTTACAAGGGCAAGATCCTCTGCTAAAAGCACCAAAGAAAAAAAAACGGTCAAAATAAATATGTCTGTGTTGAAAGTGGAAGGGTTGAGTCAGCGACCACACAACATCGTAACCCAACCCGTGTTTTTTTCCTGTGTCCGATTCACACAGTTACTACACTTTGATGCCCCATTTGGTGGGTTTAGCTGGAATATACTGTCTGAAATGAAACCTACCATTATACCCAATCATAGCTTCATCAATACTTAAGATTTTTTCCAGGTATATACACACTTTAATACTTTGCTCTGGTCACATCTTTTTAGTAAGTTCAGCCAGGTTCATTCTGACTAGGTACATTTTTTTTCTTTTTCTAAATGACCATATAGCCACATCAACAAAATTTTCTTTACCTTCCAATACAGTAGCTGGCTCTCAACTGGTCTGCGTGGTCTACTCTAGTCATTTACTGCTCTTGGACAAGGCACAATGTGGTGTTTGCTGGTCTTTTGTTTTTGCCAGACATTAGTAAAATCACTTTGCCTCTGTATTGTCACCTTGTTCAATTTTGGCATATCTTTCCTTTTTTTTTGTGCCACAAGCATAGGTCCTATTCTTTAACCCTTTAGCATTCAAACCGACAAGATTATGTCCCCTTTCATTTATTCAAACCGACAAAAAACATTTAATACTACACGGAGATCTCCTTCTAAAAATAAACATTGACATCATCGAAATCTCGTCAATTCGAGATTACTGCGAGATAAAGCCCTTACGCGCGAACATTAACTCTTAGTATAGTTAAAGAACTTGCGATAACACGTGTTTTTAACGTTGAAAGTGTAACATGGCTTCCGAAAGTAGCGAAAACGAATTTGAAGGTTTTACGTCCGACGACATTCGAGATCAAAAAGAAACAGAAGATAATATCAGTGATTTATCTTCAAACGAATCAGATATATTTATTTCTGATATATCTGATAATGATGATAGTTACTTTGAAAGTGAAAGAGAAGATTTGACTGACACCATTGAAAAAATAGCAACGTGGTTGAAAGAAACAACATCGATACATGTTTCGGATTTTACTGAAAATATTGGACCACAACACACATTACCACCCGATGCTAAAGCACTGGATTATTATTTTTTATTTTTACCACAATCTTTCTTCGAAGTTGTGGCAAATCGCTATGCACAACAACAAATTTCTAATATCGGAAAACCCGATCTGTTATGTTCTCCGACAGATTCTGCCGAAATGAAAGCGTTTTTTACCATAAATATTATGTTTGGTATTAAACAATTTCCACGACTGTGGAATTATTGGAGTACTGATATAAGGTTTGGTGACCCTTATATATCTAGTATTATGGCAAAAACGAGATTCATTAAATTAAACCAGTATTTGCATCTGGTTGATACTTCAAATGCCCCTGGTAGAAATGAATCAAATTACGACCCACTGTACAAAGTACGACCATTAATTGAAATATTGTCAGAAAAATTTAAAAGTGTGTATAAACTTATATATTGGGAACTTTCTATTACGTAATTTTACACTGTACATTTACAGAGTACATTGCCAATATTATTTTGACCGGTGAAAAGGTTTTATACATTTTTTTCAATGAAAATATTTGCCTGGAATGTAGAGAAAGACTAAAACCGTGTACTGATTACACCTGCATTTTTAATTAATTCACCTGTTCAGAAAACTGCTAGAATTGATGGAAATCAGCATCTAGGTCATTATTGGATTTTTTTGCAACAAATCTAACAGATAAGGCAGATAAAGTTTAAATTTTTGTGTTTATCCATAAAGTTATTACTTTTACACCTGTTAATTAATTTCACCTGCCCATAAAAGTCAAATTTAACAAAAAAAATCAGGTAAAAATATATAATTGTAAATTATAGTTATTTAAACATCTACTGACAAAATCTCAAGTCTGCACATAGAAAATTAAAGTAATTACAAACAAATAAAATTGATAACCCTCTTGAGTATAATTAAGTGAAAATAATGCGAATAGATGAACATGACATTTGACAATTCAATGTGAATGCTAAAGGGTTAAAGGTATTAATAAAACCCCCAAAAAGATTTTTATCCAGTCTAATTCAGTGAACGGATCTAGTTATCATATCACCTTTTAATCTCAGAACCAGATCAAATACAGCAAAACATCCTGTTTGACTATTCAGCATTTACATTACTTTACATTTACTATTTCATTTTCATGGTAAACACTACTTCACAATATCGAATCTAGAAGATTTTGATATATATTTTGAGAATACCAGAACTCTCTCACCTTTCAGTTCAAACTGGCTGTAACCGGCTGCTCATATATTGATGTTAAGGTATTGTTCTCCAAATAAATAATATCAAAATCTCATAGATACAATATTATGAGGTAAAGGCTTTACCATGAAAATATAAGCAGCCAGTCATGACCAGTTTGAACAGAAAGAAATGAGAGAATCTGACCGGATATGGCCAGTTTAAATGCTAAAGGGTTAATTACTAAACAGGTACTTTTCTGAAGAAATATGGTGTAGAAACAGCATTCAACATCGGAGTTATTGATAACTCTTGCTTTAAGTTACATCAGCTTAGTAGTTAGTTATTAGATTAGATGTTAACTATATTAAATCCCTACAAATTCTCGAGTATTCACAAAATTATTTGAGCTAAGCAGTATTTCTAATTAGAAATATGGAGATCAGTCCACCCGTCACTGAAGGTTCATCATTTAAGCTTCTTTCACAACAGAAAAAAGTCACACATGGAAAATACAAAAGTGAACCATCAAATGCCAAATCATAAAGAACTGTAAAGCGGCCTCTCAAACCATATTGAAATTTCTTAAAAAGCTTCAATCATAATTGAATGAATCAACAAGCCTATCAGAGGAGTGACAATCATCAGGTGTTTAGGATATCAGTCCGCCCGTCACTAAAAGTCTTCATCACATAAGCTTGATCTTTATCTACAGTTAAATACAGCATAATAACATTTCAATAGCTATCACTCTAATTCGGAATAAAATTAAAACAATTTAATTTAAGTACCTTAACCCTTTAGCATTCACATTAATTTTCAAACGTCATGCTTATCTGTTCGCATTATTTTGAGTTAATCATACGAACAGATAAGCATGACGTTTGAAAATTAATGTGAATGCTAAAGGGTTAAGGTACTTAAATTAAATTGTTTTAATTTTATTCCGAATTAGAGTGATGATTAGGGCGGTGGATTGGCAGTATCGGTAGAGGGTCGGACGCCATGCTTTCCATAGTTACGTCCCTTTACGATCTGAGTTCAAATCCCGCCGAGGTTGACTTTGCCGTTCATGCTTACGGGGTCGATAAAATAAAGTACCAGTAATGCACTGGGTTATTGCTGGCCTTGTGCCTAAAGTAGAAACAATTATTTTGAGTTAATCATACTCAAGAGGGTTATCAATTTTATAATTTTCTTAATTTTCTATGCGCAGGCTTGAAATTTTGTCAGTAGATGTTTAAATATCAATAATTTACAATTATATAATTTTAGCTGATTTTTTTTGGTCAAATTTGACTTTTATGGGGAGGTGAAATTAATTTATAGGTGCATTTGAAGTATCAACTGGGTGCAAATACTTAATATAGTGGAACAACTTAAAACAGAAGTTGTTCCACTATATCAAGTGTTAATTTCCGCGGTAATCTCGAATTAACGAGATTTTGAAAATGGTTTATTTATTTTTAGAACGATTTTTTAGTGTGGGTGTTTTCGGGCAGTTTGAACAAATGAAGGGGTAATAATTTCGGGCGATTTGAACACTAAAGGGTTAAATTACGCACCCCAAACCCACTTAAAATAATAATAGGCACTCTTTACAGGAAATTGTTTTGCTTATATTTTATATTAAGTAGTTTATTTAATAATTTACAAATATAACAATTTATTGCTATATCCTTTAGAAAATTCAGTTTGGAATCATCACTGAAAATGTCATGCTTTGATCTTACTTTATAAACAGCAATTTTAGTATGGTTAAAAAAATTATCAATTCTCACTATTTGGCTTAGTGTGAAAACAAAAGGAGGTAAGTAATCGTATACTTCCACAAGGGAATAAGGTGTTAATAAAACCCCCAAAAGGATGCATCACACACACATTTGGTGATCAGAAAGATATTTTATCCACAGTCTAATTTAGTGAACGGATCTAGTTATCATCATATCACCTTTTGATCTCAGAACTGGATCAAATACAGCAAAACATCCCATTTGACTATTCAGCAGTTCTGCCACTTTAATGGCCCTGAACAAGAAATATGGTGTACAAACAACCTATGAAAAACAAAAGTTAACCCTCCACAGAGACCATTAAATACCAAAACCATAAAGAACTGTAAACTGTATTGAAATTTGTTTGATCCAAAACTTCATCTAACGACCTTCCATCATAATTTTATTCAAGACCTTAAGTTGTGTCTCCCAAACCTACTTAAAATAATTATAGGCAGTGTCTTTTATCACAAATATAACAAAAAAGCATGATATACACACTTGGTGATCAGAAAGCTATTTTATCCACAGTCTAATTCAGCGAACGGATCTAGTTATCATCATATCACCATATTCAGGCACTGGTGGGATGCACCCAACAAAACCTCATCTAACAAATTCTATCGTAAGAGAGAGAGCATGAACCTAACTAAACCCCAATATACCACCAAAAGCCAATTAACATTTCCAACATTGGTCTTAAGCGTTCTTATATTTAAAAAACACAAATAATAGTTTAATGCAAAAACCTTTGTTAAATTAGGTTTTGAACTTCAGCTTATTCCTAAAACCCTTTAAATTCATGATTAATTTCAAAATAACAGGCAGTGTTTTTCATTAGAAATATGGTAATGAAAGGGTTAATGTAATCAAATTACTCATTCCCACAATACTTAAATCTCTTCAGTCAAAATAAAGAATACAAAAAGTACCGCTAAATCATTTCCAGAAATGAGACAGGTGAGCTACAAACTTAAAAACCACAGCACAATAAGTGTTTGGTGTCAAAAGCTGAATGAATCAAACAAGCTTTATCAGAGGAGTGACAATCATCAGGTGTTTAGGATATCAGTCCGCCCGTCACAAAAAGCCTCATCACATAAGCTTGATCTTTACCTACACTAAATGGAGCATAATTACATTTCAATAGCTTCATTAACTTTTAAATATACCATATATACAAAACTGATAAAATGGGGATTGGCATACATCCAGGGACAATATTTTGATGGATTTTCACCATCTTCAAATCCTACACAAATAAGGTGCTAAAATATCTGGAGACATTATTTTAGAATATTTCCAACAAATACCCTATACATGCATGCTTTTCTTTCAATCTAGCTTCTGATTTTACTTTATTGCTCTGTCTCCCCTCACTCCCACTTGCAGCCTCTCCCCTCCTCTACTATGAATTCCTATACAAAGTTCCAGCATGTGAATGACAAATGCACAAGTAAAAACAAATTCAAGTTGAAACTTAACAATGGAATTGTGAAACAAAAACTATACTCTAAACGACACTTAAAACATCAAAATATGTTATACCTATGTGAATTTCAAAACCACTTCATCGATTAGCTAGCTGCTTTGGTTTATATATTCCAGTAAATCTGGTAATTCAATTATTATTAAATAATTTATTTTACAGCTGGTAGCATAGCTAGATTTAGCTTAAATTACACTTGTTTTAAAGTTGGATGATTCACCTGTTGCAATAAAATTTCAGTGAAGTGAATTCCCTCAACCCCAACAGAAAAAAAGAAAAAGTCTGGATGATTTAGTAAATTACCTATTTCCATTATTTCGTATATCAAGCCATTGTTTCAAGCAAAAGCTTTCCACATTAAATTATATGGTGTTTTGATTTTATTCTGAATAAGTTAGCGTACCATTTGCAAATGAATCTCATTTTACAAGATATTGAAATGAAAGTTTACCAGCAAAGCAAATCATCAGATCGTGTGTTACTTTTAATACTTTTATTCCCTAAGCACATTACCCACTAAAGATATGCCATCAGTCTCAAGAACCGGAATGTACGTCCTCCATGGATATGGCAATAATCAGGCGATACAAGTTAGAGCTCATCCTTTGGCATAACCGAACATTCATCCAGAGAATTTAAAACTCACATAAAAATATATAGGCATGGCTGTTCACAGACGGACACTTTAAAAAATGTGATATTGCATATTTGGTTCTAAAGAAATTTAAGGATAAATTTGCATGGTAAAGAGTGTTCTTTGTAATCTCTATAAATATAAAATTCTTTGTCTATGTCTTTTACCCATGCATTCTCAAATGACTCAACCAAATCAAATTTTACAAGGTAATAGTATTAGACAGGATTAACACAATATAACATTTTATAACACTACGACGCCACACTTTGTATGAGTGTGTGTGTGTGTTCACACGTTCGTTAGGCCTCAGTAATTTACATACAATATTTAATCAGACACACACACATCTGATGACTGACAAATATATGCGTGTGTGTGAGTATACATACATTTCTGTAACGACCAACATAATGAAATCCTGTATGAATGTATGTGTCATTCGTGTGTGAAACTGAGTGAGTGTTTCTCCCAGTCAACCAACTCTATGTTGGTGTTAGTTGCTCACGAGTTGGAAGCAACAGCAATTTATTCATCTGGACACCAACAAAATTACACAATGAATATTGTTTACCTCGAGAAGCTTCAAGACTGACAGATTTTCATTTCTTAATTCTATTATCATTACAATATCTTTTTTTAAATTATAAAATATAGATATTTTGAAAGAATTATAAGAAAAAAATATACATTTTCATATTTATTGTTTACTAATCTGAATAAGAATAGCAGTAACCTGGACAACGCCGGGTCATCCAGCTAGTAGAATATATAGAACACTGTGAGTGAAAGAATATAACAGTGTCTATGAGGAAGTGGATTTGTTAAAGGGATGAGAGAGTAAATTATAAATTCAAGAGAATGAGGAATAAAAAGAGAAGTTACACAGGCTGAAGTGAGATAGTTGTGGAATAACAAATGATTGTTGCATAGCAGAGGGGACAGGAAATATATATACATATACACACACACAAAGCTGTTTGCTGCCAAAAATTGAATGAATCAACAAGCCTATCAGAGGAGTGACAATCATCAGGTGTTTAGGATATCAGTCCGCCCGTCACTAAAAGTCTTCATCACATAAGCTTGATCTTTATCTACAGCATAACATTTCAATAGCTATCACTCTAATTCGGAATAAAATTAAATTTAATTTGAAAGCCGTTTCAAGCAATACCACTAATTGAGAAAAAAACCCAAGTATTCTTTTACTAAATCCTCCAAATTTCCGATTATTTTCACATTTCCCTTAAAACATTGGGAATGGAAAAAGGGCAAATAAAATTCGCCTTACAAAAGAGGAAATGTTACCATAAAGGTGAATCAGTTCAGTATAGAAGTAATCTGTAATTTAAGTTGTAAAATAAACTATTGTATAATAATTGAATTATATTTAACATTTAAATGAAGCTGTTCAATTAGATTTCAATACAACTTTGTACCATTTGCAAATGAATCTCATTTACAAGATATTGAAATGAAAAGCTTTCAGAAAAGCAAATGAACAGATTGTGTGTTACTTTTATTCTCTAAGCATATATTGCCCACTAAATGATATGTCTCAAGAACTGGAATGTACGCCCTCCATGGATATGGCAATAATCAGGTGATACAAGTTAGAGCTCATCCTTTAGCATAACACAACTGAACACACTAGTAGAAAATTCAAAATCCACACCAACGAAGCTTATATAAGCCTATGATAACAGAAAAAGATTACATAACTGAAACACCATCCCCATACATTTCTGGAAATCACATTTTTCAATTTCTATTTAATATATAGCCCCAGACATCAAAATTCAATTCTTCTGCTGTCCCCAAAACACACCTTTTTGGTGGCATGATTGATGGGAACAAATTATATATAAGGAAGAAGAAAACATTCAAGAAGCCACACAAAAAGTATCTTTGTCCACGGCTAAACTGAAACTAAGTTTGATGGAAATGATTAAAAAAAGTCATTATTACATATATTTTTTGTTCACTTGTAAAGAAATTTGAGAATAAACTCTTGGTAAATAAAATTGTACTTCATCCCAAAGCCTCCAGCTATAAAAAAAATAACCAAAGATTGAACCCTATAAACTCTACAATGCCTGCATGGTGTATATACCAGATCAAAGAAAGCTATTGATTATATACCAACTCTACTCTTTCAAACTGAGTTCTGCGAGATAATGTCTTAAACGTAACCTTTTGTATAAAGGGTTTTATTTTTTAATTTAGACAGGCCTAGTTTAAAACAACAGGTAAATGCCCAGAAACCAATCCAACACTTACCAGGGAAACCCATAAACAGCATTTTCTCATAGTGAAAGGAGAGATGAGGGATTCACAACTAAAGATACGCCATCAGTCTCAAGAACCGGTATGTACATCCTCCATATATATAGCAAAATCAGGAGATACAAGTTAGAGCTCATCCTTTGGCATATAGTAATATAAACATTCACCTAATCAAACATATTGGGCCTACATTAATAACAAAGAAAAACATACCTCAATGAAATTTAAACAACCATCGTTAGGTACGAAGGCTGTAATCTTTTTACCATTCTTTATAAGCTGTACTCTGACGCATTTTCTGATGGCTGAGTTGGGCTGTTTGGCTTCAACACCACTGCAAAGATGAACAAATAAAAATAAACCCAGATTATAACTATACACACACATCTACTTTATAGATTCTGAAACACTCCATTATATACATACACAAGCATACTTACACTTTTTCTAAAACGATTCCCTTAGCATGGGAAGAACCTCCAAAAGGATTGGCCTTATATCTGGTACCCAAATTTGCCTTTTTGTAGTCATTATCGTGCCATCTCTGTTTGCGGCGATGATTTTTTAGCTTTCGTGCAGTTCTCAAACCTCTGGGCTTACCTAAGAAACAAAAACAAACCACACCATGAGATAGATCATACAAACATATTCTACCTATTCGCAATCTTTAAGCTAATATAGATGATTTAAGTTTCAAAATCGAAGTAGACATAAGAACATTTTATGAAGACGTTGAATATGTGGTGAATTTCTAAAATTTTCCTGAAAATAAGACTAACAATTACGAACGTATATATAAAAAAAAAAAACACGAGTTAGCTCCCCGGACATTACGTTTGCATGTGTGCGATATATTTTAAATTTAATTATATAATTACACAAGATCCCAAATATATCTATATACAAGCAAAATACTTAATTACTTTTTAAAACTTAACCCACAAATAATGAAGTCATACTCTAGAACTAGCCGCCAAGAGTATCCGTGAATTTTCCTAAAATAAACCCTACGATGACCACAAAAGCCCTAATGGCTAACCCGTCCTTTCATTTCACAATTTGAAAATACACAAAAATGAAAGCAAGGAAAAACATGCTTTAAAACGCCTAATTTATTACTGCGTATGATATTTGTCAGCAATAGTGATAATTATTCTAGTTAATAATATATTCTTTATAAAGTTAGCAATAAGTCCATCTAATGTGCCTTTCCAAAAGGTTGAGCGACCACGTCTAGAAAGCGAGTGCATAACAGATTCGCTCACAATTAGACAGAAACAGTTAAGATGTTTTACCAATTTTTAATACGCCTTTGTTATTTAGCCCGAGGTCAGCCCTGATCATAGATGTCCCGACAAACATTTTTCATTAGTGCAATTAACCCAAATGGTAATGTGTGATTTCAGGCATTTTCTAGTCGGTCGAGGAGGCTTTAATAACAGTGTTGTATAGGCATGACTGCAGCAACTACCAAGTACGAAGATTTTGATTTTAAAGAAAAAGAGAATCCGATACATCGGATTCATGTCGCATGCACCGCTGTTTATAGGACATACACTGAGCCAATGAGAACTCTAACGTGTATATATATATATACACGCAAAGAATTGGACGAGATATTTTAATATTCTTATGAAATCTAAAAGTTGTCTATAATTCCCTTGCTAATTATTTAGTATAAAATTCAAATATAAAAGTCTAGATTTCCCCCGTTGAATCCTATTGAGGATGCTGAAATTTACACATTTGCACGTGGATCAATTCTAATGAACGGCCAATCACGCGGCGAAATTTTCTATGTTCGTTCTTAAAGATAATGAAATTTATAACATTTTATAAATCAAATTCAAAAATTTAAATGAAGGAAACTAATCACCATAGTGTATTCATTAATTTTGATGTAGATAGATATTTATACATATATAACATAAGGCTGACTTCCATGTGTAGAATAAAAATGGCAGCGGCAATGTGGAACGTGTTTAATTTTCACTGACCATTTTACTATAATAATGCAACAATAATGAACTTTTAAAACCATCAAGAAACAAAACATATAGCACAAAAATAAGTTACATATAAATATTAACAATAGAAAAGTGTTAATGATGAATAAATTGGAGTATATCACTGGAGAAATTCACATTACCACTCACCCATTATGGCGGCTTGAATGAAAAGAGAACGTCTCACGAGGGGGCGCTGGAAGCTTAGAGATCTTTTTTAGAAAGGATGAGGGGACGTGATAACGAGAGTCTCGTGTGTCACCTGATTTGTTTTCTTGAAATCTCGTGTTTAAAGAATATATTAGCAGACAGACTGAAAGAAAGTCTAATATTTCTATATTTTTGACATCTTCTAAGCCACAGGAATATATATATATGTCGAAATGGATTACAGAGGAGTTGGTTCTATATTCTTTGTTTTAATTTCAATAGCACCAATCTTTGCAAACGATGTCCCTGCTCTGATATGGTCACCTTCACGGTAATATATAATATATATTTCATTATACATTGGGAGGGTCAATGTATATTATGTTTTTGTAAGATCCTTCATGTGAAATCATGTTTTGAAATATATACTGTTGTAGTTTGGGAGATACCATACTACCAAAGAATCAGTTGATTAATTAACGAACTAATTATGAAAAACATAAGCAGTGCATGTGTTTTTTATTGGCAGTATGACTCACCCCAAATAATATAATACCTTAGATACATTTACTTATATCAATATACATTTGTTTCATCTGTATGTACATATATAATGTGTGTATGGTTTCTCATGCCCCCTTCCTTTTATATATTTTCACGAGTTCTGTTATTTCATCCACATTCAGGTTTTCCTATCTTTATGGTGAGCCTTAATAGATACACACATTGAAACACATATTTAATTTCGATTTATTATATTAGTGTTATATATATATATACAGTTGAAATGACTGTTGCAAACTTGACTGTCACCACAGAATGAAAGTACTTGTTCAATTAACACTTAACATTTAAAATTCTACCATACTATTTCATTATAATATCATTATAATTTTAAAGGATTGTAAATAAAACGAGTAAATCAGATAAAGTTTGAATTCCTTTTATTAATATATATATATATATATGTGTGTGTGTGTTGACGAGGTTATAGTATCAAAACTATAATCTCGCTTGCGCACACATACCTATGGTTATATTGGAGTTTACCAATATAGATCCTGGTAAAGATGATAGAAGCTCTCTCTCTCTCTTTATATATATATATATATATATATATATATATATAATGTGTGTGTGTGTTTTACGTTTTCCGTTCATCGCAAGAATGCATATAGGAATATTAAATCAGTATTTGACTGCTGCCTTATTTAACCATTAGCTTTGAATGTCGAAATGAAGCTTACACAATTTTTTTTTTTTTTTTTTAGTTATGTTAATAATCAATATTTTAATTGTGTAACACCATTCTACTACATCATTCATCAATGTAATAAATTACAAATATATACATATACTGTTCCATTATCCTATTATTGGACTTTGATCTTTCTTCTCTTGCTTTATGTAAACAATCTATTCCAAACAATTACATTATTTTATATAATTAATTTTAAAGTTTAATTTCATATATAGTTAACGAGTACTAACTAGTGACTTCTTCTCCAGAGTGTGTATGTGTGTCAAAGAGAAAGAGAGAGAGAGAGAGCTGCAATAGTCGACAGAATAGAACTCAAGAATGTTTGTTTCTTTTAGAGGCCCTCAAAGGGTAAATAGCAAACATGGCCCCTGTCAAGATTTGTCCCGATTTGAAGAGTTATTTAACCCCAGGTCTGTCGGGATCCAACAGACATGATTAAATGCATTTCATTCGTAACTATCATACAGGACTATATAATTTAGGTGGATTCCCGATGTATATCGGGAGGTGATCTCAGTTAAAAAGGGTATTCAATACGTTAGTAGAGTATAGGCATCCTTATTTTCTTATAGGAATTACTTCTTCGGAACTAGAACTGTTTCATTCGTAAAAAATTATGTGTGTGTGTATGTATATATATATATATATATATATATATATATATATATATAGTGGATTATATTAACCAATGTATCTTCCAAAATGTATTTATATACAGTAGGGTGTGGACGACAGTGTATGTAGGGCGGAGGGCGTTATGATTAACTTGGAAACTAGCTAGTGGGGAAAGCAATCGGTCACATTTAATCTTATACTAGTTAGTTAGTTCCTACTGCCGTTCGAAAGTCCAATATTTTATCGATATTGATCCTCATTTTAGGTTTAACAACTGTTTCAACATAATCATTACGGATATTCGATCATTCGGTACCTCACGTTAATAAATATGTAATTATATACTATGAGTGTGTGAAGATGGATGAACACATTCACCCAATTTAGTCTTCATTCTATGAAATAAATAATTATTCCAACCACTCATTGTTTTATCTTTCGACATGCTGTTTATGTGTAATTGAAGCGTTGATGGAGGAAGTAACAAATATTACCACTAATATGACACAAGCAACCACCCACCCAGCAAAAAGACTGCGTTTTTGGCAATGTAGTAGTGTCATTTAGTAATCACTTGTTTAGTAAACAAACTATAGTCTGTTGTTTCAGAACTCTGTTGTAATACAACAAACTGTTCATATAGAATATTCATTACAATTTGAATAACGCAGTACACATGTCCATTATTCTGCAGCTGATACACACACGAGTATGTGTGTGTGTGTGTGTGTATATATATATATATAATTGTTTCTATTTTGGGCACAAGGCCAGCAATTATACAGTTTATTACTGGTACTTTATTTTATCGACCCCGTAATGATGAAAGGCAAAGCTAACCTCGGCGGGATTTGAACCTATCATTATATATAATGTGTGTGTGTATGTAACCGGTACTAGCAGGGAAATTTTATGCTAGTCCCGGTTATAGGTGTGTGTGTGTGTGTATGTATATATATATATATATCTCCGGCATTAATATTTTTAGCATTATGTGAAATGTTTATGTAATTAAGTATTGGATATATTATTTGTGTATATTTTCTGTATTATAAGTAAACATAATATATGGCCTCTACGTTTTAGGGATGGTTATTGTAAGTGATCTAAACGTCTCGTGACACATGACATGGTTATTACAGAAACTTTTGTGTTTTTTATTTATCATTTGTTTCTGATTTAGTTTTTCATTTCAGTACCGGTTCTTCTTTTCTATGTTAAAAGTTTAACCTTTACTGTGTAGATATAAAATTGGGACACTTTTGTGATAAAAGGTCCCAGAAATTAACGCGCTTGTATGTGAGAGTGTGTATTATTCAACAAATTTTAATTGGATTATATAATATTTGCAATAAAATAAAAAGAGAGGAGCAGAAATTAAATAGCGAAAATAAGGGAAACTAGGGGAAGGAACTTGACACTCCAGTCTTAGTGGTATGTCTCAGATGCGCCCCGCAGACAAAATGGCGAAGATATTGCTGCAGAAAACAGCCAACGAAACCCGCTGCATCAACCACTCCCTCTCGCGAGGCTCCTTCCTCGGGCGAGATGTACTCCTCTCAAATTTGCAGAGGAAAACGGCTGTTCGGGGACCGAAGACACCTGAGGTCTCGACGGCTATTTTGGTTATTTCCCTCGCCTACGAGTTACGAGAAGTAGTGCCTGGGTTTGTGGCTAATGCGACAAGGTTGGAGGTGCAGAACGTGGCGTCCCAGATTAGAGATTTATCTCCCTCTAACCGAAAAAGGGCTATCCCATCTAGGCACTTGTCGAAGCCTGCTGGCTCCAGTTGTGATGGGAAACCGACCGCATCAAGGCTCGTTTTGACGACGTCGTTCAAGGTGGTGTGCCAAGGTAAACGAGCTGCACCAGATATTTATTAAGCATAACTATGGTGTAGCCACTCCCCGACTTTGTTTATTCATAACTTTCTTAATAATGAAAGTTAAAATTTTTTCATTTAATTTTTTAAAAATACATAAAAAAATATATATGAAGTATCCCACGCACCTGGTCCATGTCAAACCTGCTTGCTTGTACCCCCACCAAATCCTCATCTCTGATATACTTCTCTTGCCCAACTCATGCATACAAGCATGAAAGCTACACATGCTCTATATGATCTCCCACAATGCTGTTACTACGACGAAAAGCACTAAGCCCCCCCCCCCCCCCCCCCGTATGCTGATCTAGTGCTACAACAATAAAAGCATCCAGTCCATCCTGTAAGGTGGCCTTGCTGTTGACATGACAAAAAGCACCCAGTTCACCCTGTAAGGTGGTCGTGCTGGTGACATGACAAAAAGCATCCAGTTCTCCCTGTTAGATGGTCATGTTGGTGCCATGATAAAAAATACCACATGATTGACATTAAGAAGGGCATCTAGCCATAGAAAACAAGCCAAAATATGAGCAAGACATGGTTTACTAGACTTGACTTGTCTCATAACATGACAACCTGTCTAATCCATGCAAGTGTGGAAAAAATAGACGTTAAATGAAGAGGAAAGAGTCAGGTGGGCACAAAACTGTAGTATATTATTTAATTATATTTCTTAGCACTATAATAATTATATTCTACTTTGGTATTGGGTATTTTTCTGCTTGTTTGTGAATCTAAACAATAATTAAGATCTTAAAGATGAAAGAAACATTTGTGAACACCTACCTCCAACAATTTGAATTGTTCTCCATTCTCAGTAAACCTTAGTACAGATTCCATAATTAGACCTCCAAAACCCTATTATGTCAAACAACAGTTATTCCTAACCAATAATTTCTGTGAAAATGATGTTGTTACTCTTAACTATGTCTACCATAAGAATCTCTTAGTTAAATTACCTGGCTAGGGGCTTTTCAATTGGAAGTTTCCTGCCAGACTGATTCTTTGCACCTTGTACTGATAATGTCCTTTTTGACTCTCATTCCATCAACTCTTCTGTCTTCCAAAATTCGATCCTACATTCTTGTATGTATAAATGTATTTACCATCACTTCTAACCACATATCTTTCTATGCAAATGATAGCATTTATCCTTAACTTTCTCCACATAGGCGTCTTCCACGTGTAACTTGGATACCTTGTGTCCTCTGCATACAGATCTGGGTATCTCATCTCTATATGAACTTAACTTCATGTCAGGCATCCTATGCTTCTATGGACAGAAACATTAAAAATGTCTCCCAATGACATTACACACACAATCACTGCATATATCAAAGAAACAGTTTTACACTACACCAGACCTTCAGACCTATATGAGCAATACCCAAATAAAACCCTATTGGAAGTTGATCATTTTCATTTATTAATTTTCTTGTTTATGTCAGTAAATGCACAAAAACAATTGTGCCAGAATATTTTAGCTGGTCATCATACTGACAGTCTTTAAACCTCCTGAAACAAGTCCTGGTTCTATGATACTAAGCTATTTTTAAAAAAATTCCATCTTACGTTAGAAAATTATTAAATTCCTTCAAAATTATTTGAAAATTATAGGCAGTATCTTTCATTAGAAATATAATAACAGAAGGGTTAACCAAAGTTAGTTTTGTCATAAACTGGCATTTTAAATTTTATTTACCAAAGTCAGTTTTGTTATCAAACTGCACTATAGAACACTGTCCTTTTCCTTAAGTTTACATTTCCACCAACACAAATAAGTAAATAGCTAATTTTACTTGGTTTCACTTTGTCTTTTAGAGTGTCTTCAAACATTAATTCAATGTATTTTTAATAATAATGGGATTTTTAGCATATGTTTCAGTGTCATTTTACAGTGTTCAAATATATATTCTCTATAGTTGATTGTTTGAAGAATACAGCAAATATGAAGAATAAAGCTTTTACACATTCATTATTGAGTGGTACTTTGAAAATGATTGATAGTCCACTTAATTAATCATTTACTTAATTTATTGGTTGATGAAGTCGGGTGGAATACAATGTCAGTACATATTTCTACTAGCAGCTATTAGAACATTACATGAGAATAAACAGAATTCCTAAAGTACATTGCTGTACCTAGGTTAATATCAGTCATTTGCAGATATATCTTTATAATTGTAATTACTCCTCTGAACTAGAGATAATCACATAATTTAGAATATATCATCAGTTTTGCATCCATTTTTCCATACTGGCATGGGATAGACAAGATTTTTTAGATAGAATTCTGTGGCTAAATGCCTTTGCCTAATCCTAACCCTTGCTTGCTTTTAAAGTAAGATACAGATCTTAGCACATCTAACTGCTGAGCAACAGGATCTCTATTTACATTAAACATAAACAAATATCATTGCCTGCAATGTGAAGAGAAGACACACATATGAAGGACTTTCTTACAGCTTCCATCTACCAAATTCATTCACAAAACATTGATCAACCTAATTCTATAGTAGACACTTGCCCAAGGTTCCACACAGTGGGTTAGAGCCTAAGTCCATATGGCTGCAAAGTAAATGTCTTAGCCACCCAACCATACTAATACTTATATAGTGAAAATAAAATATGGGAATTTTCTGGTGTCAAAGTGTCTTTGAAGGCTATGGTCACTGCCCCTTAATCCAGGCCTACCAAATAAATAGATTAGAATATCTGATTTCTTTAAGCACAAATGATCAATATGATTGTTATAAAATGTATTGGAAAAGATTTTTTATTTCTATTGTTTTGATGAATATACAAACCTGTACTTCACAAACTATGTTTCCGCCTGCTTAAAAGATCATTAGGGAATAGTTTGAAGGTCTATTTAATTGCTAAATATAAAATCCATTGTTAAATTATGCGAATAACAATAAGACACATGATCTATCTATCTATCTATCTATCTATCTAGATCGTATTTAGATATGTTCTTAATTAGAGAGAGGGACAGGAAAATGTTAAGCTGTCCACAAATATACATGGTTGCCTATTCAAACCACAAACTAGTCACCTGCATAGTCAACCATGATAGAACGCATAGACAGGGACCCGGATACTGGAAGTTGAACATGTTACCGACATGTAAAGCCTACAGTAGACGGATAAGTAGTTTAGTTAAGCAACAGTTGATGGGAGCCATCGTCAACAAGAGAGCAATTAGAATAGAGTCCATAGCTTTTAGCAAAGAACTAGCCTTAGAGAAAGAAAAAACAGAAAGAGAAGTAGTAGCCAAGTTAGAGGAGGCGCTTAGGAGTGGCAACGCAGCTAGAGTGCTAGCAACGAGAATGGCACTAGACCAGTTCTTCGATGCGAAACACGAAGGCTGCATTGTCAGGAGTAGATCACGTGCTCTAGGGAATGAGGGGACAAAAGCTGTTGACTGGGCCCGAGTGGCAGAGGCAAAAAGTGGCAACAAGTCCACGATTCGGTCTTTGAAAGACCAAAATGGACGCATAACTCCAAGCAGATGTGCACAGCCTTTCAGCAGCAATTTGCGCAACTGTTCGAGCAGAGCGGTGTGCCGAACGAGGCAATGGGCTTTGGTTCATACCTCGACAGCCTGCCGCGTCTCTCGAGCATGGACAGCGAGTTCTGCGAATGACCGATCACAGCCACTGAGATACGGGACACTTTGGACCACTGCGGGAAACTCAGATCACCCGGTCTAGATGGTCTACCCTATGAATTTTACATAGGCATGCCGGACTTGTTCTCTGGCGTCCTTGAAGCCGTCTACTGCAACTGGTAGCAGAACGGGAGAATTCCCAGTTCTGTAGGCAGGGGCGTAGTAACGCTGATCAGGAAAGACGAGAAAAAAGGGGACAAAATAAGCAACTTCAGGCTCATAACTCTCCTAAATAGTTAAAGATTTTGGCCAAGGTGTTAGCAATGAGGCTGGCGCTTGTCGAGAACGTGGCGGGAATAGCTCAAACGTGTGCAATTCCAACCAGGTCCATACACAACAACCTCCACCTCATGCAATACATCATAGAGAGGGTGGGGTCTAAACCCGGCTTCGGTGGGGCTCTGATCAATTTAAATCAGTCTAAGGCATTCGATAGGGCCGACCATCGACACTTGGAAGCGGTTCTTAAGGCGGGTTGTTTCAAACCTGTCTTCAGAGGCTGCATCACAGCCATGCACACCAACATCTGCTTGACGGTCAAGGTGAACGGCAACCTATTGGAGCCGTACCCAATCGCGCGTTCCATCCGACAGGGATGCCCTCTCTCCTCCATTCTGTATGTATTGACTCTAGAGCCACTATTGCGGAAGCTGGAGCTTTTGCAGGGCATCCCATTGGAACCGGGACTGCGGGAAGCGGGTCGGCTTATGCCGACGACGTGACAGTAATGGTGTCGAAAACCTCGGAAATCGGGGCAATCGACAACTTACTGCCGGAATACAAAAGGCTCATAGAAGCAAAACTCAACCCGGATAAATCTGTCGGTTTGCAACTCAGGATTTGGAGAGGCACACCGATGCCGTCCGACAGCATCTTCGGACGCTGGACAGAAGGACCGGTGAAATTGCTCGGGGTCTGGTTCGGTCCGGACCTCCAGGTGGAGAAAAACTGGAAAGAGGTTACGGCCAAGGTATTTGTGGTCACCCAGAAGTGGGCAGAGTGCAAACTATCCTTGAAAGGTCAAGCGGAGGTGGCGAACACTTTCATAGCATTCATCATCTACTACCATTTGACCGTCGTGCCTTGTCCCCGTGAATATCTCACCAAGATGGAATGCATGCACTTCCAATTCCTCTGGAAGAAGCAAACTCCACTGGTGAGGAGATCCGTCTGCTGCCAGCACCCTTCCAACGGAGGGCTGGGAATGCTGTGGCTGATGATGCGCAAACACGCGCTGAGGCTATGGCATCTCCAGGTATTCCTCACCGACCAACCGGTGTGGGCCCCGTTTGTGAGACAAGCCTTCTCGCAACTTGTCTCGCTGATGGAGCTGCAGTCCTGGGTTAAGCGGAGACCGAAGAAAATGGACGCCTGGCACATTGAATGCACTCAGGCGCTCACAGTCCTCTGTCAAGCGGGCACAGAAATCAGTGGCGATTCCACTTCGACATTCTATACAGGGATAATTCATTACAAGTGCGACGATGTGCTCGGAGAGACTGGGCGTCGAAGACGACGAGCTCACCAGTCTGTTCGGTAGGACTTTCCGCCCGGGACTTATGGACAACTTCAAAAGGTCCATGGACTTCAGTGCTACCGAGGAGTTCTACCAGTATGAGACAAGATCTACAGGCACGGGCGCCCCGGCAGGGATCCTTCCAAGAGGACGTGTCGAAGATGCGAGCAGGACATTGAAACCGTCCTTGTATTGTCCCCTTTTCTTGTGCGCCCTTGTGGCAAATAAAGAAATCTCTCTCTATAATTTTATTACTTGGTTGTGCATGCGTGTGCATTAAAAATATGTCCTTGATTCATGATTTATTGTCATACTTTTGAAATGACCAGGAATAACTTATCAAATGCTTACAGAAGTAATTTATTCTTTTACTGGTACAAGTCATTAGACTGTTGTCCTGCTAGACGACTGATTTTGATCCCATCAACTCCAGAACAATTTTTTTTTTTCAAGTCTGGTGCTTATTTTATTGATCCTAGTTATGGGACAAACTATAAATGTAAACTCCAACAATGATATACACACATCCATTCACAAATATAAGGTGGGTAAAATTAAAATTCGCTGTGACCTTACCTTAGTCTAAAGGGTGTTGCTGAGAAAGTATAAAAACCTTTAGACACTATTACAGTTTCTACTATTAACCCTACACATTTCTCTCTCAAACATTTTAAGATCAGGTTCCCTGCTAAAGCAGAAGTTAACCCTGCAGTCCTTTGACTACTCATTATGGTTCTTTTTTTAGTCAGTGTTTTATATCTGGATGCTCTTTCTGTCATCAATCATCTTAATTTCCTCTTATGACATGCAGGGATATGGTGTATATGTTCTAAACTGGGATTATTTCAATATGTCCATTTTTTCCATGTTGGTATATTTTGGGTGGGTACACTGTATGAAGTTTCTCCTACTCTTCTGTTGTATATTGAGCACAGCCATTTTGCCTTCTTTAGTTTTTGCTAAGTTTACTCTTGAGTCCTCTTGATTATAGGTTTTGTTTCCATGCCTTCAATTTATTTCTCTAAATTTTCCCCAGGTTGTAATGGTGCATGGCTAATTTTATTTTTCCATGAAGCTATTGCTAGTATATAATCAATAACTAACTCCTTTCTTATCTTACTGTGTCTAACATCATTGCATGGGTTAGACAAATCCTCTCCAGTGCAGCATCTTGCCACTTGTTTCTTTCCCAATAACTCCTATGTTGTTTCTTACAATTGGCTTTCACTATCTTTGCCCACTCCTTACTTGATTTTCCTCTTCCACTGCTTCCTTTCATGTAGAAATCCTGACACTTTTATATCCAGCAATCATCATCCATATGCATTAGATGTTTGGTTGTATCAGTGAAATCTTCTCTCCTACACACATTTGATTCCACTTATGCTCAGTTTTTCCCTCAGTTCATTCATGCTTCATTGTTCATGTACGTTAATATTACACATCCAATGGAGCTTGCTCAATTCATTTCTCCTTACCTCCACTCATGTACAACTACCAAGCAACATATTTTATCTAATCTACTTTCCAGCTTATGGATCTCTTAGAAAAGATCTTATGTTTCATGTCTTTAAACCCAAACAGTTTATTGTTCTGATTGTTTGTTTATTTTCTATCTAGCCCAATGAGTGACTTGCCCACAGTGTTTATGGGTAACAAAATCAGCGCTGATAATTTCCATGCCAATTACTTGTTACCATTATCAAAAGAGTCCAGGTCTATAGTGATTTTTATTCAAGACAATGTAAGTGTTTTTATTCTTTAATTTCTTTAAACTGAAAAATAATTTTTGGCCTCATTGAAACATGAAATTTGTAAAAGGTATTATTGTATATTGTACTGTGCACATCACAACTCGGTTTTACATACATTTGCAACACACTATATATTTTGAATTGAGGTTTTGTAGGTATGATACATAGAATGCTTGCTAGTTTTTCATGAATTATCATTGAAAAAGATGCAACTTATATAATGCACATACACACGCTCTCACACTCACGCTCCCAGTACACACTGCAAGGTGGTTTGCATTAGGAAAGGCATCCAGCTGCAGAGAACCAAACCCAAAACAGAGCATGTGAACATGATCTGTCACCTAACTTCACACACACACACACACACACACACACACACACACACACACACACACACACAGACACACACAGACACAGACAGACAGACAGACAGACAGACAGACAGACAGATTTCTGTTTATTTGCCACTAGGGCACAAAAGAAAGGGACATGTACATGGGTGGGGGGAGTTTACATAAAAATCGAGTAAGAAAAATATAACAAACAAAATAATAACAAGAAGGTCCTCAATAGGGAGGGATCGTTTTGGGGTCACACACACCCCCGCAAAAAAAGTGTGCGACCCTTCTCCACGGGAGCACAAAGAGAGGGTGCTCCCTTCTTTCTGTTCCACCTACAGGCTGAGGTAGAGAGAAGGCCCATTCACACGGGCCATTCTCGCAACTTTCACCCACCTTTCATAAAACTGGCTGGAGTGGAGCACCTCTCTCTCCATCCTGATCCTTCTTCCGAAATGGTATCGGAAGAAAAGGACCAGTTGTTGGCCGGAGAGAAAGGTGTCCGACCTCAGCCCTTTCAGACGCGTCCACCATATAGCCTCTTTTACCATGGCTATTACACAGAGGAAGACCGCCTCTCCTTCATTTTTGAAGGGGGGAGGCGGCTTGATCGTTACAATGGACTCGGTGGTCAACCTAATTGGTCCCACCCGTGACAGCAGTCGTTCGACATAGCCCCACAGATCGGCAACGCCTGGGCAGTGCACCAATGCGTGCGCGACGGTTTCCTCGTCGCGCACGCATCTGGGACAGATCTTTTTCGAGGGGTCCCTACCCGGGCGCCCGTGTCTGTAGAGCTTATCCCGAACGGGCAGAGCCCCTCGGTAGCACTGCCAGGCCAAGGACTTCTGGAAGTTGTCCATAGGTCCCGGGCCGAAAGTCCTACCGAATAGACTGGCCAGTTCGTCCTCCTCCATGCCTAGGGCTTCTCCGAGGGCGTCGTCGCACCCGCTAACCACCAGCCCTCTATAGAATGACGAGGTAGAGTCTCCGTCGATAGCCGGGTCCGCCTGCCAGAGAGCCGTGAGCGCCTGGGCACACTCGGTGTGCCAGTCGCCCAGTTTTCTCGGTCTTTGCTTCACCCAGGACTGCAGCTCGGTGAGCGAGACGAGCCTCGGGAAGGCTCGCCTCACAAACGGGGCCCACACCGGTTGACCGGTGAGGAATACGTGGAGGTGCCTTAGCCTCAATGCGTGTTTACGCATTTTTAGCCACGGCATCCCCAGCCCTCCTTTCAAAGGGTGTTGACAGCAGATGGATCTCCTCACCAGAGGAGACCTCTTCTTCCAAAGGAAATAAAAGAGGGCGCGCTCCATTTTGGCGAGGATCTCACCCGGGCAAGGCACGACAGTCAAGCGGTAATAGATGACGGACGCTATGTAAGCATTCGCCACCTCCGCCCGACCTTTTAGGGATAGTTTGCACTCGGCCCACTTCTGGGTCAGTGCAAACACCCTATTCGTCACCTCACCCCAGTTTTTCTCCACCTGGAGGTCCGGTCCGAACCAGACCCCAAGCAACTTCACCGGGCCCTCCGTCCACCGTCCGACGATACCGTCGCACGACATCGCTTTGCCCCTCCACTCGCCGAGTTGCAAAGCGACTGACTTGTCCCGGTTCAGCTTAGCCCCTGTCAACCTTTCGTACTCCTCTAGTAAGGTGCCGATTGCCTCGATTTCCGAGGCGGTCGACACCATTACTGTTACGTCATCGGCGTAGGCCGACACCGCTTTGCGCAATCCCGGTTCCAAAGGGATGCCCTGCAACAACTCCAACTTCCGCAGTAATGGCTCGAGAGTCAACACATACAGAAGGGAGGAGAGAGGGCACCCCTGTCGGATGGAGCGGGTGATTTCGAACGGCTCCGAAAGGTAGCCGTTCACCTTGACTCTAGAGCAGATGCGGCTGCTGTGCATGGCAGTGATCCAGCCCCTGAAAACGGGTCCGAACCCAGCCGCCGCTAGCACCGCATCCAGGTAACCATGGTCCACTCTATCGAACGCTTTAGACTGATCTAAATTTATCAGGGCCCCACCAAAGCCGGGTTCGTTCCCAACCCTCTCTATGATGTATCGCATGAGGTGGAGGTTGTCGTGGATGGACCTGGACGGGATAGCGCATGTCTGCGCATCTCCCACCAGGCCCCCCACGACAAGCGCCAACCTCTTCGCTAACACCTTCGCCAAAATCTTTAACTCTGCATTTAGCAGAGTTATGGGCCTAAAATTACTAATGTCATCCCCCTTGTTCTCGTCCTTCCTCACTAGCGAGACTACGCCCTTGGTCACAGAACAGGGAATTCTCCCGTTCTGTTGCCAGTTGCAGTAGACCGCCTCGAGGAGATCGGGGAACAAGTCCGGCATATTAATATATAGTTCGTAGGGCAGACCATCGAGTCCTGGAGATTTGCGTTTGCCGCATAGGCTCAGCACGTCCCCTATTTCAGCAGCTGAGATCGGCCCGTCGCAGGACCTCGCCTCCCTGTCCGAAAGACGCGGCAGGCCGTCGAGGTATGGACCGAAATCCACATCTCCAACCGGCTCCCCGCCCCTCCCGAACAATTGGGCAAAGTGCCTTTGAAAGGCCTCGCACATTTGCTTAGGTTCAAGGATCAGCCGTCCATCCTGGTCTCGCAAAGACCGGATAGTGGATTTAATCCCACTTTTCGCTTCTGTCACGCGGGCCCAGCTAACAGCTTTGGTCCCCTCGTTTCCCAGAGCACGTATTTTGCTTCGGACAACGCAGCCTTCGTGTTTCGCGTCGAAGAACTGGTTCAAGACCGTTCTCGACGCTTGCACTCTGGCCACGTTGCCGCTTCTCATTGCCTCTTCAACATTAACTACCAACTCCCTTTCCTTCCTATTTCTATCTGAGGCTAACTCCTTACTAACTCCTATTGAAACTACTCTAATCTCTCTTTTTAGAGAGCCCCACCACCTGTTGTTGACGATGGCGCCCGTCAACTGCTCCTTAACTAAGGTTCTAATCCGGTCCCTGTAAGCTCTACTTGCCGGTAAGGACAAGTTGAGCTTCCAGTAACCGGGCCCCTGCCTATGCGTTCTATCAAGGTGGACTACGCAGGTCACTAACTTGTGGTCTGAATAGCCCACCATGAGCATTTCTGGACAACTTAAAAAGTCCCTATCCTTAATTCTAACTAAGAACCTATCTAGGTACGATCTAGATTGACCACTGTTATTTGACCAGGTCCAGGTTGGTACAGTCGGAAAATCTAGTCGGTATCTATCGGCCAGGTCGAATCGGCCGATTAACCCCTTAAGGCTGTTACACCCCCCTCTATCGGGACATGCCCCTACATAGTCCCAACGTGCATCTAGGATACCATTCCAGTCCCCCACTAAAAGCAAGGAGCGGGACGTCCCTAGAAAAGTCTCCAGACGATGGAAGAAGTCCGACCGCATTGCCCCAAAAGGGGCGTATACGGCGACAAGCCTAAAAGCTTCGCCTTCGCCATTGCCAAGGTCCAGAACCACGAGTCGACCCTCCGGGTCCAAGTGTACCGTCTGTGTAGCGAGACCCAGATGTTTTTGCAGCAGAACGACAACCCCACCCCCACCTCCGGGCTGACAGAGAGATGCGTGCATCTCAAAGTCATCAAAGGTGGGGGTTAGCTGTTGCATGCTGCTGATCCGGGCCTCGCAAATAACCATCACATTTACACATTGTGACCTGAGGTCACTTAGAAGTTTAGCTTGCTTCCAAGGTGAGCCCAGGCCACGCGCATTTAGACAACCCACTCTTAAGACAGCCATGTTGGTGGCAAAGAAAGAGGCACTTACCTCTCTGCGTCCCGGGGTTCGGGTCGCTCAGTTTCCATGGGGCTGGTGGCGGGGTTGATGGGTGGGGTGGTGGTTTGTGGTGGTGTGGGGGTATTGGTGTGTGGAGGGGTTGGGATCTTTGGAGTTGTGTGGGTGTTTGAGGAGGGGAGGGGAAAACCTTTCAGGAGGACGCGGTTGAGTGGCCTGGTGCAGGGTGGGCCCACGTCCTCAGGGTACATGTCTTTTAAAGTTTTAAAAATGTCAAGTGGGATTTTCACCATTTTCAGGTTAGGGAGCCCCATTGCCGTTACGAAATTCGGCCCTTCGGTTTGTATCGAAGGGTTGGTTTCTATTTTTAAAGTTAGGTTTTCATTGTTTTTGTTTATGTATGTGTAGAGTTTTTGTGTTGTTGTGTTTGTTTTTGCTTGTTGTTGTTGAGTGAGTTTGCGTTTTATTGTCTGTGTTGTGTTGTCAGGTGGGGTTATTTTTGTTGTTGTGGTGTGTGTACGTTTTTTTTCTTTTCACTTTTTGGAAGGGAGCCCCCTCGTCTTCCGACGATATGAGCTCCTCTTCCGTATTGGAGGGGAGGGGTATATCTCCGGGTTGTGTATGAACTGTTTTTGTATTTGTGTTCTGTGGGGTGGGGCTGGGTGGGACCGTGTTTTGGGTTGTTTTCTTGAGCTGTTGTTGATGTTGTTGTTGTTGTGGTGGTGGTGGTGGTGGTGGTGTTGTTGGTTTTTGTTGTTCTGGTGGTGATGGTAGTGTATTTTGTTGTTTTTGTGATGGTGGTGCTGGTTGTTTTTGTTGTTGTTGTGGTGTTTGTAGCAGTGGTTTTTTTGTTGTTAGTAGAGGGCAGGCCGTCCTCAGGTGACCTCTGCCAGCGCAGTGGTAACATGAGGGTCTCCTGCCTTCCACTGTGATATTTATGTAGGTTCGCCCATCCAGTAGCACTCGGTCGGGTATTCCGGAGATTCTCTCAGGTGTCATCTGTAAGAGAACCTCCAGACTTTTCCCCCCGAACAGTCCACTGGTGGACTCCCCTGCTGAAATTAGTATGTCCTTATCTAGGTCGGTAAATCCTGTTAGGACGGACCAGATGTTAATTTCTGGCGTAGGGCTCCACATTCTTATCCTTTGTGTTCTTCTTCCTTTATATGTGGGGAAGAAGGTGTAATGTGGTGACACTATAGGTGCCACCGAATATTTCTGAGCCAGCATTTCGTCCTTCATTCGGACCATAATGCTGGCATACAGCTTTCCTCTTTGAATAAAGAGTATGTCATTTTTAATTTCTTTCAGAACCAGCTCGATTTGACTTTCGGTCAATTGCGCTGGCTTTCTCGTTTCGTTGGTTATGGTTCTGTAGCTTACGGTATTCTTGTAAATCTGTTCACGCACTTCTTCTGGGGAGTTGATCGTAAAAGAACCATCCTCCCCAAAAGATACGTATTTTCTAGCCTCTAGCAAATTTTCCTTGGCGTTCGTGATGTCAATGGCTTTGTATTCCGTGGCTCTCCTAAGTGTTTGGGCAAAAGAAATTTTGTCTTTGTTTGTTGTTGTAATGTTGTTGGTTTCCTTATTTGTGGTGCTATTTTTTTCTTGAAAATTAATTTTTTCATTTGAATTGAAATTCTTTTTTTCATTGGAGAGGAGGGGTTGTTCAACAGTTTGAACTGTTGTTCCCTCTTTCCCGCTTGTTTTTTTGGTCGGCGTGGCGTTCGCTTCCAATATGGCGATATCGTTTTCGACGATATCGTTATCAACGATATCGATAAACATTTCTCAAATATTTATTTTTCACCCCAAAAGGGGTGAAAATATATTTACCCGACGTCTAGAGTCCCAGACTAGGGGTTACAGTTAATTATACAAAATAATTCAAAAAAATCCACTCACAAAATTAGCAGGTAAAAATCCAAATCACAGAGCGATATGACACACGTCTACTATCCTCAGACAGACAGACAGACAAATTTCTGTTTATTTGCCACTAGGGCACAAAAGAAAGGGACATGTACATGGGTGGGGGGAGTTTACATAAAAATCGAGTAAGAAAAATATAACAAACAAAATAGTAACAAGAAGGTCCTCAATAGGGAGGGATCGTTTTGGGGTCACACACACCCCCGAAAAAAAAGTGTGCGACCCTTCTCCACGGGAGCACAAAGAGAGGGTGCTCCCTTCTTTCTGTTCCACCTACAGGCTGAGGTAGAGAGAAGGCCCATTCACACGGGCCATTCTCGCAACTTTCACCCACCTTTCATAAAACTGGCTGGAGTGGAGCACCTCTCTCTCCATCCTGATCCTTCTTCCGAAATGGTATCGGAAGAAAAGGACCAGTTGTTGGCCGGAGAGAAAGGTGTCCGACCTCAGCCCTTTCAGACGCGTCCACCATATAGCCTCTTTTACCATGGCTATTACACAGAGGAAGACCGCCTCTCCTTCATTTTTGAAGGGGGGAGGCGGCTTGATCGTTACAATGGACTCGGTGGTCAACCTAATTGGTCCCACCCGTGACAGCAGTCGTTCGACATAGCCCCACAGATCGGCAACGCCCGGGCAGTGCACCAATGCGTGCGCGACGGTTTCCTCGTCGCGCACGCATCTGGGACAGATCTTTTTCGAGGGGTCCTTACCCGGGCGCCCGTGTCTGTAGAGCTTATCCCGAACGGGCAGAGCCCCTCGGTAGCACTGCCAGGCCAAGGACTTCTGGAAGTTGTCCATAGGTCCCGGGCCGAAAGTCCTACCGAATAGACTGGCCAGTTCGTCCTCCTCCATGCCTAGGGCTTCTCCGAGGGCGTCGTCGCACCCGCTAACCACCAGCCCTCTATAGAATGACGAGGTGGAGTCTCCGTCGATAGCCGGGTCCGCCTGCCAGAGAGCCGTGAGCGCCTGGGCACACTCGGTGTGCCAGTCGCCCAGTTTTCTCGGTCTTTGCTTCACCCAGGACTGCAGCTCGGTGAGCGAGACGAGCCTCGGGAAGGCTCGCCTCACAAACGGGGCCCACACCGGTTGACCGGTGAGGAATACGTGGAGGTGCCTTAGCCTCAATGCGTGTTTACGCATTTTTAGCCACGGCATCCCCAGCCCTCCTTTCAAAGGGTGTTGACAGCAGATGGATCTCCTCACCAGAGGAGACCTCTTCTTCCAAAGGAAATAAAAGAGGGCGCGCTCCATTTTGGCGAGGATCTCACTCGGGCAAGGCACGACAGTCAAGCGGTAATAGATGACGGACGCTATGTAAGCATTCGCCACCTCCGCCCGACCTTTTAGGGATAGTTTGCACTCGGCCCACTTCTGGGTCAGTGCAAACACCCTATTCGTCACCTCACCCCAGTTTTTCTCCACCTGGAGGTCCGGTCCGAACCAGACCCCAAGCAACTTCACCGGGCCCTCCGTCCACCGTCCGACGATACCGTCGCACGACATCGCTTTGCCCCTCCACTCGCCGAGTTGCAAAGCGACTGACTTGTCCCGGTTCAGCTTAGCCCCTGTCAACCTTTCGTACTCCTCTAGTAAGGTGCCGATTGCCTCGATTTCCGAGGCGGTCGACACCATTACTGTTACGTCATCGGCGTAGGCCGACACCGCTTTGCGCAATCCCGGTTCCAAAGGGATGCCCTGCAACAACTCCAACTTCCGCAGTAATGGCTCGAGAGTCAACACATACAGAAGGGAGGAGAGAGGGCACCCCTGTCGGATGGAGCGGGTGATTTCGAACGGCTCCGAAAGGTAGCCGTTCACCTTGACTCTAGAGCAGATGCGGCTGCTGTGCATGGCAGTGATCCAGCCCCTGAAAACGGGTCCGAACCCAGCCGCCGCTAGCACCGCATCCAGGTAACCATGGTCCACTCTATCGAACGCTTTAGACTGATCTAAATTTATCAGGGCCCCACCAAAGCCGGGTTCGTTCCCAACCCTCTCTATGATGTATCGCATGAGGTGGAGGTTGTCGTGGATGGACCTGGACGGGATAGCGCATGTCTGCGCATCTCCCACCAGTCCCCCCACGACAAGCGCCAACCTCTTCGCTAACACCTTCGCCAAAATCTTTAACTCTGCATTTAGCAGAGTTATGGGCCTAAAATTACTAATGTCATCCCCCTTGTTCTCGTCCTTCCTCACTAGCGAGACTACGCCCTTGGTCACAGAACAGGGAATTCTCCCGTTCTGTTGCCAGTTGCAGTAGACCGCCTCGAGGAGATCGGGGAACAAGTCCGGCATATTAATATATAGTTCGTAGGGCAGACCATCGAGTCCTGGAGATTTGCGTTTGCCGCATAGGCTCAGCACGTCCCCTATTTCAGCAGCTGAGATCGGCCCGTCGCAGGACCTCGCCTCCCTGTCCGAAAGACGCGGCAGGCCGTCGAGGTATGGACCGAAATCCACATCTCCAACCGGCTCCCCGCCCCTCCCGAACAATTGGGCAAAGTGCCTTTGAAAGGCCTCGCACATTTGCTTAGGTTCAAGGATCAGCCGTCCATCCTGGTCTCGCAAAGACCGGATAGTGGATTTAATCCCACTTTTCGCTTCTGTCACGCGGGCCCAGCTAACAGCTTTGGTCCCCTCGTTTCCCAGAGCACGTATTTTGCTTCGGACAACGCAGCCTTCGTGTTTCGCGTCGAAGAACTGGTTCAAGACCGTTCTCGACGCTTGCACTCTGGCCACGTTGCCGCTTCTCATTGCCTCTTCAACATTAACTACCAACTCCCTTTCCTTCCTATTTCTATCTGAGGCTAACTCCTTACTAACTCCTATTGAAACTACTCTAATCTCTCTTTTTAGAGAGCCCCACCACCTGTTGTTGACGATGGCGCCCGTCAACTGCTCCTTAACTAAGGTTCTAATCCGGTCCCTGTAAGCTCTACTTGCCGGTAAGGACAAGTTGAGCTTCCAGTAACCGGGCCCCTGCCTATGCGTTCTATCAAGGTGGACTACGCAGGTCACTAACTTGTGGTCTGAATAGCCCACCATGAGCATTTCTGGACAACTTAAAAAGTCCCTATCCTTAATTCTAACTAAGAACCTATCTAGGTACGATCTAGATTGACCACTGTTATTTGACCAGGTCCAGGTTGGTACAGTCGGAAAATCTAGTCGGTATCTATCGGCCAGGTCGAATCGGCCGATTAACCCCTTAAGGCTGTTACACCCCCCTCTATCGGGACATGCCCCTACATAGTCCCAACGTGCATCTAGGATACCATTCCAGTCCCCCACTAAAAGCAAGGAGCGGGACGTCCCTAGAAAAGTCTCCAGACGATGGAAGAAGTCCGACCGCATTGCCCCAAAAGGGGCGTATACGGCGACAAGCCTAAAAGCTTCGCCTTCGCCATTGCCAAGGTCCAGAACCACGAGTCGACCCTCCGGGTCCAAGTGTACCGTCTGTGTAGCGAGACCCAGATGTTTTTGCAGCAGAACGACAACCCCACCCCCACCTCCAGGCTGACAGAGAGATGCGTGCATCTCAAAGTCATCAAAGGTGGGGGTTAGCTGTCGCATGCTGCTGATCCGGGCCTCGCAAATAACCATCACATTTACACATTGTGACCTGAGGTCACTTAGAAGTTTAGCTTGCTTCCAAGGTGAGCCCAGGCCACGCGCATTTAGACAACCTACTCTTAAGACAGCCATGTTGGTGGCAAAGAAAGAGGCACTTACCTCTCTGCATCCCGGGGTTCGGGTCGCTCAGTTTCCATGGGGCTGGTGGAGGGGTTGATGGGTGGGGTGGTGGTTTGTGGTGGTGTGGGGGTATTAGTGTGTGGAGGGGTTGGGATCTTTGGAGTTGTGTGGGTGTTTGAGGAGGGGAGGGGAAAACCTTTCAGGAGGACGCGGTTGAGTGGCCTGGTGCAGGGTGGGCCCACGTCCTCAGGGTACATGTCTTTTAAAGTTTTAAAAATGTCAAGTGGGATTTTCACCATTTTCAGGTTAGGGAGCCCCATTGCCGTTACGAAATTCGGCCCTTCGGTTTGTATCGAAGGGTTGGTTTCTATTTTTAAAGTTAGGTTTTCATTGTTTTTGTTTATGTATGTGTAGAGTTTTTGTGTTGTTGTGTTTGTTTTTGCTTGTTGTTGTTGAGTGAGTTTGCGTTTTATTGTCTGTGTTGTGTTGTCAGGTGGGGTTATTTTTGTTGTTGTGGTGTGTGTACGTTTTTTTCTTTTCACTTTTTGGAAGGGAGCCCCCTCGTCTTCCGACGATATGAGCTCCTCTTCCGTATTGGAGGGGAGGGGTATATCTCCGGGTTGTGTATGAACTGTTTTTGTATTTGTGTTCTGTGGGGTGGGGCTGGGTGGGACCGTGTTTTGGGTTGTTTTCTTGAGCTGTTGTTGATGTTGTTGTTGTTGTGGTGGTGGTGGTGTTGTTGGTTTTTGTTGTTCTGGTGGAGATGGTAGTGTATTTTGTTGTTTTTGTGATGGTGGTGCTGGTTGTTTTTGTTGTTGTTGTGGTGTTTGTAGCAGTGGTTTTTTAGTTGTTAGTAGAGGGCAGGCCGTCCTCAGGTGACCTCTGCCAGCGCAGTGGTAACATGAGGGTCTCCTGCCTTCCACTGTGATATTTATGTAGGTTCGCCCATCCAGTAGCACTCGGTCGGGTATTCCGGAGATTCTCTCAGGTGTCATCTGTAAGAGAACCTCCAGACTTTTCCCCCCGAACAGTCCACTGGTGGACTCCCCTGCTGAAATTAGTATGTCCTTATCTAGGTCGGTAAATCCTGTTAGGACGGACCAGATGTTAATTTCTGGCGTAGGGCTCCACATTCTTATCCTTTGTGTTCTTCTTCCTTTATATGTGGGGAAGAAGGTGTATTGTGGTGACACTATAGGTGCCACCGAATATTTCTGAGCCAGCATTTCGTCCTTCATTCGGACCATAATGCTGGCATACAGCTTTCCTCTTTGAATAAAGAGTATGTCATTTTTAATTTCTTTCAGAACCAGCTCGATTTGACTTTCGGTCAATTGCGCTGGCTTTCTCGTTTCGTTGGTTATGGTTCTGAAGCTTACGGTATTCTTGTAAATCTGTTCACGCACTTCTTCTGGGGAGTTGATCGTAAAAGAACCATCCACCCCAAAAGATACGTATTTTCTAGCCTCTAGCAAATTTTCCTTGGCGTTCGTGATGTCAATGGCTTTGTACTCCGTGGCTCTCTTGAGTGTTTGGGCAAAAGAAATTTTGTCTTTGTTTGTTGTTGTAATGTTGTTGGTTTCCTTATTTGTGGTGTTATTTTTTTCTTGAAAATTAATTTTTTCATTTGAATTGAAATTCTTTTTTTCATTGGAGAGGAGGGGTTGTTCAACAGTTTGAACTGTTGTTCCCTCTTTCCCGCTTGTTTTTTTGGTCGGCGTGGCGTTCGCTTCCAATATGGCGATATCGTTTTCGACGATATCGTTATCAACGATATCGATAAACATTTCTCAAATATTTATTTTTCACCCCAAAAGGGGTGAAAATATATTTACCCGACGTCTAGAGTCCCAGACTAGGGGTTACAGTTAATTATACAAAATAATTCAAAAAAATCCACTCACAAAATTAGCAGGTAAAAATCCAAATCACAGAGCGATATGACACACGTCTACTATCCTCAGACAGACAGACAGACAGACAGACAGACAGACAGACAGACAGACAGACAGACAGACAGACAGACAGACAGACAGACAGACAGACAGACAGACAGACAGACAGACAGACAGATTTCTGTTTATTTGCCACTAGGGCACAAAAGAAAGGGACATGTACATGGGTGGGGGGAGTTTACATAAAAATCGAGTAAGAAAAATATAACAAACAAAATAATAACAAGAAGATCCTCAATAGGGAGGGATCGTTTTGGGGTCACACACACCCCCGAAAAAAGTGTGCGACCCTTCTCCACGGGAGCACAAAGAGATGGTGCTCCCTCCTTTCTGTTCCACCTACAGGCTGAGGTAGAGAGAAGGCCCATTCACACGGGCCATTCTCGCAACTTTCACCCACCTTTCATAAAACTGGCTGGAGTGGAGTACCTCTCTCTCCATCCTGATCCTTCTTCCGAAATGGTATCGGAAGAAAAGGACCAGTTGTTGGCCGGAGAGAAAGGTGTCCGACCTCAGCCCTTTCAGACGCGTCCACCATATAGCCTCTTTTACCATGGCTATTACACAGAGGAAGACCGCCTCTCCTTCATTTTTGAAGGGGGGAGGCGGCTTGATCGTTACAATGGACTCGGTGGTCAACCTAATTGGTCCCACCCGTGACAGCAATTGTTCAACATAGCCCCACAGATCGGCAACGCCCGGGCAGTGCACCAATGCGTGCGCGACGGTTTCCTCGTCGCGCACGCATCTGGGACAGATCTTTTTCGAGGGGTCCCTACCCGGGCGCCCGTGTCTGTAGAGCTTATCCCGAACGGGCAGAGCCCCTCGGTAGCACTGCCAGGCCAAGGACTTCTGGAAGTTGTCCATAGGTCCCGGGCCGAAAGTCCTACCGAATAGACTGGCCAGTTCGTCCTCCTCCATGCCTAGGGCTTCTCCGAGGGCGTCGTCGCACCCGCTAACCACCAGCCCTCTATAGAATGACGAGGTGGAGTCTCCGTCGATAGTCGGGTCCGCCTGCCAGAGAGCCGTGAGCGCCTGGGCACACTCGGTGTGCCAGTCGCCCAGTTTTCTCGGTCTTTGCTTCACCCAGGACTGCAGCTCGGTGAGCGAGACGAGCCTCGGGAAGGCTCGCCTCACAAACGGGGCCCACACCGGTTGACCGGTGAGGAATACGTGGAGGTGCCTTAGCCTCAATGCGTGTTTACGCATTTTTAGCCACGGCATCCCCAGCCCTCCTTTCAAAGGGTGTTGACAGCAGATGGATCTCCTCACTAGAGGAGACCTCTTCTTCCAAAGGAAATAAAAGAGGGCGCGCTCCATTTTGGCGAGGATCTCACCCGGGCAAGGCACGACAGTCAAGCGGTAATAGATGACGGACGCTATGTAAGCGTTCGCCACCTCCGCCCGACCTTTTAGGGATAGTTTGCACTCGGCCCACTTCTGGGTCAGTGCAAACACCCTATTCGTCACCTCACCCCAGTTTTTCTCCACCTGGAGGTCCGGTCCGAACCAGACCCCAAGCAACTTCACCGGGCCCTCCGTCCACCGTCCGACGATACCGTCGCACGACATCGCTTTGCCCCTCCACTCGCCGAGTTGCAAAGCGACTGACTTGTCCCGGTTCAGCTTAGCCCCTGTCAACCTTTCGTACTCCTCTAGGAAGGTGCCGATTGCCTCGATTTCCGAGGCGGTCGACACCATTACTGTTACGTCATCGGCGTAGGCCGACACCGCTTTGCGCAATCCCGGTTCCAAAGGGATGCCCTGCAACAACTCCAACTTCCGCAGTAATGGCTCGAGAGTCAATACATACAGAAGGGAGGAGAGAGGGCACCCCTGTCGGATGGAGCGGGTGATTTCGAACGGCTCCGAAAGGTAGCCGTTCACCTTGATTCTAGAGCAGATGCGGCTGCTGTGCATGGCAGTGATCCAGCCCCTGAAAACGGGTCCGAACCCAGCCGCCGCTAGCACCGCATCCAGGTAACCATGGTCCACCCTATCGAACGCTTTAGACTGATCTAAATTTATCAGGGCCCCACCAAAGCCGGGTTCGTTCCCAACCCTCTCTATGATGTATCGCATGAGGTGGAGGTTGTCGTGGATGGACCTGGACGGGATAGCGCATGTCTGCGCATCTCCCACCAGGCCCCCCACGACAAGCGCCAACCTCTTCGCTAACACCTTCGCCAAAATCTTTAACTCTGCATTTAGCAGAGTTATGGGCCTAAAATTACTAATGTCATCCCCCTTGTTCTCGTCCTTCCTCACTAGCGAGACTACGCCCTTGGTCACAGAACAGGGAATTCTCCCGTTCTGTTGCCAGTTGCAGTAGACCGCCTCGAGGAGATCGGGGAACAAGTCCGGCATATTAATATATAGTTCGTAGGGCAGACCATCGAGTCCTGGAGATTTGCGTTTGCCGCATAGGCTCAGCACGTCCCCTATTTCAGCAGCTGAGATCGGCCTGTCGCAGGACCTCGCCTCCCTGTCCGAAAGACGCGGCAGGCCGTCGAGGTATGGACCGAAATCCACATCTCCAACCGGCTCCCCGCCCCTCCCGAACAATTGGGCAAAGTGCCTTTGAAAGGCCTCGCACATTTGCTTAGGTTCAAGGATCAGCCGTCCATCCTGGTCTCGCAAAGACCGGATAGTGGATTTAATCCCACTTTTCGCTTCTGTCACGCGGGCCCAGCTAACAGCTTTGGTCCCCTCGTTTCCCAGAGCACGTATTTTGCTTCGGACAACGCAGCCTTCGTGTTTCGCGTCGAAGAACTGGTTCAAGACCGTTCTCGACGCTTGCACTCTGGCCACGTTGCCGCTTCTCATTGCCTCTTCAACATTAACTACCAACTCCCTTTCCTTCCTATTTCTATCTGAGGCTAACTCCTTACTAACTCCTATTGAAACTACTCTAATCTCTCTTTTTAGAGAGCCCCACCACCTGTTGTTGACGATGGCGCCCGTCAACTGCTCCTTAACTAAGGTTCTAATCCGGTCCCTGTAAGCTCTACTTGCCGGTAAGGACAAGTTGAGCTTCCAGTAACCGGGCCCCTGCCTATGCGTTCTATCAAGGTGGACTACGCAGGTCACTAACTTGTGGTCTGAATAGCCCACCATGAGCATTTCTGGACAACTTAAAAAGTCCCTATCCTTAATTCTAACTAAGAACCTATCTAGGTACGATCTAGATTGACCACTGTTATTTGACCAGGTCCAGGTTGGTACAGTCGGAAAATCTAGTCGGTATCTATCGGCCAGGTCGAATCGGCCGATTAACCCCTTAAGGCTGTTACACCCCCCTCTATCGGGACATGCCCCTACATAGTCCCAACGTGCATCTAGGATACCATTCCAGTCCCCCACTAAAAGCAAGGAGCGGGACGTCCCTAGAAAAGTCTCCAGACGATGGAAGAAGTCCGACCGCATTGCCCCAAAAGGGGCGTATACGGCGACAAGCCTAAAAGCTTCGCCTTCGCCATTGCCAAGGTCCAGAACCACGAGTCGACCCTCCGGGTCCAAGTGTACCGTCTGTGTAGCGAGACCCAGATGTTTTTGCAGCAGAACGACAACCCCACCCCCACCTCCGGGCTGACAGAGAGATGCGTGCATCTCAAAGTCATCAAAGGTGGGGGTTAGCTGTTGCATGCTGCTGATCCGGGCCTCGCAAATAACCATCACATTTACACATTGTGACCTGAGGTCACTTAGAAGTTTAGCTTGCTTCCAAGGTGAGCCCAGGCCACGCGCATTTAGACAACCCACTCTTAAGACAGCCATGTTGGTGGCAAAGAAAGAGGCACTTACCTCTCTGCGTCCCGGGGTTCGGGTCGCTCAGTTTCCATGGGGCTGGTGGCGGGGTTGATGGGTGGGGTGGTGGTTTGTGGTGGTGTGGGGGTATTGGTGTGTGGAGGGGTTGGGATCTTTGGAGTTGTGTGGGTGTTTGAGGAGGGGAGGGGAAAACCTTTCAGGAGGACGCGGTTGAGTGGCCTGGTGCAGGGTGGGCCCACGTCCTCAGGGTACATGTCTTTTAAAGTTTTAAAAATGTCAAGTGGGATTTTCACCATTTTCAGGTTAGGGAGCCCCATTGCCGTTACGAAATTCGGCCCTTCGGTTTGTATCGAAGGGTTGGTTTCTATTTTTAAAGTTAGGTTTTCATTGTTTTTGTTTATGTATGTGTAGAGTTTTTGTGTTGTTGTGTTTGTTTTTGCTTGTTGTTGTTGAGTGAGTTTGCGTTTTATTGTCTGTGTTGTGTTGTCAGGTGGGGTTATTTTTGTTGTTGTGGTGTGTGTACGTTTTTTTCTTTTCACTTTTTGGAAGGGAGCCCCCTCGTCTTCCGACGATATGAGCTCCTCTTCCGTATTGGAGGGGAGGGGTATATCTCCGGGTTGTGTATGAACTGTTTTTGTATTTGTGTTCTGTGGGGTGGGGCTGGGTGGGACCGTGTTTTGGGTTGTTTTCTTGAGCTGTTGTTGATGTTGTTGTTGTGGTGGTGGTGGTGGTGGTGGTGGTGTTGTTGGTTTTTGTTGTTCTGGTGGTGATGGTAGTGTATTTTGTTGTTTTTGTGATGGTGGTGCTGGTTGTTTTTGTTGTTGTTGTGGTGTTTGTAGCAGTGGTTTTTTTGTTGTTAGTAGAGGGCAGGCCGTCCTCAGGTGACCTCTGCCAGCGCAGTGGTAACATGAGGGTCTCCTGCCTTCCACTGTGATATTTATGTAGGTTCGCCCATCCAGTAGCACTCGGTCGGGTATTCCGGAGATTCTCTCAGGTGTCATCTGTAAGAGAACCTCCAGACTTTTCCCCCCGAACAGTCCACTGGTGGACTCCCCTGCTGAAATTAGTATGTCCTTATCTAGGTCGGTAAATCCTGTTAGGACGGACCAGATGTTAATTTCTGGCGTAGGGCTCCACATTCTTATCCTTTGTGTTCTTCTTCCTTTATATGTGGGGAAGAAGGTGTAATGTGGTGACACTATAGGTGCCACCGAATATTTCTGAGCCAGCATTTCGTCCTTCATTCGGACCATAATGCTGGCATACAGCTTTCCTCTTTGAATAAAGAGTATGTCATTTTTAATTTCTTTCAGAACCAGCTCGATTTGACTTTCGGTCAATTGCGCTGGCTTTCTCGTTTCGTTGGTTATGGTTCTGTAGCTTACGGTATTCTTGTAAATCTGTTCACGCACTTCTTCTGGGGAGTTGATCGTAAAAGAACCATCCTCCCCAAAAGATACGTATTTTCTAGCCTCTAGCAAATTTTCCTTGGCGTTCGTGATGTCAATGGCTTTGTATTCCGTGGCTCTCCTAAGTGTTTGGGCAAAAGAAATTTTGTCTTTGTTTGTTGTTGTAATGTTGTTGGTTTCCTTATTTGTGGTGCTATTTTTTTCTTGAAAATTAATTTTTTCATTTGAATTGAAATTCTTTTTTTCATTGGAGAGGAGGGGTTGTTCAACAGTTTGAACTGTTGTTCCCTCTTTCCCGCTTGTTTTTTTGGTCGGCGTGGCGTTCGCTTCCAATATGGCGATATCGTTTTCGACGATATCGTTATCAACGATATCGATAAACATTTCTCAAATATTTATTTTTCACCCCAAAAGGGGTGAAAATATATTTACCCGACGTCTAGAGTCCCAGACTAGGGGTTACAGTTAATTATACAAAATAATTCAAAAAAATCCACTCACAAAATTAGCAGGTAAAAATCCAAATCACAGAGCGATATGACACACGTCTACTATCCTCAGACAGACAGACAGACAGACAGACAGACAGACAGACAGACAGACAGACAGACAGACAGACAGACAGACAGACAGACAGACAGACAGACAGACAGACAGACAGACAGACAGACAGACAGACAGACAGACAGACAGACAGACAGACAGACAGACAGACATTGTATGAGATTATTATTCTAGGATTCTAAATGACGCGATTAGCTAAATAGTTAAATAAAATTAGTTTATTGTATTCTCTTTCATATCAGCTTGGTCTCAACCACCTGTCTCATTATGCTGATATTTATAACTATAACGGTGAAGGTGGAGTATTTAAAAATGTCAAGGTAAGCAATGAAGTTTTGCAATTTCTTGTGTTCATATTTTAAAGAATTCATTAATAGATGCTTTTGAGATTTTGATTCATAAATGTTATTTGAATTAGAATTGGTAGAGCATTGGACAAAATGCTTTGCAATATTTAGCTGGTGTTAGCAACATAATTTAACAAAGGCTCTTTTATAGAATTTATGATGGAAGGTTTTTAGATATATTTAAGCTCTGTAAAGCAAACCATTTTGTAGTGTACAACAAGGAATGGTTTCAGGCAGTTTATCAAAAGGGTTAAATACGAGTGTGTGTATATATATATATACTTTTTATTTATTTTTTTATTCATATGATCCTCTACTGCACTTATTGCTGTTGTTTAACCATTTTGTTATCGAGCTGATTTAGATTGTCTCTAAATTTTAAAGCGTTCCTATTTGTTGACGAGTTTGGTCTGCCACTTTAACTCAGAGCAGTTTCCCCAATACATAGCCCTGAATGACATAATCTGAAGGAGCCTTGATGTGGCTGGCTTGCTATTACAACTGGAACCATCTGGCCTTGATCGTGGTGATGGTAAACGCACAGACAGGATAATTTTCTCCTGATTCGAGAGATAAATCCTTAATCTGGGATGCCATGTGCTGCAACTTATTCTCCACCTTCAGCCTTGTCGCTTCACCCACAGTGTAGACGAAAATTGCCAAATATCTGGGTTTGACAGACTGCTTCCTTTTCACACTAGTTGCCATCGAAACATCAGGTGTTATGTGTCTCTGAACTGCCATTTTCCTTTGCAAAATTGGAAAAATGGCAGCCAACCTAAGGAAGGAGCTTCGTGATGTGGAGTGGCTGTTGCCGCAGGTGCTGTGGGCCATTCTCTGTGGCAATACCTTTACCATTTTGTCTGAAGGATGCAACTGAGAGATACCGCTTAGACTGGGGTGTAGTCTGTCACTCCCTCTCCCTCCTTTTTATTTATTTTCATTTTATTTTATTTATTTTTCTTCTATTCTTTATTTCCTTATTGCTTTATATAAATTTTTCTGTAAATTTTGTAAACTGAAATTAAAACTCAATTTAATATTCTTGATTATTTTCACATAGATGGTGTATTTCATTATAAATATCTCCATAATAAAAGAATGAATTCAATTCATTGATGTTTTCTAGAAATTCATGGAAGACAGTTACTCTACCAACTTGGCGTCAGTAAGTAACCCAATGGCTGCCGTGGAAGGCCTGAAGAGAAAATTCCTGGACAACTTTATAGAAGTTCACAACCCATTGAAGATTGCTTCAATGAAGTTAAACACAGACAAATCTCATTTGTTTCTTGTGCACCTTCCTGATTTAATTGGGTCTGCCAATGAAGAGACAACTCTGAAGAACAATGGTATGTTACTTTGGCAAAAAACAAAGTTTCTTTTAACATTCATTGTGAAGGTGTGTGGTTGGAGTGTTGGACTCATGATCATAAAGTCATGGGTTAGATTCGTTGACTGGAAAGCACATTGTGTATTTGAACAAGATGCTTCATTTCATGTTACTCCAGTCCACTCAGCTGAAAACAATCAAATATTACTAGCAGCAGCTGGGGGTTAGCCCCTGCAATGGATTGGCAACCAGCCTAGCTGAAAGATCTTTTCTAGATAGGAGTGGGGGCCCTTATCATTAAGACACCTGAGAAACCTATGAGCTTCAACCTTATAAGAGGCCAATAATTATAGGTTTGAGCTGGAACAAGAACACCATAAGATTGGTTTCTATAGATTTTGTTTTGTTGCATCATCTTTTTTTTCAAAATTTTCAAAACTTATTCTACTTATTCTGTCCTCTATAAGAAGTTTGTAGATATGATAGTCTATGTGTGTCAGTTTTCTAAACTGAAAATATAAGCTAACTTAACCCGATAGTCATGTAGCTAGTGACAGAAACAGCTATTGGCTGTATGCTCCAACTGTTGATATATACTAATGTCCCAAATCCCAAACTCGATTTCCCATATGTTAGCATTGGAAAATGGCTGTTAAGAAATGAACCACTATCCAATTATGGTGTATCAACAAAATTTTGATTTTGATTTTTTTTTTTTTTTTTTTTTTTTTTTCTCATCTATTTTTCTATGTCAGCACATGGTGGTGAAGGAGTTTGTTAGGGCAATTGTTTTTACAGCTGGATTTCCTTCCTACTGTTAATCATACAAATTAACATACAGCGTTATAGGCTATGCCTTGGGGACAAGAATTTCTTTTAGTGAAGCTTAAACTCATAGTTATTAGATCAACACCTTAGCAGAACTGACATTAAACATTTCCATCACCATTTTATGTTTGCTTTCCATTTTGGCATGGGTTGGACGAGTCATCACAGTCAGAAACTAGACAGGTCAGAGGACCACAACATGCTCATATCTTTTAAATTTGGCATGGTTTCTATGGCTGGATACCTTTCCTAATTTCAACCACTTTGCAAAGTATATTGGGTGCATTTTATCTTGGCATCAGCATTATCAATTGATAGGTGAATTTTATTGTGACACCAACACTACAACTTTAGAGCGTATTGGGTACATTCTGTCATAGCCCTAGAGAAGTTGCCATGTACTTGGCAAGACTGAAAAGTCCTCTTCTCTTAAATAAAGGAATCTAGCTTTATCTGTAAATCTCAAAATCTGGACTTCACTATCATGGATACGATGTAACACTATAAATTGAAATTTCTTACAATATTCTTTTAAATACTCAGTATATCTATTTTATTTTTTTAGATGACTTAATTGCAAAAACATTAAAAGATTTGAAAGATAGAGGCCTCCATTATTCAGCAGTTTTAACTGGCGATAGTCCTGATAAGGTAATTTCTAAAAAATGTTTCAGTATTGTATGAACAATTGATTGTATAATTTATTTCTAATATTTCTTGAAAATATAATTTTTCACACGTTTGTGTACAATAATTGTATTTCTTAGTGATTTTTCTCATCACTACATCTACTAGTACTGTTAAGTGTTTCACTGAAGATGTTAAATAAGACCAAAACATGTCTGGAGTTGTCTCATGTACTTAACCAGAATGATTAAACTATTAACAATTGAGCTAATGTCTTTTCGTCCTCATATAATCATTTTAATTAGATTTTTGATGGTCTCTATTTTAATTGTTGAGAGTTGTGACAATAAATAGTTGCTGAAGATCAAACTATTTAACTTATCTAAAACATTCAACTTCAGCAGTCAAGGCACAAGTGTAAATATGTCTGTTTTTATTGCAAATGGCTGACTGACAGCCTTCATTGAAAGTATATACCATAAAGCACATGGACAAGAAGTTACAACAATGATTTCATAGGATTTAATAACAAATAACCAATAAATTGTTCTTCTAAAAGATTCAGTGTGATGTCATAATCGTTTTCTTCATTCAGGAATCTGCTGAGTCTAACTATCTGGGACGTCAACTGCTTCAAGTCAAGGATTCTACCAACACTTCAAACTTTATCTATTTATTTTGTGCCACTTGTCCGTTTTATGCTCAAAGTATTTCCTTGATTAAAGGCAGCAACAAAACCAAATACGTATTGTCCAATTTAGTTACCTATAATGCCACAGGTACCAACAAGTTAGCAAGGTAAGAATCAACCTGAAAAAGTTATTTTGAGGAGAATAAAGAGCAGAGTCAGTAGTGACTGTAGAATTCCATTTTGTCTTAACATATTGAGTTCAAATCCCACTCTATGTAACTTTATCTTTCATCTTTCATTTTTCTAGAAACAACACAACAAACGTTTTAATACCATTCCCCCTGCTAAAGCAGGAATTAGTTTTGCAGGTCCCATGATAGGCTTCATATTGATAATGGGGTTTTCTTTTTGAGGCAATCTTTTATTCACTTCTTGCCCCCCCAGCCTTTTCAGTTGCCACTTACATCACACAGGGATATGGTGTACCTATTCTAAACTGAATGCACAACAGCAATAAAATAAAATATGAGGTACACTTAAGAGGATTTTAAATTTTTATCAGAGTGACATTTATTTAACTCAGATACTCTAGTATACCTCAAAGTAGGATCTTCCAACTGCAATGCACTTGTAGTGCTTCAGACACTTCTGGATGGCCCCCTTGCAGTCCTCCAAAGTGAAGGTATCCAGTGTGCTTGTCACAGCCTCTTTCACCTCCTCCACATCTCAGCTTCTTCAGCTTCAGGAATTTCAGAAATCGCATGGGACTAAATCTGGACTGTAAGGAAGATGAGGGACAGTCTTGATCCCCTGTATCGACCAAGTACTTGGTCACCAGGGTGGATTTGTAACAGGGAGCATTGTCCTGGTGCAGGTACCACTGACCAGACTTGAAGAGTTCTGGTCTCTTGTGACAAAATCTCTTTCTGAAGTGCCTCAAAACCTCTACATAATACTCGTTGTTTACTGTCTGGGTGTGGGGGAGCCAGTGGATGTAGATGATGCCCTTGTTGTCAAAGATTGGGATCATTATGAGCTTTCCAGTGGTCTTGCTTTGCCTGGCCTTCTTGGATCTTGGGGAATCAGAATGTTTCCAGTGGAAACTGGCACTCAGTTGACCGTATTTGGCACCCTGATGTCCCTCTCCCTGCCACACTTCTCGTCATCCCTCACGTGTTCCCTGCCACATTTTTCATCATTTCTCACCTGCTCCCTGCCCTCTTGGAACCTTTGTGCCAACAGAAAACAGTCGCCTGACTCATGAAAGTTAGTCCGTAAGCAGTTTTGACCATTTCTGCAGCGTTTTTGCTGAGCTTCATGCAAAACTTTATTGCATATCAAGCCTCCAAGCTGTCCTCACATCCTGACTGCTGTGACAAGATGTGTATGATGGGTAGTGTTTAAAGTGCTGTAGCGGCCCAAAACTTCAACCTTGAAAAAAAAAGATTTGGCATGTTAACTTGTAACTATATCAAGGATGTTTTAGAGTGACAGTTACATAGGTCAATTAAAAGTGCCTCGTAGCTGGGGTAAATTTGTGTTCACTACCATGGACCTTCAGCAGAGTCTGCTCTGTTTCAGGCGTTCAGGCCAGATCTCTAATTAGATTCTATAATATTCCTCCTTTCCTTCCATCAGTCTCAGAAAAAGTCTTGGAAACTGCACCTAGCCCATGGCTGTCTTTTAATGGAATCTACTCTGTTATAAGCTTTTGGGCCAGGTCTCAGGTTTGAGATTGCTTTCCTCCCCATCACCAACTGTCTCAGACACTCTGAACTAAGCAATAAAAAAAAAAAAACTCATGTAAATTGTTGACAAAAAAAAAAATGGGACATGTCATATTTTGGGTAATTTATAAAACTGATTTTTGCATTAATATCGTGGTGAATATTATTAGTGTTTTATTGCTTAGTTCAATAAACAGTAGTGTTAATATTAGAAATGAAGTGATTTTTTTTTTTTTTTATGTCTACCAAATTCAAGCACAGAGTGCTACACACTGAGGTTGGACTTGAAACCACATGTGCCTATATTTATTCCTGTCTTCTGAAAATATCATCTCTATCTAATGGAGGGGAAACTATTGCTAGCTCCATCTCCAACAAATTGACTAACCTCCTGAACAGTTAACTCTGTTCAATTGTTGGCTACTCGTATATTTTAAAGCTATTTTAGTGCATCAGGTGGACCGGAAGTGTTGCTTGTCTGTTTTTTGTATTTTTAAATACTAGAATTTTCTTTCAACAAGCTGGTGCATATGCATGTGTATGCATATGCATACATTTATGTATGGGTATATAAATATAAACACGCAGACACTCACAAAAATTCACATACATTCAACATTCACAAACACACACATTTACATACATTTACACAAACACACACATATACTCAAACACAGCATAGCAAATGGAACGCCAGCTGCTGTTTTGCTATAGTTTTTTCACCATCCTCTTCCTTCCTTTTACATGTGCGCATGCACACACACACATTGTGTGATGAATGGAAGCTGCTAAAATTTCTCTATATATATATTGTAGTGATTACACAGTATTTTGTTTCTCTGTGATGTGTTGTATTTCTATATCTTATATTGTGTAATTAATATTAGATTAAGTAGGAAACAAAATACCTTATTTTGTGTTTTAAAATTTCAGCTACATGTTTACACTGCAGGCTATAAATTCATCTTTAAATGTAACATTTAAGTAAGTAATATTGTTTTCTATTGTTCTTGGATTAATTTATTATATATATATATATATCATCATCATCATCGTTTAACGTCCGTGTTCCACGCTTGCATGGGTTTGGACGGGGGTTTTCCCACTTGAGGCAAGAGTGATTGTCTTGCTCGCATAGGACTGTCTGGCGGGTTTTCTACAGCTGGATGCCCTTCCTAACATCAACCACATTTACAGTGTGGGGCTGGGAGGTTTTTACCGTGTTGCCTACACGGCCACATTACAGCGTGGACTGTGTGTTTTTTGTCGTGACACCTACACGATCTCATTTGTTTCGGCCTGGATGTTGTGGCACCAACATAACTTTACATTGAAAGGGGCGGTGTGGATGGGGTGGGATGGGTGGGACGGGGGTGTATTTTGTTAGAGATGCCTACTGACTGTAGTAGGTTTTACTTTGTATTTAGGTAAGGCGGGTCTTCTCTATTACTGAGTACCGCCAAAGGTCTCGGTCCAGTGACATTGTCTTGGAGAGGTGTAAGTGTGTGAGGTCGGAATTTTATATATATATATATATATATATATATATATATATATATATATATATATATTGTGTGTGTGTATCATCATCATTGTTACATGCTGGTATGGGTTGGACAGGACGTTTTGAGGCAATGTTTTACTACAGCCAGATGCCCTTCCTGAAACCAACTATTTTAGTTGCTTCTTACAGCATGCAGAGATAGTGTACCTATTCTAAACCGGATACACAGCCTAATGTCATCATCATCGTTTAATGTCTATCTTCCACGCTAGCATGGGTTTAGACGGGAATTGTCCCACGCGAGGCAAGATTGGTTGTCTTGCTCGTATAGGACTGTCTGGCGGGTTTTCTACGGCTGGATGCCCTTCCTAACACCAACCACATTTACAGTGTGAACTGGGAGGTTTTTACCGTGTTACCTACACGGCCACATTACAGCGTGGACTGCGTTTTTTTGTCGTGACACCTACACGACCTCACTTATTTAGGACTGGATGTTGTGGCACCAACATAACTTTAGAGAAAGGGGTGGTGTAGATGGGGGTAGTGGGATGGAGGTGTATTTTTGGTTAGGAGGAGCCTACTGATTGTAGGTTTCGCTTTGTACTCAGGCAATGTGGGTCTTCTGTATTACAGCGTAGCGCCAAAGATCTCGGTCCAGTGACATTGTCATGGAGAGGTGTAAGGTCGAAATTTATCAAATCGTCCCAGGTTTTTCTGGATCTGCCTACTCCGTGGCTACCGTCTATTTTGATCGGCCTGCACTTTTTTATACACCTGTCGTCTTTCATACACATCACGTGACCATACCAACGTAGTCTTTTCTCGAGTAAACACCATCTGATCCCTCTTATTCCTAATTTCTCACTTAGTTCATTTATGCTTTGCCGTTCACGTATATTACTATTACACATCCAACGGAGCATGCATGCTTCGTTCCTCTCCAGTCTGTGCAGATCCTCTGCACACAATGCCCAGGTCTCACTGCCATGTAACATTGCTGTTTGTATGCAGGCATCATACAGTCTGCCTTTCATTTTTAGGGAGAAACCTTTAACGGCCAATAGTGGTATAAGCTCTTGGAACTTTTTCCATCCCGTTCTGACTCTAGCTACTGTACTTTCAGAGCACCCTCCACCACTACTGATTTTGTTACCCAGGTAACGGAAGGTGTCCACTATTTCTATAGAACCATCTGGGCAATGGAAGGAGCTAGTATCCTGCGGGCACTTGCTACTACTTATTGCACCTGAGCACCGGCCACATATAAAATCTATGTTCTTAGTTAGTTTACCTGTGATCCCACTACATCTTTTATGCACCCATACTTTGCATTTGGGACATAAAATGGAGTTTCTGCCTACTCCTTTGCTACACATTGAGCATGGCCATTTCCCAGAGGGGACCAGTGCCCTATTTTCCTTCCTACATACTAGAACTTTAGTCTTAGACAAGTTAATTTTATGGCCTTTTGATTCCAGGCCTTGCTTCCAAGTTTGGAATTTCTTCTCTAGTTCAGCCATTGTGTATATAAATGTATATATATACTTGTAAGTAATCTGAAGCTTTCAATGACCTTTCAAATGTTTTCTAGATGGTAGAAAAACAATAGTTTTTTATAAAGTTGTAAAGAAATTGAAGGATAATGAAAAACAGTTTGACATAAAATTACCTTTCTCCCCAACTCGTCTTCTTTTCCCAACTCCGTAAGAACTTTGCTTTTTTCCATATGCTTTCTTGAATCTGCCCTAGACTTGGGATTTTTTTGTTCATGTATTTATTATTCAGGGATGGTTGTAGATCTCTGCACCAATTTTTGAGGGGATTAACTGAGAAACAGCATCATTTTTTGAAGACTAACTTTCATGTTTATTAATTTAAAGAAAAATAATTACAAGGGCTTTGGAGAAGTGTCTAAATCAAAACAAAAATAAGAAAACATAAAAGCAATGTTATGTAAAATCATAAAATTCTAGGAGTCTAGTGGAGGTTTAAAAAAGGGGAAGTAAGGGGACCCTCTCAAAACCTTTTATATTTCTTCTCACAATATTATAAATCTCACTTTAAGAGTTTTACTCTATTATGATTTGTTAAATTCAAAATAGAATAAATTTTATTTTTTATTGCTTTAACCATATCTGTTTTAAAATTTTGAACTATGGTATTTTAATGACTGTCCTACATTTATTGTTTTAAACTCTTAACATCCTGTAATGATGTAGCAGAAAATATCTAAAAGCAAGTTAGTTAATGTGAAAATTTATATCTTTACTAATGAACAGAGCTTTGTAAAAATTTGCAGCATTACAGTAAATACTTGAATTTTTAATGTGGTGCAGTCACAGTGCTGTTTTGTACTTTTTAAGAATATCTTGCTAATAGTTTTGTGGTACAGGATGTTGAATTAATATTCAAAATATAAAATAATTGGATTCACTAATGACAACTTTTTTATTTTTATGCATTTTTTCTATTCCTTAGACTTGATATTAGTTTGAATAACTCAGATTGGTACATTGACTCATTTGATGTGGAATTTGACCTGAATGGAATGTCTTACAGTTCCAGCTTGAAGGCCCAATACATTTCTGCCCCTAAACTATATTCATACCATTGTACCAAAATGATATTGGCATCTAGCACTCAAAATAGTACCAAAATTAATGTTGAAATCATAGGATTGCAGGTGAGTTGAAATAGTTCATAACTCTTTTGGCACCAAACTACCAGAAACCATTCTTGGCTCTACAATATAAAAGTATTTATATTTATCTGGAAAAACTGTCAGAGTAATTTTATGTAAGAACCTTTGTTATACTCCAAACATGAACTTAATAATGAGTTAGTTAGTTACATTACTAAATCCCTTCAAATTGAGTCTTTCATTAGAAATATGGTAACAAAATTGTTAATTTCAAGTCATAGTGACTGAGAAGTGAGGTTGTTGTAAGGAGATGATGAAGGACCATGACGAATGGAGAGATTCTGTGCTGAATAGGACCCGTCCCACCCTTGCAAGCAGGAAAAAGCGGACGTAAAATGATGACGATGATGATTTTGCAATTATAATAATAATGAAAATATTGTGTACAGTGCTCAGGTGCACTACAACTCATCAAAAGTGTATGTATAGTACATAGGGTAATGTACAAACGTCAGGAAAATGAACAGAGCACGAGTCATGATTATACACATGTGTGCATGTGTATGGAAGGGGGACATCAGGTGTAGTTTTGGCGAATTTTGGGAAGCATGAGGGTTTTAAAGGATGCAGTGTCTCAGCAGCTAACAACTGACACAGGCAGTTTGTTCCATGCTTCAGCAACTCTAAGCGTGAAAAAATGTTTCCGAAAGTCATTGTACTCTACTTGAGGTTATAGCTTTTTTGATTTATAACTAGATTGTCTTGCCATCACTAACTGTTATGATGGTGTAGGCTAGATATCTTTACTGTGACACCAACAAATATGTTTTACAAAAGCTGACAAGGAGCCTATATTATATTGATAATTAAGAAGCAAACAAATAAGGAAGCCTATGTCAGTCATGGGTAAACAACAACTCATGAGCTGCATGCTGCCTGTTTGGCTTTCTGAATTGCACGCCTAATTTCAAAATTGCTTTGAATTTTTAGTAGTGCATCTTGCTTTATCATGGGCTGCATCCTATGGAGCCCATTGCTTGAGAAAGGTTGCCCATGCCTGCTCTAGGTGATCACATAACCTGTTAGAAATAGCACTTAAAATTTGTTTTTTACTCAGATCACACCTTCCTATTGTTTTAGAAAACGAGAGGGACACATTGTATAATGTAGTTTCAGATACACTGTTTGAATAATATGGGATGGTTATAGTTGAAATACTTTTGATCATAAGTCTTGTCTAGTTAGTTAAGAAACAACAACACTGGTCTAAAATAATGGTTTCTAATTTAAGAACAAGACCAGCAATTTGATGGGCAGAGTAAGTTGATTAAATTGACTCTTAGTTCTTGACTGGTTCTTTATTTTATCAAACTTGAGAAAGATGAAAGGCAATGTCGAACACAGAGGGATTTGAAAGCAGCTGGAACAAATGCCACAAAGCGCACAAAGCAATTCTTCCAATGCACTAACAATTCTGCCGATCCATTGCTCTGATCTAAAATAAGAACCATCCTATTTCACTTACCATGGAAACTAGATGTAAAACAGTTGTTAGGATTGTTCAAGGAAAGCTGGTACCGTGCAAGTTAGAAATATAGGAGTGAAAACTAGAGTAGTCAAAAGAAAGAAAATGTAGTGTGATGGTGATGATGAACAGGCTGCATAAATGTGTAAAGTTTGTTTTTCTTATTTTATTCTAGTTTTCACTTTTGTATTTCTAACAGCTTACTCAAAATAATCATAACCACATATTTTACAATGCATTATATAAACTACTTTGTAAAACAATTTTTTTTTCCTTATGAAGTAAAGCTTGAACTGAAAATGAATTATGTCAGAAATAAATTGGCTTTTTTTTCTTTTTCCTTTTTTTAGATTCAGCCTTTTGATGGTAGAAATGGAACATTTACCAATAAGGTGTGGGATTGTACAGGGTTCTTCTCTATTGGTATTTGGATGGGACTGATTAGTACTATTATTCTAGGTTTGATTCTTGCATTTGGTCTGTGTATGATTATTGATATCAAAACAATGGATAGATTTGATGATCCTAAAGGCAAAATGTTTTCAGTACCAGTTGTTGATGGATAAGTTTTGTAATGATTTTAGTGCTATTAATAACCAAAACCAGTGTTTGATGTTAAAACTAACAGAATAGCAGAAAAGACTAAATTATTCTAATAGTACTATCTATCAGGTATAAAAGTTTAAAACTTCTCAATAAATATCTTTAGTGCATTTTCATACCATTCACTCAAGGTTTAGTATCACTATTTTCAGGTCTGTGAAATTACAACTCTTTGATCTTTAGATTTAATTTGTTTGAAATAGATATTTTATCTTATTGGTAAATTTTGGTGAAGCTTAAGTAATTCTATTTATTTATTTTTTATTTTTTTTAAAATTAAGTTTATCATATAAATTATTTTCAAAATAATCATATATATATATATATATATAGTTGTTAGTAATGGTGTCTATTTACTTTGAAGTTTTGATAAGCTAGTAATGGTGAAAATTCAAAGTAAACAATCATCTAATAACAATTATATTGACTCTATACAATATATATGAGTCTTTAGTTCAGTGCATGTTTTAGCGTTTATCACACAATTGTTAAAACAAGCACATATATTTATATCTATTACTGTTTTATTGGCACTTTTATAAAATTTTAGGAAATGTTGTTAGATTTAATAATAGTAGTTTTTTAAAGTTTAAAATGCTAGTATTCTTTTTTTCACTTTTATTTAGTTTTCTTATGTTTTGTACTGCTGAAAATATTTAGTTTTGATTTTAATTGTTTTTTGTCTCTGTTAATTAATAGAATTGGTTAATTACAATAGGATGTCACATTGGGAAATGTTTGTCTTTAATTAAACCCAATCTTCATGAGCCTTTATGGAATGGTGAATGAACCACATCTAATTTACATTTTTTTTTTATCAAGAGAACTCTTTTCATTCTAAATCTCTTGTAAATAATATTATTTTAAAGCTCTCTACATTTTCTTCATTTTGTTATCATCAGTTCATATTTGCCCATTGAATAACTCCATAAATTTACTTCATCAAATAAATCAATGAATTAAGTACCAGAATTTTTTTTAAAGTGTATATAATTGACTAAATTCCTTGAAAGCAGCACCCCCAGCATGATTGCAGTTTAATGCCTGGAACCAGTAAAAGAATAAATGAGTAAAAGAATACCTTCTCAACATTCCTTCTGCAAGAATTCTTTGCTCAAACCATAAAATAATGTTTGCTATAGGCTATTTACTCCAGCTGCAAGAATCAAACCAGAACAAGCGATACTTATTTGGTTGTATTTATGGTTGTATTTTTTTCTCATTTCTAGAATTCTCAATTTAGTAGTGATAATATTTTGAAATATTTGTAAAATTGTCTTGTGTATATATATTGAAAAATGATTTTGTTTTTAATTATTTCTGCATTTCAAAAAAAAAAAAAAAATTGAATTCCATTGAGAAAAGTTATAAATTTCAAGTCAACTCAAATAATGTAGAATATATTTTTAGAGTTAAACAATTAAAGTATTAACACAGTTTAATTTTGTAAATAAGTTGTCACACACATCATTTAACGTTTTTCCTGGTAAAGATATTAATCTAAATTTAATTTTTTTTAAAAACATATTCATGCATATATATATAATATAATTTTACATTTGTTTTCTATGGTGGCATCTGTTGGATGGGTGACAATCTGTTTAACTCATGCCACCATGGAAAATGGACGTGAAATGGTGATATATGTATATATGAATGTTTAGAAAAATAAAATTTAAGATATTGATTTAAATTGTAAATTTGAAATGTTTCATGCATTTTGCAGGGAAAATACTTTTAAAATGATGAAGAAAAAATATTGCTGAAGAAATAGTTTAAATAGAATTAATACATAAGGCAATAAATTCAGTCAATAGGAACTTGGTGGTAAAGAATTAAATGGAATTGTTTTGAATGATTAAACTTGCAATAAATTATATTGAATTTTTTGTTTAAGAATTTTATAAAATAATTTTTGTAATCAGAAGTGAGAGGAGAAAAATATAAATCCTCATTATGATTAAATTTATGTTTGTGATTTTTGTAGAGTTAGAGAGCAGTTTGGACTTTAGATTGATTTCTAGTTTCATCTGGAATCACTGTTGTTATATCTCTTGGAAAATGTTGCATAACTTGTTGTTGATATTGTTCTTCCTTTGTTATTATTTTTTTTTTTCTTTTGTGTGAATAAAATGAAGGAAAAATATTTTTGTGTTCAGTATTTTTTTAAATTCAAGGCATTAGGAAGGCATCTGGCTGTAGAAACCATGCCAAACTAAAATGTATGAGCAAGACATGGTCACCCAACCCATCTAGTCTCTGAATGTGATAACCTGTCCAACCCAGGCCTGCATGGAAAACATAAAACAGTATTGATGATGATGATGATTTCTATTAAATGAAGGTGCATCGCTTAGTGATTAAGGTGTTTGGCTTATAAATGTAAGGTCATAAGTTGATTTCCTGGCAGTACATTGTGTTCTTGGATAGGACACTTTATTTCACATTGCTCGCTTTAGTCTGCTCAGCTGGCAAAAATAAATTGTACCTACAATTTAAAGAGCTTCCTTTGTTGCACTCCATCACACTGAATCTTAAGAATTTCATGGAGTGCTCAACCACTTGCATGTTGATTTCATGAGCAGGCTGTTGATCATACAACTGTATCATTTGTTGTTGGAACTGATGGAGGTCCAACATTATTAAAAGCGCAGGTAATTGGCCATAGTGGTGAAGCTTGTCACAGAGGGTCCTATGATATCTTGTTTATGTTGACAATCGAATGGCCACTATAGGGTTTAGTTTTATTGAGGACATAGCACCCATTCTAGCATTGATACCATCATAGAATGCACCCAAAGCATTCTGTAAAGTGGTTGATGTTAGAAAAAGCATCCAGCCATACAAACCATGCCAAACATGGGAAAATATGAGCAAGATATAGTCTCCATGACTTATCAAAACTAAAAAATTACTAGTCATTACAATCGACTATGACTTGATAGTGTGTACTCAGGTACTTCAAACTCAGTGAAAACATATGCTGTTGTGAGCAGACACAGATACTCTCCCTACTTTGTCTCAGAGAGAGTATCCAGGATATGACAGCTGGAAGGAGAGACGGCCGCACCAGCACCAGACATACTTTTTTTTATTTTTTTTATTGACCCACAAAAGGATGAAAGGCAAAGTATAAAAACTGACTCAGATCTTGTTTAAAAATGTTCATGTGGTTATTGATACAATGGAGATTTTTCTGGTACCACTGCTGGAAAAAGCATGGACGGTGTCATATCTATTGACTGATGTAGCAGCATCAACTGCTACAGGAGATGCACTAGGGGAAAACTATAGAGGCATCAAATTGATAGACCAGGTCATGAATATGGAAAGAGTTATAGTACAACTGGTTATCGATTGAGTTAATCGAGATGGGAGGAAATTTCAGAAAGATGGCATGCTAAAGAGGAAATACTTGATTAATATGAAACTGTTAGGTTTATAATATTGGTGGCAAGAACAAAAGAGACCAGTGAGTCGGGTGGAAGTGGTACAAAACCAACTAGTTCTCAGGAGCAGGGTTTACTGCATTAGCAACAGAACAGACAAAAGCAGCAGAACATCTGTTGGGTAACTTGTTGGTGGGCTGGGATATATGGTCTAGGTTGTCTGAATATATAGTAGCAGGACCATACTACATATGGGAGATGTGTTCCATTGTGAATATCATTTGAATTTTCTGTATGAACATAATTTTCAAGCTCAATGTACAAGTGTAATAAAACAGCATTACAGAGTGTTATTTCATCATCTCTAAATGCTTTTTCTTTCTTCCTTTCTTCACCCACTTATTCCTGAAAGGGTCGTGGGGGAAGAGTCCTCAAACACTCCCTTCAGTGGGTCCTGTCAGAAGCAAGCATGACCAGCCAAGCACATGGATGTTATCCAACCATCTTACTCGGGGTTTAGCCCTGGGTCTCTTACCTGTTGGTTTCACCTGTAAAATCTGTTCAGTGATTCTTTCCTGAGACATTCAAACCACATGTTACAGAGCTGTGATTTCTCAATTTGGAGTAACTCTGATCTCCGAGCTACACACTTTATCGAGTAATGTTACATCAAAGACCCTTCAGAGGAACCCCATTTCGGCTGCTTGTATTTGCGATCAATGCTGTTTAACAAAAACAGTCTTGTGACAATCTATGGTTTACAATGAAAAGTCAGGTGGGATTATAGCATTACATATGGTAACAGCATATAGTTAAAGTTTAAAACACTAAAACCATCTCTAAGCATGACTACTTGCACCATTTATAAAAAATAACATTGGGGACATCAACTGAAAAGAAACCTTGCTAGCTTACACTCCCTCCAGTATAACAGGATATTACCTTGTTGGTGAAGTATTTAAGGAAAACCACCACATATATATGTGTGTGTGTGTATATATATATATATATATATATATATGAAAGCATTTGACAGAGTCCCCTGTGCCAATATCTGGTAAGCCCTTAGAAAACTAGGGGTTGATGAATAGCTTGTGAGAGCTATACAAGCCATGTATAAAGAAACAGTCAGCAAGGTTAGAATTAACAACGAATATAGTGAAGAATTTAGAGTAAAAGTTGGTGTTCATCAGGGCTCTGTCCTTAGCCCCCTCCTATATATTATTTCCCTTCAGGCTATAACAGAGGAGTTCAAGACCGGCTGCCCATGGGAACTTCTCTATGCAGATGATCTAACACTCATAGCTGAATCGATGGCTGAACTAGAGAAGAAATTCCAAACATGGAAGCTTGGCCTAGAATCAAAAGGCCTTAAAGTTAACTTGTCTAAGACTAAAGTTCTAGTATGTAGGAAGGAAAATAGGGCACAGGTCCCCTCTGGGAAATGGCCATGCTCAGTGTGTAGGAAAGGAGTAGGCAGAAATTCCATTTTATGTCCCAAATGCAAAGTATGGGTGCATAAAAGATGTAGTGGGTTAACAGGTAAGCTATCTAAGAACATAGATTTTATATGTGGCCAGTGCTCAGGTGCAATAAGTAGCAAGTGCCCACAGGATACTAGCTCCTTCTATTGCCCAGATGGCTCTAGAGAAATAGTGGACACCTTCCGTTACCTGGGTGACAAAATCAGCAGTGGTGGAGGGTGCTCAGAAAGTACAGTAGCCAGAGTCAGAACGGGATGGAAAAAGTTCAGAGAGCTTATACCACTATTGGCCGCTAAAGGTTTTTCTCTAAAAATGAAAGGCAGACTGTATGATGCCTGCATACGAACAGCTATGTTACATGGCAGTGAGACATGGGCATTGTGTGCAGACTGGAGAGGAACGAAGCATGCATGCTCCGCTGGATGTGTAATAGTAATATACGTGAACAGCAAAGCATAAATGAACTAAGTGGGAAATTAGTATAAGAGGGATCAGATGCTGTTTACTTGAGAGAAGACTACGTTGGTATGGTCATGTGATGCGCATGAAAGACGACAGCTGTATAAAAAAGTGCAGAGCGATCAAAATTGACAGATGTTTCGGAGTAGGCAGACCCAGAAAAACCTGGGACGATTTGATAAATTCCGACCTTACACACTTACACCTCTCCAAGACAATGTCACTGGACCGAGATCTTTGGTGCTACGCAGTAATACAGAAGACCTGCCTTGCCTAAGTACAAAGCGAAACCTACAGTCAATAGGCACCTCTTAACCAAATATACACTCCCATCCCACTGCCCCTACTTCCCCACCCCCATCTACACCACCCCTCTCGATGTAAAGTTATGTTGGTACCACAACATCCAGTCCTAAATAAATGAGATCGTGTAGGTGTCACAACAAAAAAACACAGTCCACGCTGTAATGTGGCCGTGTAGGTAACACAGTAAAAACCTCCCAGTCCACACTGTAAACGTGGTTGGTGTTAGGAAGGGCATCCAGCCGTAGAAAACCTGCCACACAGTCCTATACGAACGAGACGACCAATCTTGCCTCAAGTGGGACAATTCCCGTCTAAACCCATGCTAGCGTGGAAGATAGACGTTAAACGATGATGATGATATATACACTCACTCACACTCTCTCTCTCTCTGTATGTAGTATTATCATCACTGTTTTACATTATTTTCCATACTTCTATGGATTAAATGGGTTGTCACAATCTGAGGCCAGACATCCCAGAGGATTATGTCATGCTCATATGTTCTATTTTGGCATGGGTTTTACAACTGAATGCCTTTCCTAATGCCAACCACTTTATGGCATAAACCTGGTGAATTTTATCTCTGCCACTATCACCTGACAGGATGGCCTGCATCAGCACTACTATTTATGACGTTGAGATGCTTGTTGTGTACTCAGCCAAGTTGGGGAGGCAGTGTACAGGTGGGGGACAAGTGTGAAGGGCTACATTGCTTGCTAAAGGGAGGGGTGAAAGAAAAAGGTGACCAGTCTTTCTGTGATGAAAATCAGGAAGGAGGGGAATACCAAGGTGGTAGAGGGGGAGATCAAGTGTGAGTGGAGGTAAGAGTGAGAGGTTAGCTAGGGACTTTGGGGTGGAGGGGATTCTACATATTGCTGAGGAGGTAGAGATATTGAAGGGAACATATTTGGCAAAATGGAGACTTAAATATCTCTGCCTTTAATACCATCCATTCCATGCTCATTTAGTCTTACTTGTGTGGGAAATCAAGTCTTCTGCAGTTACAACATATCGCCAGTAGACTTGATCATGTGTCATTTCCTTCATCAGGTTCATCTTTGTGAGGTCACCCTTTACCACTTCATCCCAAGTTTTTCTTGCTTTATCTCTTCTGCATATGCAGCTGTCATCCTCCATAGACATCACAGTGTAATCTTCTCTCTTGTACACTACATTTAATCCCTCTTATGTTCTTAGTTCACTAAAGTTTTATTCATGCACACTGCTATTACATATCCATCAAATCATACTCGCCTTATTTCTCCTCACTTACGCCCAAGTCTCACTTCCATCATCTCAGTTCACACACATGTATCATACAATCAGTTATCTTGAGGGGAGGGAGAAACCTTTTTTAGTGTTTAGTAGCTCCCTCTTCCATTTCGTTCTCACTCTAATCACTACTTTCAGAACATCCACTACCACTGCTAATTAAATCCCCTAGGTAGCAAAATCTGTCAACCACTTCTAGAGAGCCATCTAAGCCTTTGGTAGTGTCTGTTTCGTGGGAATACTTGCTGCTTACTGCTTCAGTGCATCTACCACATACATAGCTGACATGCTGTGTTAGCCTGCTCCAAATCCCACATCTCGTGTACCCATAGTTTACATTTTGTACACTGTATGGAATTTCTATTGCATGGCCATTTCCCTGATGGAATCAGGGCTCTGTCATCTTTCCTACTTACTAAGACTTTATTCTTGGTTAAGTGGACTTTTGCTTCCAAATCTGGAATATCTTCTTTAATTCCTCTGCAGATTCAGCTATGAGAATTAGGTCATCTGCATGCAAGAGTTCCAATGAACAGACAGTCTTAAACTCCTTTATTATTGTCTAGAGGATCATAATAAACAAGAGTGAGCTGAAGACAGAGTCATGGTAAGCTACCACCTGCACACTAAATTCCTTACTATACTCATCATAAACTTTAATTTGCTAACTGCACCTTTTTGCATAGCTTGTATAGCCCCCACAAGTCTACTCCTAGTTTCTTAAAAATTATCCAGTTCACAAAGTAAGGTATCCTGTCAAAGTCTTTCTCCTGGTCCCCAAATGCCAGACAGAGGAGCTTACTCATAGCTAAGTACTTTTGCAGTTGTTGCACTAGGAAGAGGGTGTCAATGGTACCTTTACTGGGTACAAAGCCAAACTGCATCTCGTCTAGATTAACTCAATCCTTAATCAGTTGTGCTATAACTCTCCCCATAACATTCATGACCTGGTTCATCAACTTGATGCCTCTATAGTTTCCCCTCTCTAATGTGTCCCCTATGTATATGCCTCAACTAGAACATAAACAAAGCCAAACTAAACCCATGCCAACTAGGAAACCCAAGCAAAAGCAAACCACAATCCTACAACCAACCCTACTTCCCAAATCATACCATATCAGCCATAAATTCCAACATACCCAAGCCATCTCAACCAAACAATAACCAACCTGCTCCAATTACTGATATGAGAGTGATAATAATAATAATGAAATTATTGTGTAAAGTGCTCAGGTGCACTACAAATCGTCAAAGGTGCATGTATAGTACATCATCATCATCATCATCATCAGGTTTAGCGTCCGTGTTCCACGCTTGCATGGGTTTGGACGGGGGTTTTCCCACTTGAGGCAAGAGTGGTTGTCTTGCTCGCATAGGACTGTCTGGCGGGTTTTCTACAGTTGGATGCCCTTCCTAACACCAACCACATTTACAGTGTGGGGCTGGGAGGTTTTTACCGTGTTGCCTACACGGCCACATTACAGCGTGGACTGTCTGGCGGGTTTTCTACAGCTGGATGCCCTTCCTAACACCAACCACATTTACAGTGTGGGGCTGGGAGGTTTTTACCGTGTTGCCTACACGGCCACATTTACAGCGTGGACTGTGTGTTTTTTGTCGTGACACCTACACGATCTCATTTGTTTCGGCCTGGATGTTGTGGGACCAACATAACTTTACATTGAAAGGGGCGGTGTGGGTGGGGTGGAGGTGGTGGGACGGGGGTGTGTTTTGATAGAGGTGCCTACTGACATAGAATAATATACAAATGTCAGGGAAGTGAATAGTGTATGAGTCATGATATACATGTGTGTATGTGTATGGAGCGGCAACATTAGGTGTAGTGTTGGCGAATCTTGGGAAGCATGGAGATTTTAAAGGATGCAGTGTCTCGTGATAGATGTCATTAGGCTGTGGTTATCATATTACATAGTTTCTATATTACTCTGCAGCTACTACAACTCCATTACGTAATTTGCATAACACTCACACACATACACACACACACACACATATATATATATACACTTTCACATATGAACACACACACAGAGCCTTGTTACAAAACCATCTCTTGCATCATACTCTCATCCTACACTTTCCTCCTATATTGTGCACTCACTCACACCAACACTTCTATACACTGTGAAACCCTCTACAAACATGCTTGCAGAGACATATTGACATACACAAACATACACACATACTCTAACAGAAATGCAGATAGCCCAATAACCTCACAATCATATACACCTACATTCAGAGACTAACAGACTCATTCACACAATGTACCTCAACTGCACAATTGATAGATCTGGACACTTCACTACCCCTACTGCATACACATCTTCATACAGGCAAAAATACATTTATACACTGGAGGCACATGGCTTAATGGTTAGAGTATTGGCCTTGCAATCGAAAGGTTGTGAGTTCAATTCTCAGACCAGGTGATGTGTTGTTTCCTTGAGCAAGACACTTTATTTCACATTGCTCCAGTTTACTCAGCTGTAGAAATGAGATGATAGGTACTGGGGTCCATATCATTCCACTGTAAAGTGGTCATGGAGGTGCCACGGCAAAAAAGCACCCAGCACTCACTGTAAATGAGGTTGGTGTTAGGAAGGGCATCCAGCTGTAGAAATCAAGCCAAAATCAGTTCCCGTCCCACCCTTGCTAGCAGGGAAAAGCGGACGTAAAATGAAATGATGATGATGATGAAATGACACTGTTGCCCACATCACCCCCTCCTGATGCCACATTTCTGAATTTTTTAATCAAATCTCAGTTTCTTAATATCTCTTCCACTATTGTTTCTTGTTTCAATTTCCCATAAACATTAACATAACAGCAGTTTTTCTAACTGTTTTTCATTGTTGATATTGTAGTCATATATATAGAACTATATATACATGATTTCAACTCTCCAAAATATTCCTAATGTAGTCTTTAATTGACCCTGCAGTCTGCCATTGATTTTAATTTATATTTGTAATATGTATTTTCATTTAAACTGCTTCTGAAAATAGTGTGGTATAAAATTCTTTTATGTTATTATTTTTTATTCACACGTTTTAATTGTAAGATCCTATTTGCAACTAAATGAGTAATGATTATATTACACTTGAAACATATGTAAAGTATTAAACTTATGTAGAGTTTTGATTTCGTATTTCTCTTTTCTTATATATATAAACAATAGAAAGCCTGACTGGAAACATTCTTTAAAGTTTTAATATTACGAAAACACTATACATATTTCATTGGCCTTGGTGGATCATGATGCAAGACGTAGTCGATTTCATCAGGTGTGAATTGCAAAATTAGTTATATAAGATAACAGGATTACAGTGAACACAAACAGAGAATAGATTTGATTTGGGGATGGCTCGCCAATGGTTTGTCATTACAAGAACACTGAATTGGTAAGCTATCCCCAAATCAAATCTATTCTCTATTATCTGCTTGCGTTCACTGTAATCCTGGTATATAACTAATTTTGCAAACAACACTTGATGAAATCGCCTAAGTTTTACATCATGATTAGATGATCTAATTGGGCCATTGAAATACTAAAACTTTAAAGAATGTTTCCAGTCAGGCTTTCTGTAGTTTTTAAATGAATATTTAACTCCATACTTGCATCAACCATGGGATACTACATCTACGATGGATGAATTATTGCATCATTGTTTATTAACCAGAATGACGAGTTCTACCCATTGGTAAACAACACAACATAACTGGTATATATATAGCAAGGGTAAAAATATAACTCTATTTGTATGTAGAGGGCTATATAGGAGAGTATATGATAGTCATATAGTTTTATACAAAGCTCAATGTAGTTATAGGTGGAAGATATGGGAGATCATTTTATGGGAAAAGATACAAATAGATAGACGAAAACAGAGCATATCCAACCAAAGAAAAAGATAGAATCATCATCATCATCATCATCACCGTTTTACGTCCGTTTTTCCACGTTAGCATGGGTTAGACGGGTTGTCCTGTTGTGGGCAGTGTCTGGTCGGCTGACCATGCCTTGCTCATACAGGAACTGATTTGTCTTTATTTCTACAGCTGGATGCCCTTCCTAACACCAACCTCATTTACAGTGAGTGCTGGGTGCTTTTTCGTGGCGCCTTCATGTCCACTTTACAGTGTGGGCTGGGTGTTTTTTTGCCGTGGCACCCTTGCAGTGGGAGGGTATGGGGACATATTGTCTATATGCTTCAGTTTGTACCCATGGGAGGTCGGGTACTCTGTATTACTGCGTGTCGCCAGAAGTCACGGTCGTGTGTCATCGCCTTTGAGAGGTGTAATTGGGTAAGGTTGGCTTTTATCACCTCATCCCAGGTCATCTTGGGTCTCCCCACTCTGCGGTTTCCATCGACTTCTAGTGCTCTGCACCTTTTTATGCAGCTGTCATCCTTCATACGCATCACATGTCCATACCAATGCATCCGCCTCTCCTGCACACAGCATTTGATTCCTCTTATGCTCAGTCTCTCTCTCAATTCATTTATGCTTTGTCGTTCGCGTATATTACTATTACACATCCATCGGAGCATGCAGGCTTCGTTTCTCTCTAATCTACGTAAGTCTTCCACCTTCAGCGCCCAGGTCTCACTACCATGTAACATACGGCCAAAATGGCGACAAGGAAGGTCGCTTGACCACGTCTTGACCAAACAAAATATAATATTTTCACCAAAAACTGCCCTTTAAACACATGTCAGATGGATTACAATATTCATTATTACAATTATTTTGACTGTTCCCTGACAACTAGTACCAGTTTCAAGATAGAATTATCTTAACGAAGTATATATAATTTGACTTGATTTACGCCAACAAACCACGTGTGGACATGGACGGGGAAAAAGGAAAAAAACAAAACAAATCATTACATCCCTTAAGGATCGCAGTAAGTACTCCACAAAACATATAAACAACAATATACACACAGATTTATATACAGATATATATCATATGCATATACACACACGTGAAAAGAAACCACACTATTTCGTGTGAGACACTATACCGGCCAATTTTACCAATTTACATTGGTAAAATATTTCTGAACATTGACTTCGCTTCTAACCCACATACACCTTTTAATTATATATATATACTAGCAGCTGAAAGTTAATAATTTGAAACAAATATTATTGAAAGTTTATTATAAAGAAGCAGTATCAGGAAAAAAAAAACGTTATTTCGCTGTTAATAAACAACTGCCTTCTACAGTACGTTTCATTTAACTTACGCAGCATATTTATTTGTTTACATGCACAGACTCTTCTGTACACACACAACATTTAGGAAAACGGAAACAAAATACACCAAAAAAACAGACATTTTATTTCTATTGTAATCAAGTGCGCTAAACCTATATTGTTTACATTCTGTGTTTTTCTACGGATGGGCAGAAATAACAAAATTGCCATGGTGATATCCATCGATGAAGTATGCGACAAAACTGGTCGATGTTCCAAAATAGAACATTGCCCAGAAGATCACATCTGCCATATCTGTACGGAACCCGAAAACTCGTTCCGTAATCGCTGGGTCGAATGTGGAACCTGTCACATCTCTGTCTGCCTTCAATGCACCACAGGCTTCCGGAAGATCCCAGGCCAAAATAAGAAACATCATATTGCTACGATGGATAGACTCTGGGAGATGGTCCAGCTAACAAACTGGTACTTTCAGTGCCTGGACTGTATGCCTGCTTCTCCCATTGCTGCGGAACAACAACAACAACAAAGACCGAAGATCGTGTCTTCTACCATTGTTCCCGAACAACAATAACAAAAACCGAGGATCGTGTCTTCCTCTACCATTGTTCCTGAACAACAGCAAAAACCAACGACCGTAGCTTCTGCTACTACCCCCGTTGAAGGACTTCATCAACAACAGCAACCCATGTCTTCCTCACCCGTTACTTTTCAACAACAACAACCGACGACTGTGTCTTCTACCATGCCTGTTGAAGGAGAAGAAGAACAACAAAAACCGACCGTCAATACGGAGTTTGAGGAAATACGGCAAATGATTTCCGCTTTAAGTCAAGAAATAGCGGAAATAAAATCAAGCGTTCGTGTAGAACCCCACAATGAGAGATCTTACTGGAGTGCCTTGTTAAAAAATCTCCGCGTACCTCATGTTGAACCTAGACGCATTGAGAATGCCACTGAATCTGCAAACCACGAAGTGATTGCCATTGGTGTGCTGGAAGACATAGTTGATCTTCAGGCATTTGCTGCCAGTTCATCCAAAGACCTGGGCTGTGCTTCCGCAAAGGGTGCTCTACGCCTTGGCCGACCAGGCCCGAAACCCAGGTTAATTAGACTGTCGTTTTCAAACTCAACTGAGGCACGTTCATACCTTGTAGCCTCTGATAAAGCTAGGCGTGAAAGTCGGATTGCTTTCCGAACACGCCCTGGTCTTCTACCTGATGTCCGCCCAAAGTTGCGTGCTGCAGCTTCCCTAAACCGCAGCTCGGCAGAACATGAAAGCTTCAGCCTACGAGATGATGGGCAGATATGGAAGTTTGTTAAGGCTGGCGAATCATGGAAAAGAGACACCAGCTGGTCTGAAAACACTGTACCCACAACAACTGACAATAAAGAAACTGAAAAAACTCTGGGAAACTAAATTAGAACAACCTGCCATCCCCTCCACATAATCATAGACTGGAATCAAGGTACAAATTGTTGTCCTTGAATGCACGTAGTCTATGCAATAAGATTCATCTTTTTGACTCCTACGTCAAAAGTATCAACCCGGACTTCATTACAGTCACGGAAACTTGGGCACATCCCTTACTCTGTGATGCGGTTTTCAGCATGACGGGCTACAACCTGTTTCGTAAAGACCGCATTAATCGTCGTGGTGGTGGTGTAATGGTCTACGTTCGGTCAAATCTGTCGGCAATTCCTTGTACTGAGAGGTGACAACACTTTGGACCTACTCTTCACCACTACTCATGAAACGGTCATTAGTGTTACTGCTGAGGAACCTTTAGGTGACTCTGATCATGCTATGATCATTGCCAATCTATCCCTCATGGGCAGTAACAAGAACCACAACCATCTCCAAACTGCTCACTTTGACTGGAATAAAGCAGACTGGAACTGTTACTGCACCGAGTTGCAACGGCCAAACTGGCTTGAGTTCTACGACTCTGGAGATGTCAACACTGTACTCCAGAACATCCTGAGCTCAATATGGACAGCATGTGCAGCATCGGTGCCACGTAAGCGGAAAAAACATCCCAAAAGCGCAATTTGGGAGACTGCAGCAGTCCGTCTTGCCAGAAAAGAACGGCGCAATGCTGAACGTGAGTACAAACTTCACAAATCAGACATTAATAGGAAGAGGCGAAATAGATCGTCCAACCACCTCAAACAGGTGACAAAAAAGGCAGTGCTTCAATTTGAGCAGCGCATAGCAACCAGCCCTGACAGTAAGGTGTTCTGCAAGTATGTTCACTCAAAGCAGAGGCCTCACTCTCCAGTTGGTCCTCTTCGCAATCCCCACACAAGCCAGGTTACTGACGACCCCAAGGAATGCGCAGAACTCATTGCTGAATGCTATGCAGGCATTTTCACTATTGAAGACCAGAGTGTACCATCTCCACCACCTATGACACCGGACTCTATTACAACCATGGAATTTATACCTGCAATGCTGCGACGTCACCTAAAAAATAAACGCGACCATGCCTCTCCTGGTCTTGATGGTGTTATGTACCTGCTTCTTAAACGTGGTGGGTACTTCCTTCTACACCAGTTATCACGTTTCTTCCAATTCTGTCTGAACAACAGTGCTACTCCAGAACAGTGGAAAACTGCCAGTGTCATTCCTCTGTTCAAAAAGGGTGACCGCACATCACCTGTGAACTATCGTCCAGTCAGTCTTACTAGTTGCATCGCTAAACTGATGGAATCCTGTGTCAGAGAAACACTTTCGAACTTCTGGAGCTCTCACAGTCTTATCCGGCCCTCGCAATTTGGATTTATCCCCAACTCCAGCTGCTGTGATCAACTTATAGAGTTTCTTGAGGACATCACCCGGATCACTGATGGAGGCTCATGGGTGGATGTTGTTTACCTTGACTTTGCGAAGGCCTTCAATTCTGTGCCACACAAAAGGCTTATGGCAAAACTCTCTGCAATGGGTGTGAAGGATGATCTTTTTAACTGGTTGAAGTCCTTCATTCTCAGTCGAAGAGAGGTAGTCACGGTTCTGGGACAGCATTCCTCACCATATGAGATGTCATCTGGTGTACCACAGAGATCTGTTCTTGGCCCCCTTTTGTTTGTGGCATATATTAATGACATAGATGCCAACTTAAGGAATGCCACAGTACTAAAGTACACAGACGACATCAAGCTGTACCTTGAGATAAAAAGGACAAATCCTGAACACTATAGATCTTGCTTGCAGTCTGACCTGGACACAATGCAACAATGGATCTCAGACTGGCAACTCAAGCTAGCTGTGGACAAGTGCACCACCATGCATTTTGGGAGTAAAAATCCAGCGTCCACATACTCCCTCCACAGCACTAATATCAAGAAGTCTTCCTGTGAACGTGACCTGGGCATTACGGTCAGCAGCGATTTGCGTTGGACGAGGCACGTCTCTAAAATTGTCAAGAGGGCCGAGGGTGTCTTAGCATCACTCAGCAAGACCTTTGTCAGCCGCTCTCCAGATATCTATTTAAGGCTGTATACAGCTATGGTGCGACCACACTTAGAATTTGCATCACCAGTCTGGAACCCCCATCTTGCTCAGGACATTGACCGCCTGGAAACTGTTCAGAGACGTGCAACCAAGCGAATACCCTCCATCAGGCATCTACCATACTCTGAGCGCCTTGCTTCCCTGGGCATGGATTCATTGAAGCTCCGACGACTGGCAACTGACTTGGTAAACACCCACAAAATTGTTAACCATGTTGCCAACAACAACCCTGAGTACCTTTTTGATTTCCATGTGTCTAACACACGTGGACATGCCCACAAAGTAAGAAAACAGCACAGTTCCCATGACTTTCGGAAACATTTTTTCACGCTCAGAGTTGCTGAAGCATGGAACAAACTACCTGCATCAGTTGTTAGCTGTCGAGACACTGCATCCTTTAAGGCCTCCATGCTTCCCGAGATCCGCCAACACTACACCTAACACATACACACATGTACTTCCCTGACATTTGTGTATTATTCTATGTACTATATTGACGAGTTGTAGTGCACCCGAGCACTTTACACAATAATTTCATTATTATTATTATTATTATTGCTGTTCGGATACACGCATTATACAGTCTGCCTTTCATTTTGAGGGAGAAGCCTTTTGCAGCTAGCAGTGGTAGTAGTTCCCTAAACTTCTTCCATTCCGTTCTTACCCTAGTTATTGTACTTTCTGAACACCCACCTCCGCTGCTAATTCGGTCACCTAGGTAGCAGAAGCTGTCTACTGTCTCTACAGAGCCCTCCCAGAGATTGGTGGTACTTGTTTCCTGTGGCTGTTTGCTGCTTGCTGTTTCAGCACAGCTGCTGCATGTGAATCCTACATTCTTAATTAAGCTTCCTGAGATCCCGCTACATCTCTTGTGTACCCATTGTTTGCATTTGGGGCAGAGAATGGAGTTCCTATCTACACCTTTCCTACATACTGAGCAAGGCCATTTCCCTGAGGGGATCTGGGTTCTGTTTTCTCGTCTACTTACAAGGACCTTAGTCTTTGTCATGTTGACAAGGATCTTATTTCATTTAATGCCTAACAATTGTTTTGGCATTGCTACCGATCATTACACAGCTAGTGAAAACACAAAAAGATGGAATAAAATTTTGTATAACGTGCAAAAAAAAGTGGCTGAACTTCCTCAGAAGCAAAAACAAACAGAAGATAAAACAAAATACACAAAAAAGTTGAGCCTTATAGGGCAAAACGAAGGCCACTGGAGGTTACATTTCAATATGATGTACTAAGATTCTGATTTATTACTATGAAAAATAGCCGTTATAGTAAATCACAAGGACGCAAGTTGGTCAATTTATAAAGGAATATGAAATTAATATAACTGTTAAAGGGAGATAACTTATGCTAGCCAGCGATTAGAAGGGCTATTTTAAGAACAGCTCTTCTGATGGGAAAAGAACACTGATAGATTACCACATGTTCATATAGCCTACCCATATATATATGTATACACACACATATATATATATATATATATATATATACATACCCTAAAAAACAAATGCATATATACATATACACAGGAAAAGTGCGCATGGAAAATCACAGTATATATATTTTGTTTTATTTTCTGCTTGCTTTTGCCTCTGAAAAGGTTTTGCCACTTTCTTTAAAAAACTTTATATACATTGTATTCTATCTTTTTGAGTTTTGACCAGCTGTGTAATGATCGGTGACAACGCCAAAATAATTGTAAGTCATTAAATGAGATAAGATCTTTATTCTATTTTTTTCTTTTGTTTGTATATATCTTCCTGCCTTCCTCCGGTTGCAACGTTTTTTGAAATATTCACTTCTGCGTTCACAGATTGACTTTGTTAGTTTCAGAAGATCCTGTTAAGGGTGAAAGCAGCGATTCTTTGCTTAAACTTTAATCTGTTATTTTAATAAATATATATATATATATATATACGAGGGTAATCCCAAAAGTAAGGTCTCCAAAGCGATGGGGACGCAGAGAAACTGTTTGTACGGCTGTTGGCAACACTGTTGGGATTGGTGCTTCCTTCACTCCCAAACAAGCATGCGCGTGCTTTGTTGGGATGCTCAATCTTGGCTTGAGAATGGAGCTCCCGTTGAACGCTACCGCCAAGTGCGAATTTTGCGCAGTTATTATATAGAGGGCAATCCCAAAAGTAAGGTCTCCTTCCGAGGAAAACATACATAAAGATCGGCGGATCACTCTGGATGCTCTCTGCATTTTGGTTCCTGAGGTTTCCCGAAGCACCATCCACAGGATTTTAACAGAAAAGTTGCAATATCGGAAGGAGATCTTACTTTTGGGATTGCCTTCGTATATATGTTCCGAAGAGATTGTTTTGGTAAAAACAAGAGCAAGCAGGAGAAAACTCTCAACATTCGTAGTTTGTAGTTACGATAAAGATTCAGTATAATAATAACATTAATAAAGATGCTGATGTTACATAAATCGTTTATTCATTATAATTATTTCAACGGTTCTCCCATGCAATCAAGATGTGATTTGTGCATTTGTTGTTGTTATGAGAACGGTATCCTCTAATGAAATTCGATTTTGTGATATGCTGCTGGCTAGAAAAAAAACACACGTCCTTCTGCTCGTGTGTCCAGCAGACATATAAATATATATATATACATATGGAGGCACATGACTTAGTGGTTAGAGCATTGGCCTTGCAATCAAAAGGTTGTGAGTTCAATTCTCAGACCGTGTGATGTGTTGTTTCCTTGAGCAAGACACTTTATTTCACATTGCTCCAGTTTACTCAGCTGTAGAAATGAGATGATAGGACTGGGGTCCCTATCATTCCACTGCAAAGTGGTCGTGCCAAAGCACCCAGGCTACACTGTAAAGTGGACGTGTAGGCGCAACGGAAAAAAAAGCACCCAGCACTCACTGTAAATGAGGTTGGTGTTAGGAAGGGCATCCAGCTTACGCACCCCAATCGGGGCTGCCAGACGAACTTAAGGATAGGTTTTACGAGTCCCTAATACACACTACTGCTCTAACAGACAACAAGGACTTCCTAATCATCGCAGGAGATTTTAACGGACACGTAGGTAAACACTGCGACGGCTTCAATAGAGTACATGGAGGCCATGGGGTTGGCACAAGGAATGAGGAAGGATTCAGACTTCTAGAATTCTGCGACGCCAATGACATGTCGATATGTAACACAAACTTTAAAAAACCCGACAACCACCTGATCACCTATAGATCAGGGGAGCACTCTAGTCAGTTAGATTTTATCCTCATCAGAGGACGTGACAGATGGACGGTCGTAAACACAAAAGCCTTCCCTAGTGAGGAATGTACATCCCAACATAGCTTAGTTGTCAGCGACCTCACGGTCAGAACTAGACGAACCCAGAAACAGGCCAACCTGGAGAAGAAAGATCTGGAAGCTGAAAGTCCCCTCAACCAGTAACAGATTTAAAGATATTTTACTCAACGCCTACGACAGTAAAGAAGAACAGATAGAGACATTTAACGTAGAAGAGAACTGGGAGTTCCTAAAAAATAATTTACTAGAGGCGACGGATGAGGTCTGTGGCTGGAGTAAGACCTCAAGCAGGAGGCGAGTGACTTGGTGGTGGAACAATAAGGTAGATGAAGCAGTTAAGGCCAAGAGACAGGCATGGAAAGAATGGAAGAACGGGGGGAGCAGGGTACATTACATAGAGACCAAGAGGGAAGCTAGGCGACAAGTATACTTAGCTAGGAGGGAAGCTACAACATGAGGACCAGAAACAGGAGGTATTCAAGATTGCGAGGCAGTGTGTCAGAGATAGTTGTGATGTCATTGGAGAGAAGTGTATCCGGAATGATAAAGGTGAGCTTGCCCTCACAAGTGCTGAGAAGAAAGATGCATGGAAGAGTCATTATGATAGATTACTAAATGAGGAGAATGCATGGGAAGAAGAGACCCTACCCCAAGTAGACCCTATAGAGGGACCAGCAGTACAAGTCAGCAGCAGCGTAGTAAGTAAGGCAATCAAAGATATGAAGATGGGGAAGGCAATCGGTCCATCGGGTATAGCTGTCAAGATGCTGAAGGCATCTGGGTCTGTAGGTCACACTATAACCACACGTATCGTTAACCAGGTAATACTAGAAGGGGCCATACCAAAAGATTGGTGCAGTAGCATCATTGTCAACTGCTACAAAGGTAAAGGCGATGCACTAGATAGAGGAAACTATAGAGGTATAAAGTTGATGGACCAGGTCATGAAAGTAACAGAAAGAGTTATAGCACAGCTGATTAGGTGACCGGGTAAAAATAGACGAGATGCAATTTGGGTTTGTACCAGGAAGAGGCACCACTGATGCCCTCTTCCTTGTGAGGCAATTACAGGAAAAGTACCTAGCTAAAAGTAAGCCACTCTACTTGGCATTTGTCGACCTTGAGAAAGCCTTTGACAGAGTTCCACGTGTTGTAATCTGGTGGGCTCTTAGAAAACTAGGAGTAGATGAATGGCTTGTGAAAGCGGTACAAGCCATGTATAGGGGAGCAGTCAGCAAAGTTAGGATTAGCAATGAGTATAGCGAGGAATTTAGCATACAGGTTGGGGTCCACCAGGGCTCTGTTCTTAGCCCTCTCCTGTTCATCATAGTCCTGCAGGCAATAACGGAGGAGTTTAAGACCGGATGCCCATGGGAACTCCTGTATGCTGATGACCTCGCACTTATAGCTGAATCTATGGTAGAACTAGAGAATAAATTCTAAACCTGGAAGCAGGGACTAGAAAGAAAGGGTCTCAAAGTCAACATGACAAAGACTAAGGTCCTTGTAAGTAGACGAGAAAACAGAACCCAGATCCCCTCAGGGAAATGGCCTTGCTCAGTATGTAGGAAAGGTGTAGGTAGGAACTCCATTCTCTGCTCCAAATGCAAACAATGGGTACACAAGAGATGTAGCGGGATCTCAGGAAGCTTAATTAAGAATGTAGGATTCACATGCAGCAGCTGTGCTGAAACAGCAAGCAGCAAACAGCCACAGGAAACAAGTACCACCAATCTCTAGGAGGGCCCTGTAGAAACAGTAGACAGCTTCTGCTACCTAGGTGACCGAATTAGCAACGGAGGTGGGTGTTCAGAAAGTACAATAACTAGGGTAAGAACGGGATGGAAGAAGTTTAGGGAACTACTACCACTGCTAGCTGCAAAAGGCTTCTCCCTCAGAATGAAAGGCAGACTGTATGATGCGTGTATCCGAACAGCGATGTTGCATGGTAGTGAGACCTGGGTGCTGAAAGTGGAAGACTTACGTAGATTAGAGAGAAACGAAGCCTGCATGCTCCGATGGATGTGTAACAGTAATATACGTGAACGACAAAGCATAAATGAATTGAGAGAGAGCCTGAGCATAAGAGGAATCAAATGCTGTGTGCAGGAGAGGCGGTTGCGCTGGTATGGACATGTGATGCGTATGAAGGATGACAGCTGCATAAAAAGGTGCAGAGCACTAGAAGTTGATGGAAACCGCGGAGTGGGGAGACCCAAGATGACCTGGGATGAGGTGATAAAAGCCGACCTTACCCAATTACACCTCTCAAAGACAATGACACACGACCGTGACTTCTGGCGTCACGCAGTAATACAGAGTACCCGACCTCCCATGGGTACAAGCTGAAGCATATAAACAATATGCCCCCACACCCCCCACCGCAAGGTGGTCGTGGAGGTGCCACGGCAAAAAAGCACCCAGCCCACACTGTAAAGTGGACGTGTAGGCGCCACGAAAAAGCACCCAGCACTCACTGTAAATGAGGTTGGTGTTAGGAAAGGCATCCAGCTGTAGAAATCAAGCCAGATCAGTTCCTGTATGAGCAAGGCATGGTCAGCCGACCAGACACTGCCCACAACAGGACAACCCGTCTAACCCATGCTAGCGTGGAAGAACGGACGTAAAACGGTGATGATGATGATGATGATCCAGCTGTAGAAATCAAGCCAGGGTCAGTTCCCGTCCCACCCTTGCAAGCAGGGAAAAAGCAGACGTAAAATGGTGATGATTATGATGATGATGATTCATATATATATATATATTCATACATACATATATCCATGCATACAGCCATATATATACATACATATACATCCATATATATATATCATCATCATCATCATTATTTAACGTCTATTTTTCACGCTAGCATGGGTTAGACAAGTTTGTCCCATTATATGCAAATTGGATCAGCTGGCAGTGTCTCGCTCATATAAGACTGTTTCTGGCTCTTTTCTATGGCTGGATGTCCTTCCTAATGCCAACCACATTTACAGTGTGGGCTGGGTGCTTTTTGCTGTGTCTCCTACAGAACCACTTTACAGTGTGGGCTGGGTGCTTTTTGTCATGACACCTACACAACCACTTTACAGTGTGGGCTGGGTGCTTTTTGCCGTATCATCATCACGACTACTTTACAGTGTGGGCTGGGGGTTCACTGGATGCATTTACTTTGGCCTGTCTTCATGGGGGTATATTCAGGCATACTGTATATATGCTTCAGTTTGTACCCGTGGGAAGTCGGGCCTTCTGTATTACTGTGTATCGCCAGAAATCTCGGCCCTGTGTCATCGCCTTTGAGAGGTGCAATTGGGTAAGGTCGGTTTTTATCACCTCATCCCAGGTCTTTCTGGGTCTCCCCACTCTAAGGCTTCCATCGACTTTGAGCATTTGTACCTTTCTATGCAGCTGTCATCCTTCATATGCATCATATGTCCACACCAACACAATCTCCTCTCCTGCACACAGCATTTGATTCCTCTTATGCCTAGTTTCTGTCACAGTTCATTTATGCTTCGCCATTCTCATATTACACATTCATTGGAGCATGCAAGCTTCATTCCTTTCCAATCTATGCAAGTCTTCTGCATACAGCACCCAGGTCTCACTACCATGCAACATTGCTGTTCGTATGCACGCATCATACAGTCAGCCTTTCATTTCAAGGAAAAGATTTTTGTAGCCAGCAGTGGTAATAGCTCCCTGAACTTCTCCCATCCCGTTCTTACTTTGGCTACTCTACTTTCAGAACACCCACCACTGCTGCTAATTTGGTCGTCTAAGTAGCAGAGGCTGTCTACTGTTTACACACACACATATATATAAACAAATTTATTCTTTAGTTCCTTTTGCCCACAATGCCATGTTGGGTAATGGGAGACCTCCATTCCATAGGCTTGCAAGACTTGTCATGAGCCTGCTTCCAGCTGGAGTAATTTTGGTTAAAGAAAGTAAAGTTGCTAGCTATGCACTCCATCCTTTTTCCCTTCTCAAGTCTAAAAGCTAACGTAGCGTTTTGAAGTCAGCATTGAAATAATGTTGCTTTAAATCGTTTCATTCTACTTTCAAAGAGACAGTAGGTAATGGTATAGTTTTGAAATAACAATTCTTTAAATCCTAGATTTGTCTGGCATAGAAAAACTACAAATACATAATAGTAAGTAAAGGATCATAAAAATATCAAATATTGTTTTTCAGTGCAGAAGTAAATGATAAAGTAGAAAATCAAACTGTCCAGTTGTTGTCTTCCTGTTTCTTCTACAACACTACAATGGTATGCGATGGGGCCCACCCACAGTCCCGGCGGACAGAATGGAGAAAGTGTTTCCCCGGATGACGGCAGGGGAGACGCGCTGGAAAAGCTACTCCAACTCGTGGGGCTCACACCTGCGGCTAGCCAGCTCAGTGCCTATGGTTGTGAGTAGGAGGTAGCCCTGGGGCCGAGGACACCAGAAGTCTCCACTGCCAGGGGTACGACTGCAAACCTGTTGGAGAGCGACCGGTATTCGAGGACTTTGGCCTCCTAAGCCCGACGTGCAGCAGAACCTGGGTCAGTCGCAGACTGCACCAGGTTGCGGCTGCAGAAAGTGTTGGTGCAAGTGGTATCCCAGACGAGGGGTTTGCCACTGCGGAACGGGAAGATAGTCATGCCATCTGGCCTTTTGCCGTCCCCTCGATCCAGCCCCACTGGCTCGAGCTGGGAAGGGAAGCCTGCAGCATCCAAGCCATGCTTAATGACCTCGTTGAGGGCAGCATGGCGTGGAATGCGACCGGCACTGTGGCGACAGGAAAGCAGGTGGAGGCCGAAAGAGTCCATGGTGGAACCGCATCGACATTGGTGTGGCTGGCAGATCCGGAGGCCGAGCCTCAGGGAAACGCCGATGCGCAGGCTATGGTTGTCTAGTTGCGTGCCAGTGGAGAAGGAGGGCAAGGCATGGAGCCAGGCACCACTGTGGGGTTTGGAGGCCGCACGAAAACAAGTAAGGCGGTGCTGGTCGAGCTGGCGCGTGAGCCTGTCTGAGGCCAGGCTGCTCTGGATGGCATCACAACTGCGTTGGGGGGGGGGGGGACTTGACGTCAACAGGGGGAGAGGGAGGAGGGACGTCTACTGGGCTAAGTCCCAGCCGGTCCCACGTCTCACAGGCGGCCTCGCGTTCTCTGAACACAGAGGCTTCTGTTGTGTTTTTTTGTAGAACCCTGCTGATGAGGATGCGCCGGCAAAGCTAGTGAGATCGGGGACCGGAGGCCAAGACCACCATACCTGACAGGTAAAGTGGCCTGTTGCCACCCTATGTCGTCAAACTTGACGTTGCATATCTCCTTGGTTGCTGCTCGGATACAAGTATCGAGGTCAGCGAGGAGAGATGTCTGGGTGTGGCATGGAGTGCTGCGGAGTGTATAGAGGAGCTTCGGCATGGCGAAGCAGTTCCTCAGCAGAAAGAGAGGTGGATGGCCGTCAATCAAGCCCAGTCGGCTCGTGAGAGTCTGGAGCTGTTGAAGCCTGGACCTGATGGTGGAGCGGATGGCCGGTGGGTGGATCAGTGACCCAAGGATGAGGAAATCCTCTTTGGGGGTCACCTGAACCTGGCGGAGAATGGACTGCACGTCCAAGACGGAGGCTGCAAAGCTTGCAGCATCGAGGCTGACATTCACCACCTCTGACTTGGCCGAGTTGACCTGGAGGCCGATTCCCACCAGGGCAGGAACCACCGATTGAAGGTCATGGCAGACCATCCATATGGGCCCGCCCAACGTAGCATCATCCAGATACCAAACGTTGAGAGGGGCGGTGATACTCCAGGTGAACAGGAGGGGTCCCAAAGGGTCGCCCTGTTGGATCCCAGTAGCCAAGGGTATGACCGTATCAGCAGCAAGGAGCATGCTTGGGGCTCCATACGACATTCTCATGTAAAAATGAAATTAATTAAAGGTTTGGGTTAGGGTTATGGTTAGTTAAGGTAATTGTAAGAGGTAGGGTAAGGGTTAGGGTTAAGGATAGGTTTAGGGTTGGGGTAATGGTTAGGGTTAAGCATAGAGATAAGGTTATTGTTAATGTTAGGGTTAGTGTTATGGTAAGAATTAGGGTTAGGTTTAGTGTTAGGGCTAAGGCTAGGGCTAGATGAAGGTCAAGTGCTAAGGCTAGGGCTAATGCTACGGTTAGGGTTAGGGGTAGGGTTATTGTTAGGTTTAAGGTTAGGTTAAGGAAAAATGTTAGGATAGGGTTTATGGTTAGGGTTATTGCTAGGGTGTGGGCTAGAGTTAGGGTCAGGGTTAGTGTTTGGTGTAGGGTTACAGTAAGGGTTAGGGTTAGGGTTAGCATTTTATTGTCAGAGTTAAGACTAGGGCTAGGGTTAGTGTTCGGGTTAGGGTTAGGTTTATTGTTATGGTTAGGGATAGGTTTGGAGTAAAGGTAAAGATAACCGTAACACGAAACCTACACCTGACTCTAACCGTAACAATATCCCTAACCCTAACCAAAGGGGAAGGAGCATGGATTTATCCAAATTGTTTATTCGTCACTGTTTACTTTATGACTTCAAATCTGGCATAGTAGCATCAAGTTGTCACATTAACAATGCCATGGACTGGTTCACACATTCCTGTTCCGGTGATTACAGCCTCAAAAATCAACCTTCAATGATGAGCAATTATGTGAGCTGGTGGAAGCCAACTCACGCCAGACATCATGCCAACTCTCTGAAGTTCTTCGGGCATCCTCAATCACTTGCATGGAATAGGGAAAGTGTCCAAGGTGGAGCCATGGGTGCCCCACAATCTGATTGACTGTAATCATGAATGTCGGGTGGCAGCTGTGACTTTTCTGCTTTCCTACTATCACACAACCAATTGGTTATGTTCCATTGTCACTGATGATGAAAAATATTGTCCCTACATTAATGTCAAATGCAAGCGATCATGGATTCATAAAGAGTACACCACAAGCCTAGCCTCCACCCTTGGAAGGCCCTACTGCATGTCTGGTTGGACTGAAAAGGTGTCATCCACTACAAGCTGCTCTCACGGACCACCAACATAACCTCTGATGTCTATTGCCAACAACTTGACAGATTAGCAGTGAAAATTGCACAGGTGCACCCACATTATAGTCTTGTGTGATTCCTTCATGACTACATACATCAAAGATGACCCATGAGAAGCTGCTGGAGCTAGGTTGGCAGGTTCTGCCCCACCCACCGTACTAGCCCAACCTTACGTCTACAATCACCTTTTTCTCTCAATGAGCAATAAAAGTCAATAAAATTTTGAAAAATGGCAAGAACTCTGTTCAATTTAACACTATATACAGTAAAATTCCGTTATAACGAAATTCACATGGTATAAAAAAAATTCGTTGTAACGAAAAATTCTTTATAACGAGATCAACAGTGAGCTTGTGGCCGGGGATTAAAAAATTTTTTGTTATACTGGTTATAATAGTATTCGTTGTAACAGAATTTTACCTGTATATATATTGGCAGTAGTAAGAGCACTTAGTCCATGGGACGAGTTTGGTAGAAGTAGTTCCACAACAGTTAATTCACCATTTCCGAGAACAATTTGTTTCACCTCAGACGGATCATCAGCTCGGTTTAAATGAGATAATACGGAAAAGGTAAACGATTACACGAATAGACATGCGCAGAAGTTCTTCTCAAAGGGTAGATAACTCACATTAGATTGATGAGTGGGTGGTGACTGCGAAAGATCAGAATACAATAGATTATTGATGATTTTCGGTCTAGAAGTGTTATGTCTGATAGTCAGTCTGGGACTTTAATATATATATATATATAGATAAAACATGATAAATAAAGAGGCATTACAACATAGAAGTACATGAATTTATATAGTAGTACCACAACCAATAATGTACCTGATTGTTAATAAGTTCAATATTGCTTGTTATAAAATACATTTAAGAATAAAGTAAAATTGAATAATCACATAATAATTACATGTTGGATATGTGAAGCAGTGTTACACAACCAATATATGCTGGATATATGGAGGGTTACACAACCAATATATGTTGGATATATGGAGGGTTACACAACCAGTATGTATTGGATATATGGAGGGTTACACAACCAATGTATGTTGGACATGTAAAATCTGTATCTGGAGGATAGAACATAAATCATCACACACAAACACAAACACAAAACAAATATTTCCTACATAGGCAGGAAGCTACAGATTTATTAGGGAAAGAAAATGGCAAGTTATAATGTTTTTTCTTTTTTTCTTTCCGAGTGCATTAACAGCATACATAAAACTGTGAAATAGTTATAGCAAAGATCTTAAACTGGATCGGAATATTGCTTTGCTGAAAAGTTATTTCCACATCATATATACATAAACATAGACATGGATATGCACAAGTAACTCTTTATACATGTACATTTATTTGTGTATACACACATACATAGACACTATATATATATAAATATATATATATATATGCTTGCTTTATGGATTTGTGTGATAAACAAACTAAAATATGCACGAAAATAAGGACTCATATACACTGTATAGAATCAAAATAATAATTGTTATTAATTGTGACTGTTTAGTTTCAAGTTTTGTCGACGTTGGTTGTGATATATATATATATATGTATATATACATAGTCTTTGTTTATTTTGTGTTACAAAAACATAAAAGTGCTCAATACAACCTTATGTTAAAAGTGTGTAGTGTGATACATGTTAATTTATATGAAGCACATGGATTATACACCTAAGGATGTGTGTATGGTCGGCTGAAGTACCAAACATACATAAATGTAATTTCAGTGTGTAATCACTATTTATTTCATTATATATATATATATATATATATATATATATAGAGAGAGAGAGGGGGGTACACACATAATATACATACATGTATATTTATACATAAAAAAGGTTGATACAGAATTTTCTGTAGAAAGATCCAAGGTAAATGTTTTTCCTGTTTTTTGGTTAACCCTTTTAATTTAAATTTAATATTTAAAAAAAAAGTTATATAATCTTTTATAAATTTTAACAAATATATTATAAAATGTTATAAAGGACATAGGTATAAGTTACATTATTTTTCTGGATTAATAAAATTTAAACAACTAATTAAAAAAAAGAGAAAAAGTGATAGCATTGTAAATATCCAAGATACAATATTTTACAACCCAGCGTTTATTCTAGATAGTTCTGTTGTTCCATCTCCCTCCACTTATGTTTTATGCTATTAGTCAATTGCACATGTAAAAGGTAACTAACAGAAGGTCTTTTGAAACTAAATAATGATTCAGTAACAGTTGTTTGGGTAAATTTACATTTCAAAGACCTAATACCTCACCTTGCCAGGGTATCAAGGAATGCCTGCAAGAGTGCTTGGTTATTCCAGTCTTAGCCTCACTATCACTTGTGGCAATGCTGCATATTGGCTTGCCTAAAAAATCCTGTTGTGGAGTGTGATTGAGTGTGCAGATCTTTTCCCCACATTCTCTTCTTTGGATGCCATGGTGTGCTACCTTGGAATAAAAGAAAAACCTTCCTTAAGAATATTTCAATGAGAAAGTCTATGATCAAAGGTATTCAAGCTGATGTCACAGAAACAGTTGTTAGGGCCAATTTACACTTCAAAGATAAAAAACAAATTTTCTTTACATTATTTTGTTGTTGTAACCTTCTTGTTATGATATAACAATCCAGGATTAATTTACAAAGACAAAAAAAAAAAATTCTTTATATTATTTCAATCCTTTTGTGACTGTATTTCTAATGATATGCACTATTTCAATTAATTATTTCATTACTAAGATATTAACTAAGCATATAGTTCTTATATAAAATTATGAACCAAAGCCAGTTTTGGGTGGATTGGTATCAAAAAGGGTAATTGTTATTGTTATTGCTCCAAACATATGATCAATGGAAAGTATTCAAGTGACCATCTTGTGATGAAATAATGACTCAATAAGGGTCAATTTACATTTCAAAGAAGAAAAAATAAAACACAGAGCTTTCTTTGCATTAGTAGTTGTTGTTTAGTCCCCAGTCAACCCTAATGAAAGGTATTCAAACTGTGACAATCTTGCTTTATTTTCTGGCATTGTGTATCTAGGAGAATATCATAATAATGTGTCCCTTCTTTTTCAAAGTAATTTGGCTGCTATTTCTACAAGGTCGAATGATCACATAGAAGATCTTATTTCATAATGTTCCCTATTGTATGTTGACGCTAAAATTGGTTCCCTCATATCACAGCTCACTGAACTGACATGGTTGGGGTGGGGGTGGAGTGGGCGATCAACAGTTCACAGACTGAAGGGTCGATGGCTTCAATCTAGTGACCAGTGCTGTGCTCTATCTAGGGTTTCTCATATGAGGCTCCTGTAATTCCTAATGGAGTCATAGGGATGATGTTGTGACATACCTCCAGCTCTGATCTAAGACGATTTTTTTTTTCCAGAGGAAGAGAGATACGAGGAGAAAGGACACATACAGGGAGAATTGACCTCAGTACTGGACTGGCACTTTTTTTTTTTTACCTTGAAAGGATGAAAAGCAAGGTTGACCATGGCGGAATTTGAACTTAGGGCACAGAGAGCTTGAACAAATACTGCAAAACATTCTATTTAATGTTCTGACGACTCTGCTTATCCTGGGAGTCAGAGAAAAATTGGCTGTCATCCCAAGATGTAATAGTTACTGTCAATATTTTAAAAATGTAGCTTATAATTTCCTGTTGTTTAAAAATGTACCCACTCCTGTATTGTAAAATTGTTTTGATACAAACTTCAAACAGCTTTCAATTTTATTAAAAGATTTGTGTGTATGTACAATGTATGGTATATGAGTGTATGCATATATATTTATATATGTGTGTGTTTACAAGTAGTTATGTATGTCTGGGTATGTATCTGAATGTGTGCATATGGAATTGTTTATGTGTATTCTCATGACAAAAGGCATTTCCTGGGAAATCTAAAATACTTTAAAACAAACTGGGATCCGAGGAGAAAAACACTAACTGTGTCCCAGTAATTATATCGACTTCATACATTGGTACAGAACCACAAATTGTAAAGGCTAGGAGGTATAGTTACTTAGGAGTTTAATCCTTACTGAACCAGCCTCAGTACTAGATTTGTCCTTAATCTCTCAAGTTCAATAGATGACTACTCCTTTTTGGGGTCCCTGAATGGTTGAAAGGCAAAGTCAGCTTCCAATAAGATCCAATAAAAGATGTTGCCCTACAATAAAAAGTATTCCAGCCATAATCACCCCATTTTTATTACATATCAAAGACTACATTTTTTTAATATAGTAAAGTGTAATTTGAGGGAGATTTGACTGCTATTTCTAACATCTCAAATGATCACTTAGAGGTGCAATGTCTATTGAATGATGTTACTTAGTTTGGTGCTTCACTGTTTCTGCCAACTTCAATAGAATTGCAGCTGGTTTCTAATACTTGGTACAATGCTACAACTTTGTTGTGAGGGAGCATAGATAATTGGAATTTACTTTATTGACAGGCCAAGTCAACACTACTAGGATTTGAACACAAAGAGATGTAACTAAATACTATACACTAAATACTATACAAGAGATGTAACTAAATACTGCACCTTTGATGAGTTGTTGTGCACCTGAGCACTGTACACAATAATTTCATTATTATTATTATTATTTATACATCATATAGTTGGCACTAAGTATATAGCATATAGGTAGCACTAAATATTATACAGCATATAGTTGGTACTAAATACTATACAATATATAGTTGGTATTCAACCAGTTTGCTGTCTTTGTTAGTACTAAGTAGTAAATCCAATGGCAAATGGGTAGGGAGTTGTGTAATCCTAACTTGGCTCTGATCCAGATGACCTATCACCTGTACTGGATTTACATATGGGCCATGTGGGCTGTAGCCTAGGGTCTCATAGATCAAGAGGTGTTGTCCTGTTTTAAGTATATATCATATGTACTAAAATAGAATTATGAACAAGAGATTTTTGTCAAAAGTTAAAATATATGTTATTAAATACATTTCTTTTCTTTGAGTGACACCTCTGTTTTAGAGGTTGATGCTGGAATCTCAGCATTATTGTAAATGTAGGCCTACATTCATGTACTTTTAATTTTCATTATGTTTCCTTTCAGCAGACACTGGGTGCCTCAAATGTTCTCCAACTAAAGGCTCCTAGTTGCTTTAATCCAGCATGCAGATAGTTGGTTGATCCACAGATCTCTTTCAGGGACATGCAGGTAGTTGGTTGATCCACAGATCTCTTTCAGGGACATGCAGATAGTTGGTTGATCCACAGATCTCTTTCGGGGACATGCAGGTAGTTGGTTGATTCACAGATCTGTTTGAGAATTACAATGATCCCATCTATCAAAGATCTAAGCACCATACAGCACACTAACATTACAATGAATGTCATCAAATTAGCAGAGAAATAATTGTCAAGATGATTGTTTAATTAGGTATGGAATATTTTGTTATTCTTGCAATGGTCCTGTGCACTGGTGTATGGTAGCCTTAGATACTATATTTTTTTTCTGGTTTCAGTAATTTGACTACAGCCATACTGGGGCACCATTTTAAGGGAGTTTAGTTGATCATGTCGAACCCACTACTTATATAGCACTTATTTTATTGATTTCTTGTTGAATGGCTTATATTGCATGGAGCATTTGGAAGGAAGACAGAACAAGGGCCATTATCAGGGCAGAGGTAAGGGAGATAATACAGGATTGTTATTGGCAAAATCCTTTCCAGCCACTGGGTGAGGTAGGTCTTGGGATTTACAATCAAGAGCACACCTTGAAACTTGTCGGCATTTTGATACCTCACTGAAGTTTTACAGAAGTAGAGTTGAGCGGCTTACTGAAGGATATAGCACAGTGCTTACAGTAGAATACAAACCCACAACCAAGACTCTGGAAACTTATTCAATCATGACTTCCAGAGAAGATAGGAATTTATTTTAGCTGAATAAAAAGTCAATATATTTTTAAGTGGAAGGGGAGGGTATACACAATTTAATTGATTTACAGTATTTTATTGTTATTTAGCTTATTGCCATCAGTGAGATTTGAAGCCCAAAGCTGTGAATTGCCTAACTAGATAGAGTAAATCATTCAGTGTAATAATGTACAAATCTATCCCATCAACTCTCTAAAACAAGTTCCACCAACAACAAATGTTTTAAGGTTATTTTTCCTTCCAAAGTATGTGTATGTGTGTGTGGGAGCCTTGATAGGTCCCCTAACAGTTTATTGATACTTATCATGATTCTCTTTTTAAAACAGTGTTTTACAGCCAGATGCCCTTCATCTCTTACTACACATAGTGGGATATGGTGTGTCTATTCTGAAACTCAGGATATAACAATAACACACAGGGATACAATGTACCTATTATAAAACCAAGGATAGCCACAAGGATACAGTGTACCTATTCTAAAACTCAGACACAAGGATACAGTGTACCTATTCTAAAACTCAGACACAAGGATATAGTGTACCTATTCTAAAACTTATACTTAAAAAAAAAAGGTTAGAATCCGTCACAAACTTGGAGATTCATCAAGCCAAAGTTTATCCCAGTTTTATTGGCATTAAGCAACTGAAACTACATGATACTTCCTCACTGGACAGGATGCCAGTCCATTGTAGACTTAACCCCCAGCTGATGTTGGTACTAATTTAAAAGTATTTTTTGTTTTGCTCAAGAACACAATGTGTCACATGGATCAGGAATGAAACCCACAGCATTATTATCATGAGCTCAACACCCTAACTACGAGGTCACACACCTTCACTTGCTTCCTTAGATAAAGACATTTTATAACTTAAATTGCTGGACTACTGACATTCATTTAACTACTTCTTTTTTTCTTTTTGGCTGGATTTATGAAAATATAACTTTAATATAACATTATCATCATCATCATCATTTTTATGTTTGCTAGACACTAAAAAAATCAAAGTACAATAACAATAATAACAACAATATTTTCTTCTGCCCTACACAAATTATTTCAATGTAAAAAAAACAGTAGGCAATCAAAAGAAATTAAGAAAAAAGAAATATAGATAGATAAAGAAAGCGAGATAGCGCCTATAAATATAACAGTATTGGTATTATTATTATTACTGTTATTATTAATTTTTTTTTAGTTAGATATGTTAGATGCATGTAAGTAGGACATGGAGGTAATTGGTGTGGATTTATTAAGAAATACCAAAGTCTGATGTGTTGGCTGGTAGAATTTGATTGCTAGTAGAGTATGTCAGCTGGTAGATCATCAAACATTCGTCAACATGTAGTAGGAATTGCTGCTGGTAGAATATAAATACTAGCAAATATAAGAGGAATTGTCTACTGGTAGAATATGTATGTTAGTACATATTTGTTGGTACAATGTTTTTGTTGTTAGAATGTCTTTGCTGGTAGACTGTAACTGTTGGTAGAATGTCTATGCTGGTAGAATATATCTGTTGGTAGAATGTCTTTGTTGGTAGAATATATATAACAGAAGAATGTCCTTGCTTGTAGAATATATCTATTGGTAGAATATCTTTGCTAGTATACTGTAGCTACTGGTAGAATGTCTTTGCTGGTAGGCTGTAGATGTTGGTAGATCTAGAGTGGAATTGTCTACTGGTAGATGTAGGAAGAATTGTTGTTGGTAGACTGTATCTATTTGTTGATGTTGAAGGAATTGTGGTTGGTCGTATAGTGAAACATCTTTCTGCAAATCACATACGTTCTGAATACGTATGTCTGTCATTAATTAAAGGCTGTAGAAGGTGATCAGAAGAATTGCTGGTGTCTTTAGCTAAGTATTTTGAAGGTTGCTGCATAACTGAAGTTTGGGCTCGACGGATTGGGCTTCGGGTTTTGCTCTCTTCATCATCAAGTACTAAAGAACTAGGACGGTTTTCTGCAAATAAACATTAGACACGAATAAATATATAAATAAACTGAAAGGAAAAATACTTAGAAATAAATCAATAAAGATGGAAATCAGACATGAAATGATATGTCAAACACATAATGGTTTGTAATTTAGGCACATGTTTAGCAGTTTGGGAAGGAAGGGAAAGTCGATTAAATCGACACCAGTATTTGAAAGGTAAAGTTGACTTCAGCAGCATTTCAACACAGAACATAAAAAGCCCGAACACATACCTTGAGGCATTTTGTCCAATACTCTAACAATTCTGCCAATTCACTGCTCTTTTAATGATTTATAAGAAAGGTAACATACCCACAAATTCTGGAGGATCAGAATAGATTATTACTGTATATACTTGTGTATAAGTCACACTGTTTTATATAAAAATATGACATGGAAAACCAGCATACAACATATTTGCTGACCTACAAAACCTCAATTCGTAAATGTTGTATGTAAAATAGAAGTTTGACTTATATATTACTGTGATTTATAAACAAGTAAATTGTGAAGGGAAAGAAAGTCACAAGGAAATTCCACATTGCTTTTAAATACCATAAATAGCAGTTCCAGTAATTAAACAATGATAACATAATTCCTGACATTACACACACACGCATATATATATATATATATATATATATATATATAAATGAATAAAAATTACGGGCAAAGACAGGAAAATGAATACAGACAGGCCCATGTCATCAGTTGACTGCTATAGATATGTTGTTTCATTGCTTTAAGATCAATACATCTGGTTCTAGTGTACACACATGGACAAATGGACAAAGGACAAAAAGATAGTCTTAATGACTATTTACAAATAAGAGAAAATTTGCCAGAACTGAAAAAATGAGATATTAATGAAGCCAAACATATTGATTAGCCAAGGAGAAGTAAAAAAGAAGGTAGAAGAGATAGAGAATATATAAACATTAATAAAAGTATTTTCCATTTGTTTGGATGTTAAGTCCTAAACAGACACAACAAGCAGAGAGGAAGAGAGAGAAAGAGTCAGTGGAGAAAGGCAGACAAACGCGGAGGTGAAAAGTAAAACATCCTTCTTAGTTAATCAATATTTTGGGCATCATCGATATCTCTTCTTTCAGTTGCAGCTCATGGGTCATTGGCAAACTTTCTCTTATTTGTAAAGCCATTAAGACTATCTTCTTGTTCTTTGTCCATTTGTTACTGTCCCTTGTACACAAGAGCTAGTTGTATCAATCTTAAAGCACTGAAACAACGTATCTTTAGTGGTTGATCGATGGGATGGGACTGTCTTTATTCATTCATTTTCCTATCTTTTCCCATAATTTCTATCCATTCATGTTTTTAGCCACATGGGACACTTTTTTTCAAATTTATATATATATATACACAGACACACACACGTGATGCGTATATAATGACAACAGAATTTATATGACATTAGATGTATAATATGCACACGCACACATATACACATGGAATAAGAACAAAATTTATAAATGAAACAACAAAAAACATTTAATCAGTCATTCATTGAAATTTCTTTCACTTTTTTCTTCATGAATTTTTGATAAAATTGATCCCAGTATTTCCTGTAAAAAAAAACAAACATCATCATCATCATCATCATCGTTTAACGTCCATGTTCCACGCTTGCATGGGTTTGGACGGGAGTTTTCCCACTTGAGGCAAGAGTGGTTGTCTTGCTCGCATAGGACTGTCTGGCGGGTTTTCTACAGTTGTATGCCCTTCCTACCACCAACCACATTTACAGCGTGGGGCTGGGAGGTTTTTACCGTGTTGCCTACATGGCCACATTACAGCGTGGACTGTCTGGCGGGTTTTCTACAGCTGGATGCCCTTCCTAACACCAACCACATTTACAGTGTGGGGCTGGGAGGTTTTTACTGTGTTGCCTACACGGCCACATTTACAGCGTGGACTGTGTGTTTTTTTTTGTCGTGACACCTACACGATCTCATTTGTTTCGGCCTGGATTTACAACTTATTTAAAACCTAGTGATACAACCTCCCACCTCACCCTCACCCACCCCAAGGATATATGGTTATGTGCATTTCTTACAAACCAATATGGGTGCTGACATGGTGATATCTCTGAAAATATTTACAAAATATCAAATCAAATTAACCCTTTCATGACCAGAATCTTCTTTAATGAAATACATGGTATTTGAATTAATCAATGAAGAATTTGGTAGAATTTACTAAAATTAATTATTTCATTATTAAGATATCATTTGCAACATAACAAATGATTCTGATATAAAATAATATTGGAAGATTACGTAATGAGGAATCTTTTAAAATGGGTATTTTTGAACCTGAGGCAGTTTTGGATGGGTGGGCGGTTTAGCATCGAAAGGGTTAATAAAATTCTATCAATGTTTGTGTCTTACATCTATTACAGTTGGTGATATTTCACTTAACCAATAAAATTACTAAGATCAGATAATTAAGTTTAATTGCTTAAACTTTCTCAAAGAAAACATTTTACCTTTAAAATATATTTGAAAATAATAATTTACATTTATTAAAATGTAATAATTAACAACAATTGTAATATATAAATGTATATACAAATTCATTGAAATTTAATATGAAACTCAATGTTGAAGGAAGTAAAAAACAATATATGTTTAACCCTTTCATTACCATATTCTTAATGAAAGACACTGTCTTTTTGAAAATAATCAAGAATAACTCACATTATTAAACTGGTGTTTGGAACATAACTTAGAAAAAGGTTCTTACACAAAATTATGATGATAACTTTGTATTGTAGAACCAGAGGTGGTTTGGTATCAAAAGGGTTAAACAAAATATAGAGCTGATAAGTTTACATAGAAAAGTATGTGCAAATGTGAAGTGTAACTGGTAAGAATTGTATTATTATGTTATTAAAATAAATATTTAAGAAAAAATCAACAAAAATGTATTAATTAGAGCAGAATTACGCCATTCATTTTTTGGGGGGATTAAGCAACGATTGCTCAAAGAATACATTTCTATATATTTAACAAAGTCTAGACATTGGGGAGGAACACTAAATAAACATGAAAAAAAAGAAGAAAATAAATAAATAAAAAACAACAAAAAAAACTATTAAAAAATAAAATGAAATAAAATATATTAACTAAATTGAAAAATATTAAAATGGTTTAAAAATAAAAAACAAAAAATAATTTAAAAATGCAAAACATTGGGGGAAAAAAAAAAATTTTCAAGAAATATGCTGGTCTCAGGATTCAAGTTAATTTACAATAAATAAATATAAAATCAGGTAGTAACATGTGCTTATGTCGTATTTGACTAAATAGAATTAGTCTGTTAGTTGGAATTTTAAAAAACCCTCTGAATGAAAAATATAATAATAATAATGAAATTATTGTGTACAGTGCTCAGGTGCACTACAACTCATCAAAGGTGCATGTATAGTACATAGAATAATGTATAAATGTCAGGAAAATAAACAGTGTATGAGTCATGATATAATAACAATAATGAAATATTGTGCACAGTGCCCAGGTGCACCACAACCCATCAAAAAAGTGCATGTACAGTACATAGGGCAATGCACAAACATCAGTAAAATGAACAGTGCACGAGTTATGATACACACATGTGTGCATGTGTATGGAAGGGGCACATCAGGTGTAGTTTTGGCGTATTTCGGGAAGCATGAGTGTCTTAAAGGATGCAGTGTCTCGGCAGCTAACAATTGACGCAGGCAGTTTGTTCCATGCCTCAGCAACTCTGAGCGTGAAAAAATGTCTGCGAAAGTCATGGGAGCTGTGCTGTTTTCTTATCTTGTAGGCATGTCCACGTGTGTTAGACACATGGAGATCAAAGAGGCGCTCAGGGTTGCAGTTGGCGAGATGGTTAAAAACTTTGTGGGTATTCACCAAGTCCATTGCCAGACGTCGGAGCTTCAATGAATCCATGCCCAGGGAAGCAAGGCGTTCAGAGTATGGTGAATATTGGCCCATGGATTTGCGTCCCATGTACGTCAATACTCATCCTTTTTTCCATTCAGAGGGTTTTTTAAAATCCCAATTAACAGACTAATTCTATTTAGTCAAATACAACATAAGCACATGTTACTACCTGATTTTCAAATTTGCTAGCCATTTCGAAACAAAGCCTGCTTTGTGTCCCTATTTATATAAATAAATATAAGTTAATAGTTTTCTGAAGTATAAAATTTTAGAAATTAAAATTTGAAAGAGAGAAAGAAATTTTTAAAAATTTAAGAAAATAACTTTAAAAAAAAAAGAAAAAAATTAACAGAGAATGAAAGGAGAGTAGTTGGCCATCAGGAAAATATTAAATAATAAAATAACATAAAACATATATAACATATTTAAAAGAAACTAACAAAGAAAAACAAAAAAAAAACAAACAAACAAAAAGACATAAATTAGAAGAATTAAGAGAACTCAAATGCCACGGTAACTATATATTTCTGTCATAGTATCTATATATATTCTATACCACAGTAACTATATATTCTATACCACAGTAACTATATATTCTGTACCACAGTAACTGTATATTCTATTCTATTGTAACTGGTTTATTAGAAAATAGTGCTCTATTAGGAGGCCACAGCAATTCAAATGAGATAATAAATATTAAAAATATCAATGAGAACAAAGATGATGCACTGTTACCTGGGAGTTATTTAACAATTCTTATATTTTGGGATAAAATCCTAATTCGGAGCAGGGTATCTTGCAGTATTCTTATGCTGCCTAAACAGATATCTTACTCTGAATTAGTTTCCTCAGTTATTCTTTGTATGAAGGGAATTTATCTTGAAATATAAGGACTACTAAATAACTCCAAGGCAAACATCCCAACATCTTTGTTGTTATATTTTTAACATTTAATGTCCCACTTGCATTGCTGTAGCTTTCTAATAAAGCACTATTTTCTACATGTTACACAATGCTTCAGGCAAAATACAAAACTCTCTAATTCCTACACTGGTTTATTGGTTTTACTTTTCACACTGATGTTTCCATAATTTGTCAATCTACAGAAACTTCATTTATTGGGGTATCTTCCTTCTTACTAAGACTAATGTTTATCTGTAGTGAAATCTATTTACTCACTGACCCTCGGATGGCACTTTGCTGTCACTTTCTCTGTTATCTCCATTGGTATCAGTTTGTCTGGAGTGGAGGTCATTTTGAGGTGAGAGAAAATAGTTTTTGCTTTCACTCAGTCTACCTTGGTCCCTTGCAACAGACACATCAGATTGAGCTGCTCAAGCCACTAGCAAGATGTAGCTCTTAGCAAAACACTTCAGCCCTGTCTCCACCAGGGCCCTTCAACATTCTTCCATCTGCATTTCAATACAGCGAGAACCAGAGCCATGTAAGTCACAGGCAACATCTCTCCACCGTGCCTGTTGGAAAGGGGCACTAGAAATAACAGCTATTTTTGTTCTTCTTCCATAAACCTAGCAATGTGATTGGCACTTTCCCCACAGATAAAACACATTCGCTTTCCAACACATTGGTTACCTACCACAATTATTTACAACCAATAAATATAATCATCATCATTAACTCTCTTAGAACTTCAACTAACAACCACACATGCAGATGTGCCATTACACATCTATCATACCTGCTTGCTCTGAGTAATAGTGGCATCATGTTTCTTTCTACTCCCTTCCTACATATAAAGCAAGATCAATTTATAGATGTCAATAACAAACTTTTAGACCTATAGAAAATATCTAAAGCCCAATGCTTCATATGAATTAAGATTTTTGACTCCTGTACTGCATGAAATCACCTTCAAAAGAATTCTTGAAAAGTACAAAATACTGTGGCTACATCACAGTCTCTACTCAAATACTGCAAATTTTCACAACAATATGTCCACTAGTAAAGATATTATAAACATTTGAATTAACAAACCTATTTTTAGGTATATGCTACTAAATCATTTCGGGGTCTTTACTCTAATACTACAAATTTTAACAATGATCTGTCCACGCATAAAGATACTATAAACTTTCAACATTTTCTACTCAATTAGAGGATGTTTATAGTTAAACAACTTGTTGAATTCCAGATAATGAGCAATAATGAAAATAATGTAAGGCACTGTACAGCATGTCAATTAATTAATTTGACATCTGAAAACAAAGACATTTTTACTTAATTTGAAAATATAACACCAATGTAGGAAGAAGTTGGTATCATATCTTGATATTTTATCAGTAAGTCACTTATTTACTTAAGTTCTTTGGTTTTCATTCCTAAGACCAAACCTGAGACTCCAGTAGATATTGATAGAGTGAAGACATGGCGAAGATGGATATGTCATAAGGATGGGGGACATATATGGTGATGGATCCTGTGATAGGGATCATGAGATACATGATGGTGGTGGGCATGAAGTGGAGGCCATGCAGTGGAGGTGATGGCCATATGGTGGAGGTGGAGATCATGTAGTAGAGGTGATGGCCATGTCGTAGAAGCCATGTGGTGAAGGTGGAGGCGGAGGCCAGATGGTGGAGGTGGAGGCCATGTGGTGAAAGTGGAGGCCATGTGGTGAAGGTGGAGGCCATGTGGTGAAGGTGGAGGCCATGTGGTGAAGGTGGAGGCCATGTCGTGGAGGTGGAGGCCAATGGTGAAGGTGATGGCAATTGTGTGGTGGAGGTGGGTGTATGATGTAGTGGTTTACTTTTCGTGGTGTAGTGGTTATGGTATGTGGTAGTGGTTGCCATATGATAAATGTTGTGGTGATAATGATGGAGATGAGAAAATGGAGCAGATGTGATCCAAAGAAGGTAAAAACTGGCAACTCGCAATATAGCAATTGGACAATGAAGAGCTGAACAAAGAAGAAATATGACATGTTTGCAGACCTAGCTAAACCAGGGAACTGTGTCGGGTAAATAATAATTGTTTCTACTTTTGGCACAAGGCTAGCAATTATCCCAGTGTTTTACTGGTACTTTATTTTATTGACCCCATAAGGATGAAAGGCAAAGTTAACCTCGGCATAATTTGAACTGACCGCAAAGGGCCATAACTCTATGCTACAAAGCATGGCATCCAACCCTCTACCGATACTGCCAACCCATCGCCCACCGTGTCAGGTAAATGATAATAATAATGACTTCTAATTTAGGCACATGGCCTGCAATTTGAGGGGAAATTGCAGGCCATCAATGTCAGTATTTAACAGGTACTTCATTTTATTGATTCCAAAAGAATGGAAAAAAGTTGACTTTGATGGGATTTAAAAGCAGAATGTAGAGGGCTGTAACAACTGCCAATCCAGCACCCCAACAATAATTGTTTCTGATTTAGGCACAAGGCCAACAATTTTAAGGGAGGGGAAAGTCAATTAAATTGACTCCAGTGTGTGACTGGTACTTTATTTTATCGACCCTGTAAGGATGGAAGGCAAAGCTAACTTTGGCGGGATTTGAACTCAGAACGTAAAGGGTCGTAACTCTATGCTGCAAAGCATGGTGTCCGACGTTCTACCGATTCCGCCAATCCATCACACTTCAGCATCCCAATAATAATGACAATGATGATAGAAATTTTGGGGAAGAAAACACTTTATTATACTGACCTCATGATGGTGTCAAAGATGAAATCAGCTAGTAGGTGGAATTGAATTCACAGCACAAAAGAATGGAATGAACTAATGTAATCTGAGGAATCTATTGTTTTTGTTACCCCACTGCTTTTTGGTGATGATGATGGTGATGTGATGATGGTAGTGATGATGATAGTGATGTGATGATGGTGGTGATGATGGTAGTGGTGATAATGGTGATGATGATGGTTGTGATGGTAATGATGATGGCAGTAAAGGCAATAATGATAATGACAATGATAGTGGTGGTGATGATGATGATGATAATGACGGTGATGATAAGGATGATTGTGACGATAGTGATGATAATGGTGATGATAGTGATGATATTGATAATACTGGTGATCATCATCATAACAATATTGGTATTGATAGTAGGGATGCTAGGGATGGTGGCTGCTGTGAGATGATGACAACAATAACAACAACAACATCAATGGCATGGAGACTTACCAAGAAAATTTCCAAGGATTCTATGGTTGAAAGGAGAAGATTTTCCTGTAAATTTTACAGCCTCGAACCTGAAAACAGTTGGATTACAGTGTTGGCATTGTTGGAGACAGCGTTTCCAGAAGATAAGGTGTGTGTGGGCCAGGTGGAGGAGGCTTTATTGAAAGGTGCATGAGCTAACAAAAGCTGAGAGATAAAGAGGTGGTGGTGGTGAGAGGTGTGGAACAAGAAAACAATAGGTGAAGTGGGGAGGAGAATTTTAACCAACCATAAAATAAAATAAAATTGTAGCAAAAACCAAAAGGAAAGCTTTTTAAAAATGCAGTAATAACAGCAATAACGACATCAACATCAATGACAACACTACAACAACCACAACAGCAACAACAATAGCAACAACATCAACAAAAATGACAACAACAGCGACAACCACAGGAATGACAACAATGGCAACAACAACAATCACAAAATTGAGAATGCTGGCAATCTCTGAAATAAGGATTTTATAAGTAGGAGCTTGTTAAGCTATAAAAGAACAGAAAAGAGGTATAGTGACATATTCATGCCTTTCCTATAGAGCATTAGTAAAATAAAGGATTCAGTGTCAAATAATTATTGGAACTAGATCATGGAACCAATTACAAAGGGAATTTACAGCCATGAAATTGTACTTACCATTCTTATTATATATATAATAAATAATAATATTATAATACCATATATATATATATATATATATATATATATATATATATATATATTCAAGCGTTAACCTAATATATTCCTTCCATATACTGTACCGATTGTGTTGTTATTTCTGTTTACCTTTTACACACACACACACACATATATATATATATATATATATATATATATATATATATAGGCGTTGTTTCTACATGGTGATTTTTATGTCCGAATAATGCTCTATTGAAAGAGTCAAATAGTAGTAATAGTTGTGTTTTTTGCCTTTCATCCTTACAGGGTCAATAAAGTAAAGCACCAGTAATGCACTGGGGTTGATTTAATTGATTTTCCCCTCCTCCAAAATTGCTGGCCTAGTGCCTAAATTAGAAACAATTATTACTACTATTTCGGTCCTTCGGTAGAGCATTCTTTGGACATAAAATCACCATGCAGAAGTAACACCTAAATATCAAGTCCGCTTCGGTTTTTGGTCTTTGTATTTATTATTACTATATACATATATATATATGCGCGTGTGTGTGTCTACATATATACATACATGCATATGTGTATATATATATAATATAAATAAGAATGGAAACTGATTAAAGTAAAAGTTAATTTTTATTATTTGACTTTAAATGTTTTGCATTAAAGTTGGAATAGTTGGTAGATATACAATATCTTACTTAAAAATGAGAACTTTTCTTGTTTCAATTAAATTCATCCTGCAATGCCCAGTAGAATTATGGTGTAATATTGTCCAGTATATCATCAAACTGATCTAAGATTGTCAAGAAGGCCGAGGGTGTCTTGGCATCACTCAGCAAGACCTTTGTTAGCCGCTCTCCAGCCATCTATTTAAAACTGTATACAGCTATGGTGCGACCACACTTGGAATTCGCATCATCAGTCTGGAACCCCTATCTTGCTTGGAACATTGACCTCCTGGAAACTGTTCAGAGACGTGCAACCAAGCGCATACCCTCCATCAGACACCTACCATACTCTGAACGCCTTGCTTCCCTGGGCATGGATTCATTGAAGCTCCGACGTCTGGCAATGGACTTGGTGAATACCCACAAAGTTTTTAACCATCTCGCCAACTGCAACCCTGAGCGCCTCTTTGATCTCCATGTGTCTAACACACGTGGACATGCCTACAAGATAAGAAAACAGCACAGCTCCCATGACTTTCGCAGACATTTTTTCACGCTCAGAGTTGCTGAAGCATGGAACTGCCTGCGTCAATTGTTAGCTGCCGAGACACTGCATCCTTTAAGACACTCATGCTTCCCGAAATACGCCAAAACTACACCTGATGTGCCCCTTCCATACACATGCACACATGTGTGCACTGTTCATTTTACTGATGTTTGTGCATTGCCCTATGTACTGTACATGCACTTTTTTGATGGGTTGTGGTGCACCTGGGCACTGTGCACAATATTTCATTATTGTTATTGTTATTATATCATGACTCATACACTGTTTATTTTCCTGACATTTGTACATTATTCTATGTACTATACATGCACCTTTGATGAGTTGTAGTGCACCTGAGCACTGTACACAATAATTTCATTATTATTATAAACCAGGATAGGATACAAAAACCATAAGATATGTTTTATCTATTAACAATACCAACCACCAGATACTGCCTCTGGTTCTATGATACAAAACTATTTGTTTTAAAATGTTTATATTTATCTAAAACCCTTCTATAGAAGAAGTTTTGTTAAGTTATGCTCTAAACATTGGCTTAATAAGGAGGAAGTTAGTTATATTACTAAATCCCTCCAAAAACTTGATTATTTAAAAAAAATATTTGAAACAGTGAGGCAGTCTTTCATTAGAAATATGGTAATGAAAGGGTTTATGCAAAACATTTTATGTCTAATAATAAATAAAATTAAATTTTTGGCCCTTCTCAGGTTCCAGTCTTATAATCTGAAACAGGGTGCTTAAGAGAAAAGAAAAGAAAAAGAGGCCCTCTAAATACATATAACATTTGAAAATAATTATTTTTACATTTGGCATAAAGCCAGCAATTATCCCAGTGCATTACTGGTGCTTTATTTTATCGACCCCGTAAGGATGAAAGGCAAAGTCAACCTCGGCGGGATTTGAACTCAGACCGTAAAGGGACGTAACTATGCTGGAAAGCATGGCGTCCGACCCACTACCGATACTGCCAATCCACAATATTATATTATATTATATTTTATCAACCCTGTAAGGATGAAAGCAAAGTTAACCTCGATGGGGTTGAATTCAGAACATAAAGGACCGCAACTCTATGTTGCAAAGCATGGTGTCTGACGCTCTACTGATACTGCCAATCCACCGCCATTTAACATTTCAAAATAATTGTTTCTACTTTTGGCACAAGGCCAGCAATTACTCAGTACATTACTGGTACTTTATTTTATCGACCCCGTAAGGATGAAAGGCAAAGTTAACCTCAACAGGATTTGAACTCAGACCGTAAAAGGACGTAACTATGCTGGAAAGTATAGGTCCGACCCTGGCTAATTATGTTGGCTGTTGTTGTCAAGTACCAGTCAACTGACATATAACAAATATGACTCTACCACAAATATGGAGTCACCACACCAGTAAAGGTTTGTTGTCATTTATACACCTACAATCACGAATCATCGTGTGTAATGCATATGTATATTTTGATTAGATATTTACTTCATAAATTTAGGTTTGTTTTCTCTAGTTTGTAATAAAGCAATGGCCTGGTCATAAGGTTGCCAGAATATCAGCGATCAAACCTATATTACCTTAATGATAATTAACACAAATATATATATATATATATATATATATATATATATAAATGTATTCTTTGAAAAATATATAATTAACACAAATATATATATATATATATATATATATATATATAAATGTATTCTTTGAAAAATATTGGTTAAATTCTTAACATCCTTTAGCAAAACAATTTTGAGAAGTACCAGCATTATGACAACTTCACATTCAAAATGAATGTCTTTGCTCTAATACTGAAATGTTCACAAAGATTTGGCCAGTAGTAAATATACTGTAAACATTTGAATTAACAAATCTGTTTTTAGATATTTCAGCTGAAGCATTACAAGATTTTCAAAGTTAGTGATTAAACTTATTATTTTAATGATAATTACCAGAAAAAGACTGGAAAGAGAAGAACAATAATAAACAACAACAAAAAAGCTATAATGAAAGCCATATCAGTAAACCCTCCACCATATATATCGTTTAAAGTTATTCAAAAGTAAAACCCCAATATGATATTAAGGTATTTGTATTGTCTGGATATTTACCTACCAACTAAATCTCAGTAGCCATTGTATTGCAAACTAATACACTTTTATCTGCAAAAGATTTAACAGCCTATTTTACAAAGTACACAAAGATTTTATAATATATATATAATCATCATCATAATCATCATCATTTTACGCCCGCATTTCCTTGCTTGCAAGGGTGGGACGGGTCCTTTTTAGCGCAGCATCTCTCCATTTGTCACAGTCCTTCGTCATCTCCTCTGTGAGCTTCAGTGATCTGAGGTCAGCTCTCACCCATGATTTTCATGGTCTTCCTCTACAGCGTCTTCCTTCCACTGGAATTTCTTGGCACTTCTTTACCCAGTGGTCATCCTCCATGCGCATCACATGTCCATACCAATGCAATCTTCTCTCCCAAATACTACAGTTTATCCCTCTTATAAACTGTTTCACTCTCAACTCGTCTATGCTTGGTCGTTAACGCACATTGACGTTGCACATCCATTGGAGCATATATATATATATATATATATATATATATATATATATATATATATATATATGTTCGATTTGTGCTATTTATGCAATTTTTTGCATGATTTACACATACTGAATTCATTTGCCAAAATCTGGGGTTTTCCTCCTTGTGAGTTACACATGTGCTTTTACAAAACACTACGTCATTCACAACACTGGCACAGAACAAAATACCTGTTGATAAAGTGATATTCCTTGTTCGATCATTATACCAAAAGCTTATAGTTTTAAGCAGACAGTATTATTGATTTAGATGTCATAGAAACCCTGCATTGGATTTTACCATCAATTCCAATGGGTCCAGGTTTGTTATATATATGTGTATATGTGTATATATATATATATATATATATATATATATATATATATATATATATATATATGATTTTATCATTTATTTTGTCTGACCTGTTTAGCTTGACTTCTTTTTTGGCTTAGGTGGTTTATGCCTTCTTGACTGCCTTCTCAGTTTGTATAGCGTTTATAACATATGTTTATAGCTCTAGTTTTTTAAACTATGGAGCACTTGCCAGCATGACTCTGAATTTGCGTTACGTTTCGCTTTTTCTACCCGCTGAAATGCGATTCTCGCTGAATTTATATTTATATATATATATATATATATATATATATATATATATGAATTATATTTAATGTATATGTTTGGTAACATTTTGCAGCCCTATTACATGAAGGTAGGATGCTCATTAGATGGATTGTACTCCAAAGGTCCAGCCTTGTCATATATTGTGTAATGCTGATTTAGCTTGGCAACATGTATCTGTGAAATACTCAACTATTTACACATCAACTTACGAGCTGGATGTTCAGGATTCATCATATGTAGCCAAATATATGTTTTAATTAAAATCTCAAGTATATTTCATCTGTATGTTATCTAGAAATGGTACTATTTCACAGCCTTGTTATAAATAAATATTACAGTTTAATTTGTAATATTCCCTAAGTCTCCGCCTATCATAACAGTGACATTAACTCAAAGCCCAATACCAGTAGTAAGACATTCTTGAGAAGTATGAAATAGTACAATGATTACATCAGATTAAAAATTAAAGTCTTTAACACAGCAAATTTTCAATGATCTTTCCACTAATAAAGACACCATAAACATTTAAATGAACAAACCTGTTTTTAGATATTATCTACTAAACCATTTCAGGATGTTAAGAGTTAACAGACAAGTGAATATGCTTCCCCCAAACCTTTAAATTTATAGAACCCTTTGTGGTTCTAAGATGAGACTGGTGTAAAACATGGTGACAACAATAACAATAATATTTTAGGATGAGAGAAGAAAATGTTTTGTTGTTAATTCAAGGAATGTTTAACCTTTCGATTACCATATTTTCAATGAAAGACACTGCATAAGATTTTCTATTAATTTTGAAAATTAATGAAGAATTTGAAGGTAATTTTGTAAAATAACTAACTTTTTCATGATTAAGTTGGTATTTGAAACAAAACAAAGATTTCTTACATGAAGCTATGATGAAAGGTTTAGATTTAATCATTAACATTTAAAAATAAATGACTTTGTATTATAGAACTAGAGGCAGATGTGTTGGTATCAAAAGGGTTTTATAAGATGGAAGAAATATTATGAAACAATATTGATTCAAAATTTAAAGCATTTGGAAACTACAGATGACACCAATTTAGAATGAAAAAATATTTCATCATATTTAACCCTTTTGATGCCAACTTACCTGAAGCTGCCCTGGTTCTAATGATATAAAGCTGTGTATTTTAAAGTATTTATATTTATCTAAAAACTTTCCATCATAATTTTATGTAAGAAGTTTTGTTAAATTATATTCCAAACACCAACATAATGATTTCTAATTTAGGCACAAGACCAGCAATTTTTGGAGGGAATGGAAAGTCAATTATATCAACTCAGAAAGTAAATACTGTTAACCCTTTGTCCAACTTTGCCAAATTCACTGCTAAAACACCAATGTAGTATTGAGAAAGCTAGTTATATTACTAAAATTTCTCCAAATTCATTGATTATTTTCAAAACTATTTGAAAATCATAGGCAGTGTGTTTCATTAAAAACATGGTATTCAATAAATATAGACACCATTTTAGAAAATTAATAAATTTTATACATGAAAATATATTTCATTATATTTAAAGTAGAAACAATTATATTTAAAGCATACAAACATGTGATATGTATATGAGCAAAGAAGAAAAATTAAATAATATATAAACAAGAAATATTGCAGATTAAAACAGAAATATTATTTAGACATAAAAAGAAAAGAAAATTTAAATACATTAGGACAATTAAGGTGTCGAAATAATGTTTCTAACATAGACACAAGGTCATGGATTTGAGAGAAAGGGTTAATTAATTAATCTGACCCCATTACATGACTTTCTTTTATTCTTTTACTTGTTTCAGTCATTAGACTATGGCCATACTGGGGCACAACTCTGAAAGGATTCAGTCGATCATATCATTCCCAATACTTATTTTTTACATATCTGGTACTGATTTTATCAATCAATCAATCAATTAATCAAACACACACACACACACAACAGACCACTGCACAGTTTCTATTTAAATATAAAAAATAAATAGAAATAGAAAGAAACCGATCATCAAATCAGACCAAAGAAACTATGTTTCTATTGCATTGCTCATATTTAGCAACTCCTGACATAAATATGGCTAATAGATGTAGGTGTAGTAATTCTGCCTTCCCAGATTATAGCTGGTGTTCTACCTTGATAGCAAACACTGAAGAGGGTTAAAGTAATAAAGATGTTGGGATTAAATCCAATGAAGTAGAGTGACCAGGAAATGACTGAAAGGACAGTCAAGATACATTTATAGAAAAATAAGATAAATAAATAAAAAATGTTTCCTTTTTTTTAAAATCAAAGATTAATGAAAAAAGCAAGGATAACAAAAACACAAGGATAAAAAGCTAAAATTTATGCTGGGATAACAACAAAAAAAAGTGAGGAACAAAAAAAAAAGGGGGAGAAAAAAGAAAATTGAATGAAAAGTTCACAAAGGTAGTGGGAGAAAAATATTTATGAACCCAAAATGTAGGGTAAAGCTGTTGAAATAATGAAAAAATTATAGTAGTTTCATGGTTGGTAAACTAAAGAGATAATCCTTAACACACATACATACATACATACATACATACATACATACATACACACATATATATATATATATATAGTATGTAGATGTAATACACACACACATACATATATAATATACAATGTAATACACACATACGTATATATATATATGTATGTGTAACATACAATGTAATTCACACACACACATATGTATATAAATATAATCATCATCATCATTTTACGTCCGCTTTTCCCTGCTTGCAAGGGTGGGACTAATATGTAGATGTAATACACACACATATATATATGTAATATACAGATGTAATACACACACACATATATATGTAATATGTAGATGTAATACACACTCACATATACACACACACATATATATATGGTTTATCTAGATATTTTGAACAAAATTGTTAGTCTCTACTATATCTTTGTATTGATTTCTCTATTGTTTAAAATTATTTTACCATATGTGCATGTGTGTGTATATGTATGTATGTATATGCACACACACAGTTTCCTTCTCAAATTCATTATTATCCATCTTAACCACAACAACATCAAACTCAGTCTTGTAATCGGAAATCTCAATCTTGTTAAACTTTAATTTCATCATCGTCAACTTAAATTTCATTTTTACTGGGCTGATTTTATTTACTGAATATAATTGTGCATAATCTTTTAGGAATATGTACATTAACCCTTTAGCATTTACATTACTCTATATTTACTATTGTATTTTTGTGGTAAAGGCTAACCCTTTAACATTTACATTATCCGTCTAAACCAATGCTAGAGTGGAAGATAGACGTTAAACGATGATGATGATGATGATTACTCTATATTTACTATTGTATTTTCATGGTAAACACTTTATCTCATATAATTATCCCACATAATATCAAATTTACAAGATTTTGATATTATTTATTTTAAGAACAATACATTAACATAAGTATGAGCAGCCGATTACGGCCGGTTTCAACAGAAAGAGGTGAGAGAATTCTGGCTGGATACAGCCAGTTTAAATGCTAAAGGATTAAGTTTCTCTTACAATTCAATGACAAGTGATCACTGATGCTAATGCATCTCGCTTCATAATATAAAGTATTTGTTCTATCCTACAATAATGATCAAATTTAAGTTGACGATGATGAGATTGATGATGATTATGAGGTTGATAATAATGAATTTGAAGGGAAAAGCTCTTTATATATACATATATATATATATATATATATATATATATATATATATATATATATATATATATATATGTGTGTGTGTGTGTGTTTGGATGTACAAACAGGAGAAAGAGTACTTAATGCTATTTTAAATATGTAGGTAACATCTAGACATATAACTGATGTGCAAAGCATAACAAATTGTGCAGCTACTCTAAAGACATTGGAAAGAAAACCTCTCCATGTATCTACCATACATAATAGACACATTGTGAAGATCTTTCAAAATATCTATCATCCATACTAAACACATTATAGAGATATCCTCAAGTTTCTATCATCCATACTAAAGACACTGGACTAAAGAATGGGATGGGACAACAAAACCAAAAAAATAAAATAAAAACTAACATAAAACAAATAAACAAACAAACCTACAAAACTAATAATAATTAAGGGAAAATTTAACTAATTGATTAATCTAAGTAATTTCATGCAGGATGTAGTAGAAAAGAATTAATTTAACTCTAAAGTAGCTGCAATTAGTTAAATTTTGTCAGTGATCAAAAATGTATATATATATATTAGACTGTGCACATAACATGGAAGTGCATGTTGATTCATACCAATACTATTTTTGTGAAATTCTTTCTAACTGGATAAGATGAGTGTAAGAAAGACAACTGAAACTATGTGTAAAGAAGAAGCATGATTCGGTACTTGACTATGTACCTGAAACATTTTTACTGGTCCATAGTTACTGAACGATACAGCACTTTGTGTGGAATATCCAGAGAAGGGTGCTGATGTAACAATGCTTGAGATTCTTCAGAAGAAGATGTCGTTAGCTGAGTTGTAGCTACAAGAGATAGTCACAAATGTAAGCAAAACATCACTTACTCACAGACACACAGACACATTCATACAAACAGGAAAAATTTCATACCATCAGTAAAATTTTACATCACTCATTCACACATACAAACATCCATACATACTAACATTCATACATACACAAATACATAAACATTCAGACATACACAAATACAAACCCCTAGACATTCCCAATTAAACACATTCACACATACATACAGTCACACACATACAGATACATTCACAAACACACAAGGAAAAACTAAACCCATACATTTCTTTTAGTCTAGAGATGAAGTAAAAATCCTTCAATTTGTCAGAATTAAGAACAGTAAAAATTTGGGAAGAATTGCCATAAAATGTAAATCATTTTAATAACAAAAATTGATGAGAGATTAACACACACACACACTCACACAAATGCAGATGAAGCTACCAAGCTGAAACTTCGACGTGACTGGCACTTTTCTCTTCAGAAAACAAAATTGACACCCTACTTACATGTATTGAGTGCTTATTCATTTAATGTTTGAATATTTTAAGTACAATGGTGCTTTAAACACCCATTCTAATAGATATATAGAATAAAGATCCCATAACTCTTTGTGGAGTTGTAGAGGTACCATCACACGGTATGTCTAGGGCACTCTTAAGCCTGGCAGGGCTCAACCCTCTCCAGGTCTGAACTATAGAGGAAGAATCAACCCCAGTGCTGGACTGGTAATTTTTTTTATCGACCTCGAAAGGATGAAAGGCAAAGTTGACCAGGGTGGGATTTGAACTCAGAGCGCACAATGAGGTGGGACAAATACCATAAAGCATTCTATCCGATGTCTTAACGACTCTGCCAATTCACTTTATATATATATATCCACATCTAAAGAGGACAGCAAGAAAGAATCATCTGATGCTGCCAACTTAAAAAAAAACAAAACAGGTAGCAGCAAGAGAATCCACAAAGAGCAAATACACTATAATGTGGTAATTTTGGAGTCACAATAAAATGGTCCCTGTACACGTAATGTAGTTGTAATTAGGAAGGGCATCCAGCCATAGAAACGAAGCCCAAAAGTGTATGAGCAAGATGTAGTCATCTAACCAGTCTGGCCTCAATAGGTGACAGCTCATTTAACCCATGAAAGCATAGAATATAGATGTTAAATGGTGATGATGATGATGATGATGATACACGCACACGCTCACATACACACACATATATACATTATCAAAACGGTTGCCTTAGGAAGCATTAAAAAAAATGACCCTAATAATAGTCAATATTTATAAATAACAATTAAGAAAATCAGGTAAAGTACCTTTCTATCCAGGGTTACTGCACCTGAATTTCTCAACTAATATTTATAGTGTTTGAATATCAATATAGCCATTTTGCATTGTGATGTACACATTTCAAATGAATATATGTGATTGTGTGTTCCTTTATTTTATTTCTTTAGCAATGACATATTTTTCAAGAATAATGATTTGTGCTTATGCCTAATACCACAAGTACCACCATCTGTACCTCATAGTCTCTTGAAGAATGTCCAGAAGAGTTAAAAGCCAGCCAAATAATATAAGAAAGGAACAGAACTATATCAACAAAATACTTCTTGTGTGGTCAACGAAATTTAAATTTGATGTTTGAATGCTGCTAACAGAATCGCCCTCTGTTCAAAACGATTTGAACCATAGGAATTGCTAGATTCATTAAGTCAGTTCTATAATTTTTATATTTCTCAGAAAATTTTCAAGTTAAAGAACTCTGCAGTAAAGATAGTTATCTCCCTTGAAAATTAAAATGACAAATAAACAACAACAAACTATTTCAATAAATTTCATATTAGCACGTTTATATATATATATATATATATATATATATATATATAACGAAGGAAATGTGGTAAGGAACCAGGTGGACCATAACGCACCAAAGTACTCAATACTTGGGGTAGTAGAGTGGGTAATAGGAACCAGTAAGACCCCGACGGCTGAGCTCAAGCCGTTTCAACGGCTAATTCTGGACTAAATTTTAGTCCAGAATTAGCCGTCGAAACGGCTTGAGCTCAGCCGTCGGGGTCTTACTGGTTCCTATATATATATATATATATATATATATATATAAATCATCATCATCATCATCATTTTACATCTGCTCTTCCCTGCTTGCAACAGATTAAAGTTTAAACAAAGAATCGTTGCTTTCACCCTTAACAGGATCTTGTGAAACTAAAAAATCAATCTGTGAACGCAGAAGTAAATATTTCGAAAAACGTTGCAACCGAAGGAAAACAGGAAGACGATACTTTGGTTCGTGAAGACGTTCCCTGGCAATGAACGGAAAAAAGCAAAGATAATATGTCGTTATGTGGAGCGATGAAAACAATTACGCACAAAGACAAAACCACATTTATGGTATAAATGGAGTCATTAGACTATAATAACCTCTGTCATTTTCGTTCAATTAATTTATTTACATTATTCTTAACTCCGAAGCCAAGAATCATTCGGTTTCCTAAATAGAATATTAGTCTAATGACTCCATTTATACCACAAAGGAGGTTTTGCCTTGCCAGGGAACGTCTTCACGAACCAAAGTATCGTCTTCCTGTTTTCTTTTGGTTGCAACTTTTTTCGAAATATTTACTTCTGCATTCACAGATTGATTTCTTTTAGTTTCAGAAGATCCCGTTAAGGGTGAAAGCAGCGATTCTTTGCTTAAACTTTAATCTGTTATTTTAATAAATATTTGCTCTAGGGTTCTTATATATTTGATATATATTTATCTTTATTGAGCCCTCTTTGGATTTTAGTTTACCGATTGTGTTGTTATTTTTGTTTACCTTTTATATACATATATATATATATATCAACGCTTACGTGGACCTCTCAAAATTCGTTGGATTTTCTGATTGGATTTTCACCTCAAAACTGGATACCAACCCGGAGTACACCTGAACTTCCACCAGGAAATCTTTCGTATCTTTGAAATTTCCTTTGCTTTTTGCATTTAAATATTCCACGACTCTCTACCACTTTTCCTCTACTACAATCTTCTTACACCACCTTCTTCTCACCCGTCTATTTTTCAATCCCACATTAGTACCTTCAATATGCCCAATCTCAAATCTTTTCTCCGCCAGCTCCATTCTACTCTCAAGCGCTTCCTCCAACCTCTCCCCCCTATATTCATCCAATCCTTCCTGCATCTCTCCAACCTCATCTTCACCAAAACACGACAGTTTTGCAAGAGATGTATGTCAACATGAATCTAAAGACATTTTTTCCAATTCCATCCCGCCCGTCCCCTCAATCTATCTTATTTCTCATTCTTTCTTCTGACGAAAGACTAGCGTCCGAAACGTTAAGACCTCCTTCCTGCTATATCAAGCGTTAACCTAAAATATCCCTTCCATATACTGTACCGATTGTGTTGTTATTTCTGTTTACCTTTTACATACTTACATACATATATATATATATATATATATATATATATATATATATACAATATTAAACAAATGGAAACTATATTTATAAAACCATATTTATTTCGTTATATATATTTCTGGGATATCATATTAAAAATATGTTATGCCTTCCTCAGACAAAATACAATACATAAGCTGCTTTATAAATAATTAGTGACATACCTTGTAATAATGCAACTTATATATATATATATATATATATATATATATATATATATATATATATATATATATAGAGAGAGAGAGAGAGAGAGAGAGAGAGAGAGAGAGAGAGGAGAGATTGAATGAAATATACCAACCAAATATTATCTTAAAACATCCTAGAATAGCTGAGACAATGAATATCTAATTATATTTTTAACCAAAATTATGCTTTAATATAAATATATATATATTATTCAATTTAGGAAAGTTGGTTGATCAAATAATTCACCAACTTTGGTCATAAACAGACGTAAAGCACTCTATGACTTGTATTCCTTAAAGTGTTATCAATAAGGTATCAACCGGAGTGTCAATATTATAAAAAAGAGAGACAGTTTTAAATGTACATCCCCTGTTTATGATATAATTCTGTAATACACATTTCAAAGACATTAAAGTGATTGCATAATAACCCTTTGACGTGTTCTCTTCAGGCAGATGCAAAGTTGTGGTAATTTGTTTTTGATATGATACTAGAGTTATTAGCATTATGGTAGCAGTTCTCTCCAGTAGTCATATGATTTGGCTGGCTATCATAGTAGGCAGATAGAATGCAGGAGATGCTATTCTTGCTGAAATTCTTGGTATGATAAAAAGGTTAAGGTATTAAATGTTAAATAATTGGTTCCAATAATATGCTTATTTATTTGTTTAATCTTAAGACTATGTATTTGTATTTCTGGACTATGCGTTATTAGAAAAGGAGATTCAAGATACACTGAATTTTTAGGTTTAGTGGTTATGTTAAAGTGTAGGTGGAGGTTAATGTCTGCGGAATATGCTAACTATATAATATCTGGAAAGTTTTAGATATTTTATGGAAGTATTAAATAGGTCAGAGTATTTGTTAATAACCTGATATGCCCTAGTAATAATGTGTAGAGTTTCAGTTGTGCAAAGATTGCAGCTGTATGAAAGAGATTCACTTACATATGGAAATGCTTTTGCGAGTGTGCGCCAAGACAGTCAATATTGTACATGGTTCTGTTTTAGCATCCATATGAGTTCGGATAGTGCCGTGCTCGTCTTTTATCCATCCGATTAAAGGAGTGGCGATGATTGTACCATCTATTCTTAAAACTAGTCAATGTTGCTCTGATGTAGTTATGAAAGGAGATTGATTTTCCTTTAATACTTTTGAATGTGCATACACTGCTTATTCCTAAATGTAGCACTAATTTTTTCCACGCTTAAACCTCTATCTTCTTTTAACTCTTATATGTATGATATAAGCATAGAGCTATCCCTTCTCTGTAAAGCTGGCAAGTACACTCTATAAGTCTATTTCTCTACTCTCCTTTGAGAATTGATATTAGAATTCTACATTTTATATATATATATATATATATAAGAATTAAAATACTAGAGTGCGTTGGAGTAAAACACACTCATCGTATTATAGAGATGACAGTATAGGGTATAGCTCAATGTAATACAACAGAGCCGAAAAATGCTAGGATATAGGAATCTTTAATTCACATGCAGAGTATTATAATAACGCCCTAGCTGACTCTGGTTACTCTGGTAAAATACATTATAAGGAGGACAACCTTGGAATGACTCCGACTACCCATAATAACGTAATATCCCATAATATGGCCTTGAATGGGAGTAGAAAACATAGGAATCATAGAAATATTATAGATATATCCAAACCGAACCCCAAGTTTAGCTACCGAAATAGTAGTCGGATTAGTGAGTCTAATGGTACACATTTCGAGATCAGTTCTAGGGAGCAGGATAGATGCTCTGAACGTTCACCCAGTGGTAATGTTTTAACTGCTTCTAATAGTGTTAATTCAACTGGTCCTCGTATTAACCCTGATCCTATTAATAGGATACCAGATCACGGTAGAGATAGTAAAGCTAAGAATAGGAGGAGACTCAATACTTACTTTAACCCGCCTTTTGATCATGAAGTATTAACTAATATCCCTAGGTCTTTCTTTTCTATTTTAGAGAAAAATTTCCCTCCTATTAATAAATATCATGGTATATTTAATAAAAACGTAATTAAACTCTCCTTCTCTACCACCCCTAACATTAATTCTCATCTAGCTAGCACTAACAATAGGAAAATTAGGGATAGCTACTCCTCTTTGCGTACTGTTAATCTAGATAGCTCTATTGATAACTTACCGCCCGAGCAGATCTTATCTTATAATAACCCTAGAAATAATGCATCGCGTAATCAGCTAACCACTAGTACCTGGAAGTGTAACTGTAGAGTAAATAATAACTGCCCTTTAAATGGTCACTGCCTCTCTAGGAACATTGTTTATGCATGTGAAGTTAAAACTAATTCTTCTTGTAGCACTTATATAGGCTCCACATCTAATACTTTTAAAACTAGGTTTAATTCACATATTTCTAATTTTAAGCATATCAAGTTTAAGAACTCTACTTCTTTGGCACACCACATCTGGGATTTAAAAGGGGCTGGTATACCATATAGCCTAAATTGGCGAATAGTAGCACACTCTAATCACCTAGCAACACACACTAAATTCTGTAATCTTTGTATCCTAGAGACCCATTCTATAATTTTCTCTAGGAGCATATTGCTTAATAGAAAATCTGAGATATTTTCTTCCTGTCCGCATGCCATTTCTAATTCTTTCTTCTATTATAGACCTAAAAGTTCTGGTAGTTTAAACCGTATCCATTAGCTACTATATTTCCCTTTCTCTTTGGATTTAGTTCATTATTATTACCTTTATTATTAATTTTCTTCAGTTGTTTCGATTTTCGAATTTTAGTTTTCATAGTCTTATTAGCTACCTTACCATACCTATCATCTTAAACATTATTACATTTTTACTCAATATTATCGCCTTGTAAGTTTGTATCTTATTGAATAGTTTAGTTTTGAGTCTCCTACATCTAAAACTAACGAACCTCCTCCTTTCCACACTTAATATTCGCCCCTTTTTATTATATTATATATAAATTCTACTTTCATACTCCTTTTTATTATATTATAATATATATTAATTTTTACTTTTATGATCCTTCCTATCCTCCATAGTTTCACTTCTTTCTGTTCCCATTGGTCTACCATAGTTATATTTAGAGTTTTTTCTTTGATAACGTAATTCGTCCGAACGGATCGTAATATATATTATATTATAGCTTTTATTGAAATATCCTAATTTTATACGACTTTGATGACTTAAACTTTATTCCATATGAAGCGACCAATAATATTTTTTAAGCAATTTTAATATTAATTAATTTAATAAGGTTTTCTATTCAATTCTTTAGTTTAGAATAATAACATCTATATTTACATAATAAATCGTTATACCTACTTAACTGTGCTTGTTTTTGTTTTTGTATTTCGTTTTATTTTGTTTTTTACTACCACATGCTGTCTGTCCTCATATCATCATCATTATTTCTTTACCACCACTTGCTGTTTGTCTTCCTATAATATGCTTTGCATCATAACATGCCTCCCTACATTAATATATTAATCACGTAAATATCTCTCAAACATTTTCCATTGACTCTGTCTGTCTGCAATTATATACTTTTATATTATTATATTATTATAATATTAACATTTATATATCATATTATTTCTATGTAATTGTATTATACGTATTAATATATGTCAGATATTTAAGGTACTGGTTTGTAATATTTTGTAATATTTTATGAATGTAAACTCCATATACCTCTGTATATTTATTATCATTACTCTATGTATTTATATATATATGTACTTTTTCAATATACTTCAGTTTTATGATACTTTTTTCAATATACTTCAGTTTTATGATATTTTTACCCTGTGAAAAACTTTATATATAATTTGTTGACATTAAGTGATATATATGATGTAGTTTTGTATATATTTTTTGATGTCAGTATATAATTCTATTATTTTTTTGTATAGCTTATTATTTTGTATAGTTTATTTTTTGTATAGTTTATGCGCACCGTCAGGGTGATTTTTATATTATAGAGAGTATAATATATGTGTTTGTGTAAATGTGTATATATATGGATATACATATAAATACATATATTAAGCTTTATATTTCTTATTACCCATTATATTGTAATTCTCACATTGTATTACATGTTGTATTTAATGTATTTGTCTTATACTGTAATTTCAACGTTGGTTTGACATTTTAATCGCTTTATTGCCCTATAGTCTATATTTGTAACTGCACACTTTTTGCTTTAGCATGCTTTTCCTTCATATCTCTCATAAGCTTTCATGGATATGAATTCCCTATTCTTCTGAGTTTTGTTTAGTTCTGGCCGTTAATGCTTCTTATCTGTTTACTTGCCCTGATGAGTCCTGATTAATGGGACGAAACATTGTAGGCTAATGAAGACTTTTGATGTATTGAAGGCTTCTTTGTCTATTTTTATAAATATATATATATATATATATATGTGTGTGTGTATAGAGTATTCCCATATCCCTTCCTGTGTGTATCCCAGTTTTTAAAATAGGTACACCATATCCCTGTGTGTCGCAAGAGGTGACTAAAAGGTTTGGTGTCATGAAGGACATCAGTCTGTAAGACATTGCCCCAAAATATCCTGTCTAACCCATTATATTGACTATGTCAATAATATATACATGATAATATACATATACTGAAAATTTTGATAATATATATATGGCAATATACATACTGTTAAGGATAATATATATATATATGATAATGTACATATATTGATAATGTTGATAATATAACTTACTACATGATCTTCTTCTCTTTTCAAATTTTAGTGTGTTTGCTTTCCTTGTGAGTGTTTTTCGAGCATGGACCATATTTTTTATCACAACTGGTTTGTTGGCATCGATCCTGGATTCTGCTGCAAGATCCTCAAAGAAACCTGCAAAAGAAAATTTACAGATGATTAGTTCAGATTCAGCTGGTTGGTAGGGGATCTATAAATATCACGGTAAATAGTGTATTCATTTTTGAGGGGGGGAGGGGGGGGGGGATTGTTATGCTGCCAATCTGAATGCATTCCATCAAAGATCATGAAGGTTATCTGGCAAGGCTGAATTGCAAATGAAGAGATCCCATGATTGCTAGAGGAAATAATTACGGAGAGACGGTTCCACCTGGCTGGCCACATTCTCCATCTATCCAATCAATGGCACTTGAAAACAGCAATGACTTGGACTCTTCCTGGAGGCGAATAGAAAAGGGGCAGACTGAAGATCACTTGGTGGCAGATATTTCAAGATTATCTAAAGGCCGTCATATCAATTGGAATGGATGCAAAAGAGAAGCAGTGGATCATGTGCACTGAAAGAGGTTTGTTGCCCAATGTGCCACCCAGTGCAGGAGGACTCATGTCTCAGAGATGCTGCCAATTAAGACCAAATATATATATATATACACACTTGTGTATAAGCCACATCTTTGTCCACAAAATTACATGAAAAACTAGTATGTAACTTATCTACTGGATCTACAAGACCATAATTTAAAATATTACTGTAGATTGTAAATGTTATGTAAAATGGAGCTGTAAGTTATTTACCACTACAAATTATACAAATTATACATTAATATTTTACAGTATATTTTTCTAATGCTGCAATCTGAAGCAATTATTGCACAAAGAATAAACAAATTATTTTTTAAAATTTCCAATAAATAGAAATGACAATTTTTTTTTATAAAGAATTCAAAGTTTGAAAGTCACGACAATGCAGATTTCGACAGAGAATAATTAAATTGTAAGAAACAGGGTTTGTTTTTTTACCTTAATTTATTCATATGTCCTGATATTTCGATGCTGGCAGGCATGGTCTAGCAAGCCACATCGGATACTGGAATAGTTACTTTATTTTCCTGAGAAGAGATATTAATCTCGAAATATCAGGATATATGAATAAATTAAGGTAACAAAGCATGCCCTGTTTCTTATAATTTAATTACTGTTGTGGCTTTCAAACTTCGAATTCTTTATACCATATACAATGCTTCAAGTAAACTACAAATTCCTTCTAAATTGTTTTTAATTTCAAAGTAAAAATAAGTAAATAAAACAAAGAAAACTCTACTTTTTAACATTCCAACATTGACTATCATTCCTTCTCGAACTCCTTCTTCAATATTTATAGTTTCAGCAGTAACAGCTTGATCAAGGTATTCTAATGACTGTTCAGCCTTCTTTAGTCGCCTCTCGGCATCAATCCGAGCCAAAATTTCTTCCTGTAAAAAATAAAATCACAAATATACAAATGCACACAAGTACATATGTTCCCTATGTATCCTGGTTCTTAGAAAAGGTACTCTGTATCCCTGCATGCTGTATGAGGTGACTAAAAGGGTTGGACTCAGGAAGGGCATCTGGTTGTAAAAAAACAAATGCTCCTAAAATGTCCCATGCAACCTATGACAGCATAGAAAAGTAGACATAAAAATAATTGTTTCTACTTTTGGCACAAGGCCAGCAATTACCCAGTACATTACTGGTACTTTATTTTATTGACCCCGTAAGGATGAAAGGCCAAGTTGACCTCGGCGAGATTTGAACTCAGAATGGAAAGGGCCGTAACTCTATGCGTCAAAGCATGGTGCCTGACCCTCTACTGATATTGCCAATCCACCGCCCTTAAACATAAAAATAATGTTATACACACACACAAGCAGGGCTACTAATGCCAACCATGTTACAGTGTGAACTCGGTACTTTTTATTGTAGCACCAAAACGACCATCTAACAGGGTGGACTGGGTGGTTTTTTGTTGTCTCCAGGGAAACCACCTTATAGGGTGAACTGAGTGCTTTTTGTTGTGTCACCAGCATGACCACCTTACAAGGAGGAGTAGGTGCTTTTTCATCATGTCACCAGCACGACCACCTTACAGAGTTGACTGGGTGCTTTTTCATGTCCCCAGGCATCATATGATCTACTCTTTGCTTGGAAATGTATGGAGATACAGGGGACAGAACTTTTTTCATAAAATATAGTGACTTACCCTAAGTTCAGATTCTGTGAGTTCTTTCTGTGCATTTAAATCCTGGTAAAGACAACAGATATTTACAGAATTAATATATGTCACATATCTCTGTGGGAGAGAACATTTATTAACCCTTTTGTTACCATATTTCTAATGAAAAACTGCCTATGATTTTAAAATCCTTTTGAAAATAATCGAAAATTTGGAGAGATTTAATAATAACTTTCTCATTATTAATTTAGTGTTTGAAACATAACTTAACAAAGGATCTGATGGAAAGATTTTAGATAAATATTAACAATTTAAAATAAACAATTTTATATCATAGAATCAAAGCTGTTTCATGTGATTTGGTAACAAAAGGGTTAATTTTGCCACTACTGTCAATCAACTAAAAAAACAGATAAATGTTGATTTATTTTGTGTAGGGAAGGAGATAAGTGGCTAGATACGCAGGCTTGTAATGGCTAAACATATAAAGAACACATACATAAGATACAAATTGATAATTAATTCTGTAACAGACACACACACATATAATGAGTGAAACACGGTCACCCGACCAACCTTGCCCCAAGTGGGAGATCTCCCGTCTAACCCATGCTAGCGTGGAAGATAGACGTTAAACGAAGATGATGATGATGATGATGATGATGATGATGATGATATATATATATGTGGCTGTAACTTCATCCATTCATGGTTAAAATGTAATGTACTCATTTTTCCACCTCTTCTAACATACGCCTAACTCCGTAGTCAGCCCTTCAAACAGCATTTTTTTCTATCCTCTTTCCATTCCCCATGTATTTTCCAAAACAAATCTCTTGTATTTCTGTCTTGATTGTAAAAATACGGAGTTTTTGTCGTATATTTACTAAACAAACCTTGTATTTTTGTTCGTTAATACGGGGTTCTCACTTAAAACCTATCTTCTCGCTCACAACTCAACACCCCTCCCTCCCGCCCCCACACACCACCATTATTATCACGTGGACCAATCATAAGCCAGAGGCCTATACTATCGTTTACCTGGTCGCCTTCGATATGTAGGATGGTAGGACTACGGAGTTCCGGAGAGTTGAAGAGAGAAAAATCTGGACGCTCAGCGAGAATGCCAAAGTTAAAGACAATCACACCTCGAGGACGAAAATGCGAGCATGCCTCTTTGTTTCGGCCGCGGATGGCTAACATAACCCCATCTCCCCCCGTTCCCCACCTTTCCAACCCCCCAAACGCAATCCAAAACTTCAGATTTGGTACCTTGAATGTAGGCACCTTAAAGGGTCGCTCTAACGAGGTTGTAGAAATGCTTGAACGTAAGGAGGTCGATGTTTGTTGTATCCAAGAGACCAGGTGGAGGGGTGGATCTGCTAGATACATTGTGGGTAGAAAACGATGCTATAAGCTTTTCTGGGTGGGAAATGACAATGGGCTGGGTGGAGTAGGAATCATGGTAGCAGAAAAGTGGGCAGATAAGATAATAGACGTAAATAGAGTGAACGACAGAATAATTAAAATAAGACTTGTCCTCAATAGAACTACGGTGACAGTAATATCCGCGTACGCACCCCAATCCGGACTGCCCGGCACCATAAAAGACAGATTCTATGAGACACTGATGCTCACTACCTCCCAAATAACCGACAGTGACTATATAATTATTGCAGGCGACCTAAACGGTCACGTTGGACAACATTGTGACGGCTACGACGAAATCCATGGAGGCTATGGGTTTGGTACTAGAAATGAGGAAGGCTCAAGAATCCTGGAATTCTGCGACGCAAATAACCTAACTATCTGCAACACTAACTTCAAAAAACGAGACAATCACTTGATCACCTACAGATCAGGGGAACATACTAGCCAGGTAGATTATATCCTTACCAGAAGACGTGACAAAGTGACTGTCGTAAACACTAAATCCCTCCCCCATGAAGAATGCACTTCCCAACATAGACTGATAATTAGCGACCTAATAGTCAGGACGAGACGTACTAGACAACAGAAGAGGACTATCCTCAGGAGAAAAATATGGAAGCTAAAGGACCCCACAGCCAAAAGTAAATTCCAAAGCATATTACTTGATGCTTTCGACAGTGAGGAAGAGCAATTAGAGACGTACAAGGTAGAGGAACAGTGGGAATTCCTGAAAGCAAACCTGCTGACGGCGGCAGACGAAGTCTGTGGCTGGAGCAGGCCTGTAGGCAGGAGGAGAGTAACATGGTGGTGGAACAGTAAGGTGGAGGGGTCAATTAAGGCCAAAAAGCAGGCTTGGAAAGTATGGCGGGATGGGAGAAGCAGAGAAGACTATCAAGTGGCCAGGAGGGAAGCTAGGACACAAGTGTACTTCGCAAGAAGGGAAGCAGAGGAAAGAAAGTTCAAGCATGTTCTACAACGCGATGACCAAAAACGTGAGGTGTTCAGGATTGCTAGGCAATGTGTCAAGGAAAACAGTGATATTGTCGGGGAGAAGTGTGTACTTAACGATGACGGCATACTTGCCATCACCGACGCCGATAAGAAGGTAGCTTGGAAGTGTCACTATGAAAGGCTACTAAATGAGGAGAATAAATGGGAGAAAGACAGTCTCCCCCACATCGACCCAATAGAGGGACCAGCAGTGTTAGTCGAGGGTAGTATAATAAGTAAGGCAATCAAAGATATGAAGACAGGCAAGGCGGCTGGGCCTTCGGAAATAGTTGCCGAGATGCTGAAGGCATCTGGTACGGTGGGACACACCATGGTCACCCGGATAGTCAACCAAGTCATACAGAATGGGGTTGTTCCGAAGGACTGGCGCAGCAGCATTATCGTTAACTGTTATAAGGGAAAAGGAGATGCCCTAGATAGGAGTAACTATAGAGGCATTAAATTAATCGACCAGGTCATGAAGGTCACGGAAAAAGTTATAGCGCAACTAATCAGAGAGAGAATTGATCTAGATGAAATGCAGTTCGGGTTTGTGTCAGGAAAAAGTACCACAGACGCTCTTTTCATTGTACGACAACTACAGGAGAAGTACCTAGCTAAAAGTAAACCCCTATACTTAGCTTTCGTCGACTTGGAGAAGGCCTTCGACAGAGTCCCCCATTCCATTATCTGGTGGGCTCTTAGAAAACTAGGTGTTGATGAATGGCTTGTGAGAGCTATACAAGCCATGTATAAAGAAACAGTTAGCAAGGTTAGAATTAACAACGAATATAGTGAAGAGTTTAGTGTAAAAGTTGGTGTTCATCAGGGCTCTGTTCTTAGCCTCCTACTATTTATTATTGCCCTCCAGGCTATAACAGTGGAGTTCAAGACCGGCTGCCCATGGGAACTCCTATACGCAGATGATCTAACGCTCATAGCTGAATCAATGGCCGAGCTAGAGAAGAAATTCCAAACATGGAAGCACGGCCTAGAATCAAAAGGCCTTAAAATTAACCTAGCTAAGACTAAAGTTCTAGTTTGTAAGAAAGAAAATAAGGCGGCGGTCCCCTCCGGGAAGTGGCCATGCGCAGAGTGTAGGAAAGGCGTAGGTAGAAATTCCATTTTGTGTCTCAAATGCAAAGTTTGGGTGCATAAAAGATGTAGTGGGATCACAGGTAAGCTAACTAAGAACATAGATTTTACATGTGGCCGGTGTTCTGGGGATATAAGTAGCAGCAAGTGCCCACAAAATACTAGCTCTTTCAACTGCGCAGAGGGTTCTATAGAAATAGTGGACAGCTTCCGTTACCTGGGTGACAAAATCAGCAGTGGGGGAGGGTGCTCTGAAAGTACAGTAGCTAGAGTCAGAACTGGGTGGAAAAAGTTCAGAGAGCTTATACCACTATTAGCCGCTAAAGGGTTCTCCCTAAAAATGAAAGGCAGGCTGTACGATGCCTGCATACGAACAGCAATGTTGCATGGCAGTGAGACCTGGGCATTGTATGCAGAGGATATACGCAGACTAGAGAGAAACGAAGCTTGCATGCTCTGCTGGATGTGTAATAGTAATATACGTGAACGACAAAGCATAAACGAACTAAGGAAAAAATTAGAAATAAGAGGGATCAGATGTTGTTTACTAGAGAGAAGGCTACGTTGGTATGGTCACGTGATGCGCATGAAGGATGATAGCTGTATAACAAAGTGCAGGGCAATAAAGATAGACGGTAGCCACGGAATAGGCAGACCCAGAAAAACCTGGGACGAGCTGATAAACACCGACCTCACACACTTACACCTCACCAAGACAATGTCACTGGACCGAGACCTTTGGCGGTACTCAGTAATAGAGAAGACCCGCCTTGCCAGTAGGCATCTCTAACAAAATACACCCCGTCCCACCACCACAACCGCCACCCCATCCACACCGCCCCGTTCTATGTAAAGTTATGTTGGTGCCGCGCCATCCAGGCCGAAACAAATGAGATCGTGTAGGTGTCACGACAAAAAAACACACAGTCCACGCTGTAATGTGGCCGTGTAGGCAACACGGTAAAAACCTCCCAGACCCACACTGTAAATGTGGTTGGTGTTAGGAAGGGCATCCAACTGTAGAAAACCTGCCAGACAGTCCTATGCGAGCAAGAAAATCACTCTTGCCTCAAGTGGGACTACCCCCGTCCAAACCCATGCAAGCGTGGAACACGGACGTTAAACGTTGATGATGATGATGATGATGATATATTTATTAAAATAACAGATTAAAGTTTAAGCAAAGAATTGCTGCTTTCACCCTTAACGGGATCTTCTGAAACTAACATAGAGAGAGAGAGAGTTTCAGTTAGAAAGATTCAGATGACTCTCTCTCTCTATATATATATATAGAGATATGTATGTATGTATCTCTCTCTCTCTCTATATATATATATATATATGTATGTATCTCTCTCTCTCTCTATATATATATATATGTATGTATGTATGTATAGTAGTATAGTTAATATAAAGCATTGTGAGATATGTAAAAAATGTTTTTGCATTTGAAAAGAGGGTATTAACCATGAAACATTATGTTGAAATATACTGGGTAAGAAGAACATTACTTTGTTTTTGTTTTATTTGTCACCTTTTGCCCTTTATATATATTTCTACTGCATTGAGCTGGTTTTCTGAAATACTTAAAACACACACACACATTCTGAATGGGAATTTAAGACATTACCAAAATTGTAGCTTGCATTGTGTGAGCTTGGTCACTAAAATATTCCTTCTCAGACTTTAACTGACAAGTTCTTTCATCATTTTCTGACAATCTGAAATCACAATAGCAATAACAACATTAGTAATGTTTTCTAATATAGGTACAAAGCCAACAATTTGTGACAAGGGGGAAAATCAATTAAATCAACCCCAGTACTTGACTGGTACTTTATTTTGTTAACCTCAGAAAGATGAAAGGTAATGGTGACACTGGTGGGATTTGAACACAAAATGTAAAGAACCAGAACAAATACTGCAATGGCATTTTATCTGATGCTCTACCAATTCTGTCAATCTACCAGACTTATATAACAAAATTAATAATTGTTTCTACTATAGGTAGAATGTCAGCAATTTTGGGGGAGGGGAAAGTCGATTAAATTGACCCCAGTGTATTTCTGGTACTTTATTTTATCGACCCTGTAAGGATGAAAGGCAAAGCTAACTTTGGCGGGATTTGAATACAGAAGAACGTAAAGGGCCGTGACTGTGTCACGAAGTATAGTGTCCGATGCTGTACCTATACTGCCAATACACCGCCCTTATAACTACAATAACATTAACTCTTAACATTGTATAATGATTGAGTAGAAAATATCTAAAAACGAGGTTGTTAATTCAAATGTTTATAGTATCTTTTCTAATAGACAAATATATACATGTTTATTTTCAATATACAAATAATAAAAAAGAAGGGGAAACAAAAAGAAAGAAAGAATTGATTAATATAGAACAAAAAATACAGAAAAAAAAGGAGAAAGAGAGAAAAGGAGAAGAAAAAGAAGGGGAGGGGATGGCAAGAGCTCTGGTTTCGCAGAAGAGGGAAGAATAGTGAAGGGGGAGGGTGATTGGGCTTTCGGCCTAGGGCAAGAGGGCAGAAGTGCTGTGGCCTGCTGACAAGACGGCGAAAGCATTCCCTGGACAATGGCCAGTGACACCCGCTGCAACAACCACCCAATCTTGCAGGGCTCCCTCTTCAGACGGGCTGCCAATGCTCTGATCTTGCGGAGGAACTCAGCAGTACGAGGTCCAAGTATGCCTGAGGTCTTGATGGTGAGTGGTGCAAAAGGAAATGGCCGGATAAACCCCAGTAGTTGTTTATTTTATGTTCTTCTGCGAGGTTGGCTGTGATGCCGGGTTTGTGGCCAAAGCGACTAAGTTGGAGGTGGAGAACATGTCGCAGCAGGTGGCGTCCCAGATGAGAGATCTACCTCCTTCGAATGGAAAGAGGGTGATTCCATTGACAAATTGTTGTAAAAATTTGCAGTAAACTATAGAAAAAACTTTAATTTTTAATGTGATGTAGTTAGAGTGCTGTGTTATACTTTGCAAAAATGTCTAGCTAATGCAGTTTCATGTGGTACAGGCTGTTAAGTTAACAATAACGTCATTAATAACATCAGCAATGTCAACAACAATATAATGTCAACAATAACACCTACAACAACAAAACAACCTCAACAATAACATGAACAACGTCAACAATACGAATATCAACAACATCAACAATAACACAACTACAACATTGAGTCATGTAGTCAATTGAACTACTAGAAATCACAGTCAAATCTTCCTCAAGCCACGCCCAGTATCATTATCCTTATTTCAAGCTGATATGTTTTGATTAGATCATTATAATCTGAATTCTTATTTGGGATTATTACCCTCCTAGACTGGTCAGACGACCTCATCTTGCATATCCTATGTACAACATGTTAACAAAACCCATGAACAACATGTAACAAAACCTATGTTCAAGATATAGCAAAACCTATATACAGCGCGTAGCCTAATTTATGTACAACATGTAGCAAAACTTATATACAACATGTAGCAAAACCTATGTACAGCATGTAGTATAATTTATGTACAACATGTAGCAAAATTTATATACAACATATCACAGAACTTATCTACAACATATAGCATTGAAAATAAAGGAGCTGATTGTCAGATCTGACCAAGGAAACTGTTTCTATTGCTGATACTATCTGCTGGTGACAAGTCTTGGCAGGAGGCAGGATTTGAACACAGAACACTGAGCTGGATCAGACACCACAAAACATCTCATCTGACTCCTTAATAATTCTGTCAATCCACCAATTCTAGACTTCTGGACTAGTACATTATTTATCAACCTCAAAAGGATGAAAAGCAAACTGGACTTTGGCAAGGTTTGAACTCAGGGTGCGGTGAGAGCAGTGAGCTGGAACAAATATTGAAGCATTTAATCTGATGCATTAACAACTCTGCCAATCAACCACACATGAAAAAAAAAAAAAATCTTCCTTCCCCACAAAATATATAAATTGTTTAACTTACTGTTTCTCTGCCTCTGCCTTTTCATATAGTAGTTCTTTAGTTTTCAATTCTATAGTTCCCAGTGTATGCCGAAGGTTTGCTGTGGTCTGGGCCAATGTCTCATTTTTCTTTGATAATGTCTCAGTCTCTCCTTCTTTCTCTTTTAAAGCTGTTAGTATCTTCTCTCTTTCAGATGCCAATAACTGAAAGTTCAAAGAAGGTTAGAGTTCAATAAATTGCAAATAAACCTGTTATATATATATCTCATCACAATCATCATAATGACAGCTGCATAAAGAAATCTTGAAGAACATTTGGAAGAGGAAAACCTAGGAAAACTTGGGATGATGTAGTGAAGGCCGACCTCATGCAGATGAAGATGACCCAGGATCAAGATACCTGGTGACATGCTAGACTGCATGGAGATGGTCATCATCTGACAATATGGTCCCAACACCCCTCTTGTCTACCTTAATCCTTTAACATTTAAACTGGCTGTATCTGGCCAGAATTCTCTCACCTCTTTCAGTCTAAACTGGCTGTAACTGGCCATTCATACTTATGTTAAGGTATTGTTCTTAAAATAAATAATCAAAATCTCATAAATTTGATATTATAATAATAATAATGAAATTATTGTGTACAGTGCTCAGGTGCACTACAACTCATCAAAAGTGCATGTATAGTACGTAGAATAATGTACAAATGTCAGGGAAGTGAATAGTGTATGAGTCATGATATACATGTGTGCATGTGTACAGAGGGGGGATATCAGGTGTAGTTTTGGCGAATTTCAGAAAGCATGGAGGTTTTAAAGGATGCAGTGTCTCGACAGCTAACAACTGATGCCGGGAGTTTGTTCCATGCTTCAGCAACTCTGAGCATGAAAAAATGGTTCCGAAAGTCATGGATGTGAGATATTATGTAAGATAAAGCCTTTACTGCGAAAATACAATAGTATATATATATAAAGTAATGTAAATACTAAAGGGTTAAAGCCAAAGAAGCAGACAGGTGGAACATTTAAGTCTCTGACTGCCAATATACTCCCAATTTCCCTGGCTACCCCACCCCAATTGGCCCAGTTGACATACCTTCTCTCATCTAACCAATGTCAGCATGGAAAGCTAGGATGGACCTTCTTTTATTAATCTTCCCCACCCATCCCTGAGTCCTTCCCCATCCACACTCACATCTATGACTCACCTTTCCTGTTCACACAGGCCAACATAGAAATCCACACACACACACACACACATATACATGCACACATATATACACACACATATGTTATATATGTATGTGAGAATAAATACTCAATATCAAAGTAGGGTTTAAATATTGTGTGTACGCCAGATATCTTCCATATATAACCAGGGCATCTCCCTTATTTCCTGTCATCCATCCACATAACATCTTCCCATCTTTTCCACCCAAAGCAAAGCAAATCCCTATTCTAAACCAGGAACATAAAAAAAACAAGATATAAATAAATAAAACAAAATATCTAAAAATCAATGTTTGGCATAAACTGACATGTTTTATTTCTATCAAATATCCCACATCGTCTCTGTCTATTTCTGTCTCTCCCTCTTTGTTTCTATTCCACTCTCAATCTCTTCCACTTATTTGACTCACTCTCTCCCCCTTCTCTGCCCATCCCTCTCCTCATCTCTCTCTCTCTCTCCACCCATCTGTTTCTCTCATTCTTTCCCCTCTATCTGAAGTTTTTACCCCCTCTCTATCTTTTCCCTCTTATCTGTCTCTCCGTCCCTATTTCTCTCTCCTGCTCTGTTGCTCTCCTTCTCTCATCCTCTCACTCTGCTGTTGCTTTCTATCTACAATGAGAACTAGATGAAATAAAGTAGCACAAATTGTCTGCCTTTAACAGGTGTGTGTGTGTGTGTAGTGGGGTGCTAATATGTGTCTGTCTGTGTGCAACTAATGTGGATGGATTGTGAGAGAAGGTGGGTGTGAGAAGAAAGAAAAATAGAAAAACAGAAAATCTTAAAGTAAAAATATAATAATACAAATATGAGTGCCAGGTGTGGCTTTTCACACCTTTATAGGAAGATTATGAACCACTGGGAAGCTTTCCGACCAATTGTTAAATGGTTCTCTGCTCTCACCATCTTGTCTGCGGGGCACAGCTGAGAGACTGCCCAACCAAATATTTGGGGTTACTCTCCTCATTTCCCCTTTTTTATTTTTTCCCTTTTTTTCATTTTGATATTACAAATGTATATACTTCACCCAGTACACTCTGTGAAGCAGTTGGTGTTAAGATGGTTATCCAGCTATAGAAAACTTGCCTAACAAAGAGTTGAGGGGACTCTTCAGTTGTGTCCAAAACATGACAGCCTCCCTGGTGCTGGTGCCATGATAAAATGCACTCAGCACATTCTGCAGGGTGCAACTACATATGGAAGCAAGATGCTGCCCCTAGCCCATCTGAGAGGTCAGTGGTGCCAATTCACTACTGCCATGGTCTGTGACAACCCATCCAGAAAAACAGGAATTAAATGACAATGATGTTGATGATTTTGCAATTGATTAAAGAAATACCATTTAAAATGGTAGAACATGTAGTGGTAAGGTGAAACCATGCTACAACACTACTTCTTCTGGTGGATATAGTCATGGATGAACAAACATCTGGTAAAAGAGGTGTAGGGAGTGCACAAGGAGGTAAAGTGATGATCAGGGAGGAAGATAACTGAAAATATGTGGTTGACTGAGGTCTGGGAAAAATGGGGAGAGAGATGTTTATTGTTGCAAACAGGGAGGAAAATATCTGAAAATATGTGGTTGGCTGAGGACTGGGGAGAGAGATGTTTCAATCTCCTCCTTAGACTATGAATGTTGATTGATTCAATACAACAGATAGAATAAGAGTGTGTGGAGCAGCGGAGAGCAAGAGTTGATTTTTTTCCTTTTCATATATATGTATCTATGTATGCATGAATGCATATATGTATGTTGTAACTAGGATATACAATCCATAGTTTAAGTTTTATGCAGCTACATGTTTTTTGTTTACCCAGATGATAATTTGTTGAATACACAGGCAGGCATGCATGCACACACACACACTAACATACCTACCAGCCTGCCTACATACCTACCTCCCTACCTGTCTACCATCTATCTATGAAGCATTTATATTGTCATGTTAAAGTCTGGAAGATGAAATATAGTATTCATGATCGAGAAGTCATATATTCTAAAGGCTTTGAGGAAGGGGCTTTAATGCCTGTACCATTCTTACCTAACACATTTTCTGTACTTACAACCACAGTGAAGTCACACAAGATGACCTGCTTGTTGTCTTTAGAGATGTTTGCAAATAAATGAGGCAAATTTTACACAGTGTCTCTTTAGCACTTTAAACTTGGCAGAGCCCATCTAAGCACAGCTGAATACTTCCAGAGAAAGAGGAGTTGGGGAAGGAGGATTAACTCTAGTACTGGACTGGTACTTCAAAAGGATGAAAAGTAAAGTTGACCTTGGAGGGATATGAACCCAGCATGCAGGGAGTTAAAACGAATACTGTGAAGCATTCTAAGGGATGTTCTAAAGACTATGTCAATTCATCAAGCTTGAATTTGGAACTACCCACTGACAAAATGTCTAAAATTTCATATAAAAGAGAAGAAAAACCAGAACAACAAAGTTTAATCCTTCTTATGACCAAAACTGTTGTTTCATACAAGTAATTAATATAATTAATATAAGTAATTGATTTACTGCTCTCTGATAGGTTTGTGGCTGAGCCTGTGACAGTGGAAACTTCTGGCATTCTTGGCCTCTGGACAGGGCCTCTAAGAGAAATTTTGCAAGGTGGTACAAGACCCCTTTCGGGCCCAAAGCAGGCAAAGATTTTTCTCAAAATGGATATTGCATGGTTGCTGTGGAGCCTTCTTAGCTCTTGGGCCTCGGAACAAAGTACTGGCTGTAGCCCCTCCTCTCATAGGCCCTGCCCCTAGACCAAGTCCCTATTCTCTGCTATTGGGGCAGAGTTGGTTACCTGCAAGTGTGAGCCCCACAAGGTGGAGTGGCTGTTCCAGTGCATCTCCTTTGCCATTGTCTAGAGCAATATCTTCTCCATGCTGCCCATGAGCTGGACTAACCCTTAAACCAGACATAAGTAACCTTTTTCAAACAGTAGGCCATATAGGATAGGCCACAGTACTAAAAAATTCAAGGCAATTTTGAAATTAGGTGTGCCATTCAGAAAGCCAAATGGTTCACTTGCAACTTGCGGAACACAGTTTACCCATGAAAGCCTTTAACAGATCGCGCACACAGAATATAAACAGTTGTATTTTAATTATTGTGACCCATGACATATTTTCTCAACTATTAGCCCCTCCTTTTATTTAATATAAATTACATATGAGTTTATATAATTAATGATTCATTATTTTCTCAGCACAGATATCACATCCTTACCAGGTCTTATGTACTTGTATATTGCTCCTAAGGGTACACAAGTTTTCCCACCTCTGATCTACATGGTTAAGCAACTTATTAGAAATAGTAGCTAAATCTCCCTCAAAAGTCACAGCACTTTCTTTGAAAAAAAAAAGGACAAATTGGACGAGTTCCCCCTGGCAACAGAACTGGCACCTGGGTATTTAGTGCTCAGTCTAGCTCTACAATGTGAGTTCCCTTCTTCCAGTTATGTGCCCCATTTTTCTAAATACCTCTTGCTCTGACCACACTAAGAAAATTACTAAGCCAGCATTTTTCACTAGACAGACTACACTCACCTATGCCAATCATGTTATTTCTACAATGTTGAGATGTGGCATAGATGTCTATTGATCATAGGGTATTGTTATATTTATATTTTAATTACACAAATTTGAATAAAACTGTTATCTTTTAAGATTCAGTAATTCACCTCTCTGATGTCGGCACTTTAGATAGCTAACTAGCTAGTCTAATGATTAGCACCAGCCCTGCAATGCATAAACAAATACAAGATGGTCACAGTTAGAATGTTCTTAATTATAGTTCTGTTCAATCAGGGCTAACCTGGCAGAACAAGAACAACAACAACACTGTCTACAGAATAGTTGTGAAATTTAAATGCATGAATCTTGAAATAAGTATAAATAATTCATAAAAATAAGAACTCATCTACCACACCCCCTCCACATCATATTCAGATTATTTTACTGATCTCCTGTCAGCAGCAGCAAGTCCTGGTTGATCCCTGCTCCTCCCCAAACTATTACTGGTTCCTCAAATTCTAGTCCCACATCATCACCTCAACTCAAAGTAAGTTTGTTAAGTGTGACAAAAGTACTTCTCTCATGGCTGTTGTAAGTCAGGTTGTAAATGGTAGCTAACATGGCGAGGGAGAGAGAGGTGGGAGTGAGAGGAGAGTGAGAGGAGGAGAGAGTGAGAGGAGGAGAGAGTGAGAGGGAGAGAGAGAGAGAGAACAAAGTGAAAATTGCAGAATTTACAGCTTTAACTGTATGTGTGTGTACACACACATAATTATATATAGGTAGAGGTCACAAGAGAATAAATATTGTATTTTAATGTAATATGGGGTAAAAAAAAAGGAAAAAATTAAAAAGCAAAAGGAACAGAGGGAAAATGTAAGTCAGACAGTTTATGCAGGTGTGTGTGTTTGTGGGTGAATATAGTTTGTGTATGTGTGTGTTGGTGGGAGCTCTCTCCAGTCCATATCAATTCTAGCGTACACCAAGGTTTGCTTCTGTCTCCCACTTTCCTACATTAACAGTCTACTTGCTGCCATCTCATACAACATACACACACAGATTACAATGTAGATATCATTCCTTACTCCTTAACCTTTTTATTGCCATAGTTCTAGTAAAAGATACTGCCTGGGATTTTCAAAAAAGGTTGAAAATATTTAAGAATTTGGAGGAATTTAGGAAACTAACTTTCTAGTTATCTGATATTGCAGACATAACAAATGTTCATATCAAATTATCCTACATCTATCTGATGTATTATAAAGGACATCATCATCATGGGTTAGACAGGTTGTCACTGTAGCTCTGAGGCTAGACCAGTCAAGTGACCACATCTTGCTCAGGTTCCATTTTTAGTTTGGTTTCTATGGCTGGATGCCTTTCCTAATGCCAACCACTTTACAATGTGGTCCTGGAAACATTTTATTGTGGCATCAGCACTAATACTTTACAGGGTTGACTGGCTACTTTTTTGTTGTGGCACAAACACTATTACCTTACAGGATGGACTGGGAACATTTTATTGTGGCAAGGTTTATTTTGTTGTGGCGCCAGTACTACCTCATTATAACAATAAGATGCTCATTGTGTTGTTGGCCAGGCTGGGGAGGCAGTGATGTGAATGGAAGTGTAATATGAGAGGAGGGAGGAGTTACATAATGCTTGCTAAGACACAGAGTCAGCATCCTATGGATAAGCAAGCTTGCCAAGGGAGAATAAACATCAGTTCATGGAGGAGGCCTTAAAGAAAGTGGTGTGTTGGCAGTATATTATGTGGAGTGCCCAACTTTTCATGAAGGCATTGGTTGGACAGGGAAAGTAAATCAATGATGTGAGTGGGAGAGAGAGCACATCATCATCATCATCATTGTTAAATGTCTACTTTCCATGCTTGCATGGGTTAGACATATTGTCATTTTTCAGAGCTAGACTGGTCAGGTAACTAAATCTTGCTCATACTATCCATTTTACCATGGCACAAGCACTACCACCTTACAGGGTGGACCGAGTGCTTTTTATCATGGTGGGGTATGTCTGGTTTTTCTTTTACCAGTGATATAATAAAATGTAGTTCTTTTGTTTTAGGTAATGTTGTTACTTGCTGTTGTTGTTATCCCCAAGTCAATCTGGATCAATGATCATAGACATTCTAGCAGCACCCACTCCATTGTTTGTATAGCTGGGACTACATTATCCCACACATCCTTCAAATTTCAAGATAGTTGAGACGACTCTTCAGTTATGTCAAGGACATTACAACTGTTCTAGTGCAGGCGCCACAATAAAATGCACCCAGTGTACTCTGTGAGGTGGCTGGTATTTAGAAGGGTATCCAGTTATAGAAGCTAATACCAAACAAGAACATATGTAAGCAAGATATGACCTCTGGCCTGTCTAGATGGGTAGCAGCTTAAATTAAGTACTGATTTGGTTTGTGACAACCAGTCCAATCTATGCCAGCATGAAAAAATGGATATTAAATGATGATGATAATGGTGATAATAATAATAATAATAATAATGAAATTATTGTGTAAAGTGCTCAGGTGCACTACAACTCGTCAAAGGTGCATGTATAGTAGATAGAATAATATACAAATGTCAGGGAAGTGAATAGTGTATGAGTCATGATATACATGTATGTATGTGTATGGAGGGGGAATATTAGGTGTAGTGTTGGCGAATCTCGGGAAACATGGAGGTTTTAAAGGATGCAGTGTTTCAACAGCTAACAACCGATGCAGGTAGTTTGTTCCATGCTTCAGCAACTCTGAGCGTGAAAAAATGTTTCCGAAAGTCATGGGAGCTGTGCTGTTTTCTGACTTTGTGGGCATGCCCACGTGTGTTAGACACATGGAAATCAAAAAGGTACTCAGGGTTGTTGTTAGATGGCTAATAATTTTTTGGTTGTTTACCAAGTCAGTTGCCAGACGTCGGAGCTTCAATGTATCCATGCCCAGGGAAGCAAGGCATTCAGAGTATGGTAGATGCCTGATGGAGGGTATTCGCTTGGTTGCACGTCTCTGAACAGTTTCCAGGCGGTCAATGTTCTGATCAAGATAGGGGTTCCAGACTGGTGATGCAAATTCTAAGTGTGGCCGCACCATAGCTATATACAGCTTTAAATAGATAGCTGGAGAGCGGCTGACAAAGGTCTTGCTGGGTGATGCTAAGACACCTTCGGCCTTCTTGACAATTTTAGGGACGTGCTTCGTCCAACGCAAATCGCTGCTGACCGTAATGCCCAGGTCACGTTCACAAGACTTCTTGATATTAGTGTTGTGGAGGGAGTATGTGGACGATGATGATGTAGGATGTGATTTGAGAAAGATTTTGCTGCTCTCTTTAGCAGGTCAGTAACCTCATAAGCTTGGGCTGTTATTATTGTATGGAGCATGCTGTACTAAGGTGCAGTAGTTGATATGCTAACTATAATAATTTTTTATATTGACATAAGCTGGTTTATAATGTTGGTAGGTCTGAGTGAAACTTTTATTGTTTCACTTTCAATTGTTATTCACACTGTTAATATCTGGGAAAGAAGCCAAAGCAGAAATTTGTCTGTGAACATTAATGAAGCTGTTTAAGTGAGATATTTGTGTGGGGGTCTATCATCATCATCGTCATATGATTGAGAGAGAGAGAGAGAGAGCACATGCACATATGTAAGTGAATGAATCATTATAATTTTACATTGTTCTTTTTTCCATGCTGGCAGAGGTTGGACAGGTCATTATAGACTAAGTCAGTACTTACTTGGAGCTACTGTCCTCCTAAAGAGTTTAGGAATCATGCTTCATTTAATATGTTTTACAATGATTACAACATTGAGCTAACAATGCAGTCTGAATGTGGTGGTTCAGTGTGCTAGAAATAGCTAACAGATTTCACTCGATCCACATATACAATATTATCATCCTCATTATTTCAAGCTGACATGAGTTGAATGGATTGTTGTAGCCTGTGTCAGTTCTTGTTCAGAGTTACATCCCTACTAGATGGGTCAGAGGACCACTTCTCACTCATATGTTCCATTTGGGGCACAGTATCTATGACTGGATGCACTTCCTAATTCCAACAACTTTACAAACTGTACTGGGTGTCTTTTTTTTTTATCGCAGCACCAGCAACAGAGAGGTTGTCATGTCCTTGATGTCACGGAAGAGTTTGTTCTACTCTTTTTGATATGATTTCTGCAGCTGGAGTAAAGTAAAGACCCCCTTCGGTCACAAATGACCATGGGATTTGCACCTAGAAAGTTCCCCTCTGAGGTATAAGTCTGGGCAAGGTTGTTCGTGGAAGACCAGCAGTTGCCCATGCATACCTGTCTCCCCTCTCCACGCCACCAATGTTGTCCAAGGGATAGGCAATAGCCAATACAGCTTGGCACCTGTGACGTCGCAACTCTGAGTAAATTGGAGCAGTGTGAAATAAAGTGTCTTGCTCAAGCGCATCACTCGGTCTGAGAATCAAACTCACAACCTCTTGATTGCAAGCCCAATGCTCTAACCACTAGCGATGCTGAGTATACACACAGATATACATACACAAGGTTTCACATGCAGAGATACTCTAATAACACAAATAGATACTTATTCTAAAAACTAGTATACATACAATAGGAAAATATATGTGTGTGTGTATGTATACATATATCATGATAGATGGAACTATGAAGAGAGACATGTCATTGAAATTAACAAGAGAATTACCTGTAATTCTGATTTTTGCTGTTCCAGATGTTTTAACAAATCAGAACTATTCATCTCTAGTTCATTCATGGCTGTCGAGGTTTCCATTAATTCTCTATTGATGGAAGGAAGAAAAGAGAAGTTGAATACATAAAGTGGTGGCTTGAAGGGAGGAAGGATGAAAGATAGACAGACAGACAGACTGATACTTAGGTAGGTAGATAGATATATAAGTAGGTGAATAGATAGGTAGATAGATAAGTAGGAAGACAAGATAGATAGGTAGGTAGATAGGTAGGTAGATATATAAGTAGGTGAACAGATAGGTAAGTAGATAGGTAGGAAGATAAATAAGTAGATAGATAGGTAGGTAGAGTATTGTTATGAAAATAGCAAAAATAAAAGTGTTCTTCAAATAAAGTCCTTTATAATATTTCTATTAATAATAGTTATAGACACGCCTTTACCAAACTGACTGTCAGAAATGCAACAAATCAGTGACTGTCCCGATGAAAACCTGTAAGCAATGATGCTATTGTTCACAAATTATGACAAACAGCTCTAAGATAATTGTTTCTACTTTTGGCACAAGGCCAGTAATTATCCCAGTGTATTACTGGTACTTTATTTTACCGACCCCGTAAGGATGAAAGGCAAAGTTAACCTCGGCGGGATTTGAACTCTGAACATAAAGGGCCGTAAGTCTTTGCTGCAAAGCATGGTGTCCGACCCTCTACCGACACTGCCAATCCACTAAGATAATATCTATAAAATAATAAACATGTTTATATATTTGTTTTGCAAAATTCTAGATGTGAAATTGTATTTTGCACTTCTTCATCAGCATCACCGTTTACATCCTTTTCCATGTTGAAATGGACCAAATGTGTGGTGACGTTCTGAGACTTGACAGGTCAGTTGAACACATCTTGCTCATATGTTTCATTTTGGCATGGTTTCTATGGCTGGATGCCCTTCTTCATAACAACCACTTTACAGTGTGTGCTGGATGTATTTTATCATGTCACCAGTACTACCACTTCGCAGAGTGTACTGGGTGCATTTTATTGTTTAACAGAAAACATGGAGAAAGCATAAATGAAGAGGAGGCACGCAGGACAATAGTCATCAAATAGAGTCACAGGTTGTGAAGAAAAAACTTTGGAAAATTAATTAATTAATTAATTAATTAGCTGATTGATCGATAAATAATCTGATTGATTAATAAAACAAGTGAAAAACAATTGGCACATACATGTGTTTTTGATTGGCAGTATGACTGATGGGCCTATATCAGTTTCAATAAGTATTCCAATTGTTTAAACAACAGAACAGCCTGCTTGAGAATTTAACATGCAAGTGGCTGAGCATTCCACATATTTTCCTCAATATTCATTCCTTTCTCCTTTATTTTAGCTCTCAGATTCAGCATGACAGTGTGTGACAAGGCTGGTCCATTAAATTACAGCTACAGTCCATCTCACAGACTTCCAAATTATTTTCGCCTCCTCAATTTCACTAACGAGGTATCGGCCGAGCTGAGGCAATGGTAAATGACACTTGCCCAAGGTGCCACACAATGAGATCAAAACACAGACCTAATGATTGTGAAGTGAACCTCTAAATAATTTGGCCATGCTATGTTGTCACCAGTGTGACCATCCTAAAGTATAACAAACATTTATTTACTCTAACTACCATTAACTAACTACCGTATTAAAGTTGGTGGTGAAAAACTGGTAACAAGGGAGGAATAAACACTCCTTACTCTTTTACACATTGGTAGTCATCCTCCATGTCTTTTAATAGTTGCTCCATCCGACTCTTTTCTTTAGCAAGTTCTTCATTCAACTGTTCCAACTCCTGTAAATATAACAATGCTATTTTAAAAACAAAACAACCAAATGCTATTTTAGATCTTCCAAACTATCACAAATTGCAGTTATTACCAGCCCTTCGGTGAAACTTATTAATAAATAAACAAATTTTAATTATATTTCATAATATAAAACAACCACAAAACACACACTTAAACACAACCTCCCCAACAACCTGCAAAGGTTATTTCAAAAGTAATATTTTCATATATTAAAAAGAAAAAAGAAAAAAAAAGCATACTGTATATACTTGTGTAAGTTGTACATTTTTCCATGAAAATATATGAAAAACAACATTGTAACTTTACTCAATTCAAAATAGATGGTACATTATAAATGTAGTATGTAAAAGGGGGGTGCAACTTTATTAGTGTGGCTTTTATACAGTATATCTTTTTGCTGAGAAATTAGATCCATTACAGTATTGGTTATTCTAGTAATTACTGTTCAAACATCAATCTTGTACTGTTGTACAAATGAGTTTGTGATTAGGTACTTACATTTTAATGGGTAACCTTCAACAGTTTGTGGGGAGAGATGTGAATGAATTCTTATGATTTGCCAGAATATATAAATATTGCAAAAGAGGAATGTGATTTTTGTATTAAACAAACAACTGGACACAGTATCATTGATAGAGAGATAGGAAACACAGACAGATCAACTGTTGTCCGTGTGTGTGTGTGTGTGATTGTGTCAGTGTGTATGTGCCTATGTCTATGTGTGTTGTGTGTATGCCTGTGTTTATGTATGTCTGTGTCAGCCTTGCCTACAAAGTATCACTGAAATGTAAATACTCACATCTGCTCTTTGTTTAGTATCAGACAAAGCAATAACTTCATTTTGTAGCCGATCTGCAAGAGAATTTACATTACATGTAAGTTAGATATTACATAACCTGACATGTCAAATAAATATTGCATTATTGCAGTTGTTAGTATTTTCAAAACTGCTTAATAACTTTCACCATATAGTCTTCACATTGATCCTAAGGTAAGCTAATAATAAATAAACCTTCGTCGGCTTTGATGATGAGTGTTCCTGTTATTTGATCAATGAAACTGAATACACAAGAAATTCACATACAAGTGTCAGTGTATTCCACAAACATGTGTAACCTTAGTGTAATTGTCAGAGAAATTCAACCTCACACAGCATGTGACAAGGTTGGGCCTTTGAATTACAGGTACACCCCACTCAAAGTGATTCCATAGTTTCCATTGAAAGGCTTAGGTTGACCTGAGACTATGGAAAATAACCTGCAGATGATCAGAGTAGATATCATCTGTTATCAATATCACCAGTTTATGATCAGCATAGATATTTGTATCAATGTCACCAGTGTATGATCAGGGTAGATATAATAAGTTATCAATGTCACTAGTTTATAATCAGGGTAGATATCATGTTATTAATGTGACTAGTTTATGATCAGGGTAGATATCATGTTATTAATGTGACTAGTTTATAATCAGGGTAGATATCATGTTATCAATGTGATCAGTTTATGATCAGGGTAGATATCATGTTATCAATGTGACCAGTTTATGATCAGGGTAGATGTCATATGTTATTAATGTGACCAGTTTATAATCAGAGTATATATTTGACCAGTGTATGAAGGAGCGACTGTAGAAGCCAGAGATATAAACATTTCTTCACTGATCTAAACTAATATATGTGATTTAATGACATATAGAGCTCACTTACCATAATAGGTCTGTTTATCATGAGCCATCTGTTGTCCTTGTGTTTCTAATTGTTTAATCATTAGGTTCCCCAACTGTAAACACTTCCAAGTCCTGGAAAGAGGTAAAGACACAGACAGAATGAACCCTTTTGATACCAAACAGCCAGAAACAACTGCTTGCTTTATGATACAAAACCATTTATTTTAAAGTGTTTATATTTATCAAAAACCTTTCTATCATAATTTTATGCAAGGATCTTTGTTAAGTTATGTTTGAAACATCAGCTTAATAAATATCAGTTTGTTATACTTCTAAATCCCTCTAAATTTTTTTATTATTTTTAAAATTATTGAAAATTTTAGGCAAAAATACGGTAACAAAATAGTTAAATAAACTAACAAATAGTTTAAAGGAAGCAGACAAAAGATATAAGCAACAATTTGAGATGGAAAAGACCAACAGGTTCACTGAGAGGATTCAAATCCTATATCTGTCACAGCATTATAGGCTCCTCCAGACAAAGCAATGAATGCACTGGAGGCCTACAGACACATCCATAGCATACATAAATTAGCATTGGGGCGCTAGGTCCTGTGAGCTTCCCAAGCAACTGCCCAGTGTGTTCATGCCTTAAGACATCACTGCTAACAAGACTTATCTTTTCTATACTGACTGCCAGGCTACTGAACTCTCTTTACACATGACCTCCAAAGCTATCTATCCATCATCAATATTCCGAACTTCAGTTCTTCCTGCAGGCTATCAATGGATTTTTTTCTTTCTACCCCTGTTTGTATGTCCATCTGATGCTATCTCCTCATGGTGACAAACACAATAACCTGCAAGTTTCATTCTCCTCTGTTTTATCTTTTTCATTACTGATGGAAGCTGCTGATACAATTATTTGTGGTTGAATTTCCATTTCCATGAAACATTAAGTGCAATGCCTGACATTTTTATATAGGAGCTGTCAGTTATCTTTTCTAGTTATACCCCATGCTTCTGATCCATACAAGAGAACAAACGCCACTAGATCCGTGTATCTATCACTTACTAAGTAACCTTCTTACAAATATGTCCACTGACAGGACTAGATTGCAGTATTTATGACTTACTGGTTTAGCAACTTACCAACTACACTACAAACACATCTGCCATGAGAAATTTTTTCTACCATTTTAACTATACAGTGGCAAATTGGCAGAGTAATTAGAACACTGGATCTTTTTTTTTAAATACCTTTTCCTTTCATACAATAAAGATATTTTGACTGTCTGCTACACTCATATGCCAACTCATCTCTCTCACCAACAATGTGACCTTCTCTCTATCTCTCTCTTCAATAATCTCTTTCTCACCTCACCTATTTCTCTCTCCAACAAGACGTCTCTCTCTCTCTATCTTTCTCCAATAATGTATCTCTCTCACCTCACCTACCTCTCCTTCCCCCTCTCCCCAACAATGTGTCCCAGTGAAATAATAATTGTTTCTACTTTAGGTACAGGCCAGCAATTACCCAGTGCATTACTGGTACTTTATTTTATCGACCCCGTAAGGATGAAAGGCAAAGTCAACCTTGGCAGGACTTGAACTCAGATCGTAAAGGGACGTAACTATGCTGGAAAGCATGGCATCCGACCCTCTACCGATACTGCCAATCCACCGTCCCAGTGAAATAATAATACTTACACTTGGCTTGACTTCCTAAGCATTTCGACCCATCGGTTTCGTTCAAATTCATTCTCGGCTGCCAAAATAATACGACCCTGCAGAGGAGAAAGAGATAAATGTCACTGTAAATTACCGACTTTACTAACAACAACACCAAATGAAACTTACATTTGTCTCTAAAACTCTAAAGTCTGTCTTAAGCCAGAAGGCTCGTTAGGCCAGTGCTTATCCTGGTTTCATAGCATGAAGCGACTGAGAATACAAGACTTCCTCTGGACAGGACGTCAGTCCATTGCAGAGTTAAATCTCCAGCTATTGCTGGTACTCATTTTCAGCTGAGTATACTGGAGCAACGTGAAATGAAGTGTTTTGCTCAAGTACACAACACACAACCCAGCCCAGGAATCGAACCCACAATATTATGATCGTAAGTCCAACACCCTTACCACTAGGCCATGTGCCTCCACCTTTTGTGTACATTTGTATACTGTTGATAATTACAACACTGCTGACAATGACACTATTGATTGTCAACAGCAACAAATAAACAAAAAAGGAAAGGAGCTGCTCTTCAGATTGGATCAAGTAAACTATTTTCATTGCAGATAATATCTGCCGATCACAACTTCTGTTAAGTATCGTCACCTTTCTGGTGAAGGGAGACTGGATTTGAACTGAGAATGCAGAAAGCCAGAACAGATATTGTAGAGCTTTATGTCCAATTCTTTAGTAATTCTGCCAATCCACTGCCCATGGATTGGTATTTTATTTATTGGCATTGAAAGGATGAGAGGAAAAGTTGACTTCAGTGAGATTTGAACTCAGAGCACAGAAAGCTGGAACAAATGCCAAAGGTATTTAATCCGATGCTCTAATGACTGTCAATTTGCTGTCTTTACAACTAGAACAACTCCAAACTGTGCACTACTGATTTTGCCAACAACAACAATTAAACTTACATTTATTTGTGCACTGCTGACAATGAAAGCAAATTGATGAGATGGATCTTGAGTGGCATTCACCTGACAGTCACCTAAGGGGACAATACCCTGCAAGTAGAAAGATAAATACATCAAACCCATATAATATATGGTCATTATGACATGCACATACACACACATATGTAAGAAATGGTCATTATGATATTAGATTATAATCTAATGTAAACTGCATATACTTGTGTATAAGTCATACCTTTTCCTACAGAAGTATGACTTGATAACTCAGTATGTGACTTATCTACTGTGACTATAAAATCTCAATACAAAATATATGGTACATTGTAAATGTATGGAATGAGAGGGTGTGGCTTTATATGGTAGTTATTTAAAAAACAAAATATAATAGAAATACTTTAACTTTCATGACCATATTTTCTAACAAAATACACTATCCACATGTTTCAATTAATTTTTAACACTGCCGCGTCCAAGGCCCAGATCCCATACCCCTGTAGTGACTTACATTCCGAGGGCTCATGGATACATTCTCTGTACGTTGTTTGGCTCAGTTCAGCCAATCGCTATCAGCGTAGGAGAATGTATCTCAACTTCCGCCCCGAGGGAAAAATTCTGCGGCGATTCAAAAATCTCTCTTGCTGCGTTTCTTCTGTGGTCCTAAAGTCCTTGTTTCCCCCCTTTTTTCCTCTCATTTATGGCTTTTATAGGCCTTTTCTCTACTTTCTCACATAGCCAGATTTGACCTTCTTTACCCCTTCTCCATTTGTAATGTTATTTATACAATTGTAAATAAAGCAGAATTAGTTTTTGCTCTAAAATAGCGGATACGTAAATGCATTTGTGAGTTTTATATTGAATAATAATAATAATATTTGATTCACTTGCAAGCAAACAGCCTCATGATGCTATGTGTTTTAGATGACTATTGTCATCCTTTTGTTCTAGCAGTGGCAGAGAGCAACAATCAACAATAATATTGTTTCTGGGTTATTGCTCTTTGTCAAGATTGTTTATCTCTCTTCTCTGTTACACACTAGAACTCTTGAGAATATATAGTATTCTCTAAAGTATACATTGGCTGATTAGCCTAATTTGCATACCAAGCAATTTTACTGCTGGCTTATCCGATATAAAACTCACGAGTGCATTTACATATCCACTATGTTGGAGCAAAAGCTAATTTAGTTTTTAATTTAAGGCAAGAGATACCACTGCTAGAACAAAAGAATGGCGATAGTCATCTAAAAAACATAGCATAATGAGGCTGTGTGCTTGCAAATGAATCGAATATTATTATTATTCAATATAAAACTCACAAATCAATAAATAAAGCAAATTTTCTTAAAATAAATAAATAAACACAATTTATTATTCCTCGGAACCTCACAATGTATTTTGGCAAAATGATACTTTAAAATAGACAAAGACTAAAGTTATATCCATTTTTATAATAATCACGAATTTGGAGAGATTTTGTGAAATAGCTAATTTCTCCATTATAAAGTTGGTGTTTGGAATATAACGGAACAGAAGGGTTTTATGTAAAATTTTGAAAGCTAATATAAATTTAAATAAAATGTTTTAAAATAGACAGTTTTATATCATAGAATTTGGGTTGGTCTCAGGCAAGTTGGAATCAAGAGTTGATAGTTTATAAGGTGCATAACAACACAATTACTTTCTGATTATAATAGTAACCAGTACAACATACAAATATTGACCACATATTTATAGGAAACTTTGCTTTTATTTTACTAGGTCAAATATTTGTTCCGATTCTGTAACAGTATGTGAATGAGTGCATATTGAATATAGCCTTATGTTACAATTACTGTATTGTTTGTTATATGCTGTTATTGTTGTTTAGCCTCAAGTCAGACTTCATCTAGCAAACCTGTGCTCAAAAAGCGTTCCAGTCATGACCTTCCCATCTTATATTTCATATATAGTTGTAACCCAGACTACGTTATCCAATACAGCTGGTTTTAAGAGAGTAGGGTGTGGTTTCAGAGATTTTCCTGCTATTCATAGCAAGTTAAGTGAACATATACAAGCTCCTTACTTAGCCTGTGTTGTTGGTATATATAAATAGTGTTGATTAGTCCCAGGTCTGACAGAATAAACTTATCAAAGGAGTCCCAGTTGTGATCATCACATTTTTTGCATATTTACACAATTATCACAAATAATTTTTATTACACAATTTATCCTTCCATTATTCAAAATGATACAGTGTAATTTAAAGGAATTTATGAGCTTTTTATAGCAACCTGAGTAACCATATAGAGGTTTCCACAAAGGCTTGTGTTGTTGTTATTTAAACATGTATTATTGTATTATATATATTATAATACTTACTGTTTATCATCCATTTCCCGTGCTTGCATGGGTTAGACAGGCTGTCATGTTATGAGACTAGACAGATCAGGTGACCACATCTTTCTCATATGCTCTGTTTTGGGCTTGGTTTTATATGGCTGAATTCCATTCCTAATGCCAAACACTTTACAGCATATACAGAAAGATTTTTTTCATAGTACCAACACTGCCACCATACAGGGTGGACTGGGTGGTTTTGTTATAAGACCAGTATGACCACCATTCAAGATAAACCGGTACTTTTTGTTGTGGCACCAGTATGACCACCTTACAGGGTACTTTTTGTTTTGGCACTAGTACTACCACCTTACAGAATTGACTGGTGATGTTGTCGTACCATCAGCACTATCACTTTAACCCTTTAGCATTTAAACCGGCCATATCCAGCCAGAATTTTCTCACCTCTTTCTTTTCAAATCAGCTGTAACCGGCTGCTCATACTTATGTTATGATATTGTTCTAAAAATAAATAATATCAAAATCTCGTAGATTCGATATGTGGGATAAGTATGTGAGGTAAAGTCTTTACCATGAAAATACAATAGTAAATATAGAGTAATGTAAATGCTAAAGGGTTAAAGAGTGTATTGAATGTGTTTTATCATGTTACCAGTGCAAACGCATTCGAACGCTTGGTGTGTTCTTAGCCCAGCTGAGGATGCAAGGACAAGAATAAGCTGATAGAACAAACATCAGGCTACATGTTACTTAAGTAGGTGGAGGATGCTCTTTCTAGTGTCAACCACTCTGTGTGTGTGTGTGTGTGGGTGGGGGTGGGGGGTTAAAGAACCATTAGTGTGAGGTTACACTTAAATAGAAACTAGAAGAAAAGTGTTTAACAATGATTATGTAATTAATGTTGATTAGTATCAATAATAGTAACTAACAAAACTAGCTTATCTTTATGCAGAAGGTTATTGAGACTATCTCAGAATGAATAGTTTACCTTTGGATGTATGTTTAGGTGTTGTCGCTTATCAATCTCTTTCTTTTCATTCTCTGGATAATATAATAAGTAACCATCTTTGAGGATGAAAAATCTGAAAATTAAAAGAATATTATAGATAATGAACAATTAACAGGAAAACATGTTTATATATATCATGGAAGAATTATTTTAACCATTCAAAACACATACAAAAACTCTTAGATTTGCTTTAAATTTATCATTTATTTCTTAGTAACAAAATTTTCATTACTCTGTGTGAAACAGCATCAGTGGCCAGGTGCCAAATCACAAACAGGACAACAAAAGTTTTCACACCAAGAAATGGTAAATGTAAAGTAAATTTAATAGTTTTTGTGTGTATCTGAATGGCTGAAATTACTCTAAAAAAACGTCTAAAGTCTGTCTCAAGCCTGGAAGCTCATTAAGCCAGTTTCTTTGGCATTAACTGATTGAGAGTACAGGAATTCCCACTAGACAGGACGCCAGTCTGTCACAAGGTTAAACCTACTGCTGGTACTCGTTTTCAGCTGAGTATACTGGAGCAGCATGAAATGAAGTGTTTTATAATAATTGTTTCTACTTTAGGCACAAGGCCAGCAATTACCCAGTGCATTACTGGTACTTTAGTGTTTTATAATAATAATAATAATGAAATTATTGTGTAAAGTGCTCAGGTGCACTACAACTCGTCAAAGGTGTACGTATAGTACATAGAATAATACACAAATGTCAGGGAAGTACATGTGTGTATTTGAACAAGAACACAATGCACAATCCAATCTATGAATCAAACCCACACCATTATGATTGTATGTCCAACACTCTAACAACTAGGCCACACACCTTCATTAAAATTACTCTCCTGTGATGTAATTGCTTTAGATTCTGCACCCAAACTCAAATCATGTCACGTATCATGCAAGTACAACTCTGAAATGTTTGCATAACTTATAGAATAAAACATAGCATAACATAATTTACAATTTACTGGTTGGAAGCAAAGGCCGCAATATGCTAACCAAATGAAATAATAAAGAGGAGAGCATGTATTTATCACATTCAAGGAATTGGGGCTTGGAAGTTATAAAATAATTCAAATAGCATAATATAATTTATTAATTGACAGCAGTATAAAGAAGTGCACAGCAATTAAAGTGGATGGAAGCTTTGGAAGGAGATTTATGAAAATAAAGGACAAAGTAATGAAAATTGACTTTATGTAACAGATGGCAAAGGATGACAATGATTGGCAACAAGCAGTGTTGGAGAAGATTTATCCATCTGAGGAAGCACAGGGCAATAGCTATTAAAATAGTAGTAATGATGGAGGCTAGAGGATATAATATACATATATTTGGGTGACTTGCCCAATATATTTCCGTCTACTGATCTGTAACCTGTAATTGTTGGATATAGTTGACTTTTGTTCATCATGATGTGGATTTACTGGTTGGAGGCAGCTCAAATATTTCTGGGGGAACACAGACCCAAGTACATCAAAGATATATCCTTTGATCAGGGTTTAGTTCAATTGATAAATGAGCATCAAGTCAACAGTTTATCCAATTGAACTTCACTGTCATTGTGTCTACACATAAAAAACTGATAGGAAAAGATATCTCAAAGGATCGATAAGTCAACCTCTCTAGTGTTGGCCATCTACATGATAAACACACCCAGTACACTCTGTAAGATGGTTTGTGATAAGAAAGACATATAGAAAACCTACCAAACAAAGGATTGGAAGGATTATTCAGCTGTGTCAAAGACATGACAGTCCCCCTAGTGCTGGTGCAATGATAAAATGAACTTGGTAGAGCATATAAATGTTTTGCAAGTGAGATGTGGGCCTCTGGCACATCTGAAAGGTCAGGAGCTCCACTTGAGTACTGACTCGGTCTGTGATAATCCATCAAATTCTAGCTAGCAGGGAAAATAGATGTTGAATGATGAATATGATGATGGTGATGATGATAATAATGATCTCCATTTTAGTAAAATATTTAGGAGCATCTTTCAAGGCAGTATATTGCATCAGTCTCTTGTTGGCTTTCATCAGGTACACATAATCTAATGTGTTCAATTACTATGACAGCTAATTTGAAAGGTAATTATAGTGACAGATAACATCAAAGGTAACTATGGTGATAAGGTAATATGATAGCAGCAATAAATGTACTTTTATTAACATCAGTGATGTGAGAGGATTACAATTAGAATGCAAATTTGGGTCAAGAATTTGATGTCTACTTCTATTTTACGAGAGAGAGAGAGAGAGAGAGAGAGAGTGTGTGTGTGTGTGTGTGTGTGGTGGTGGTGTTTTGACTGCAAGTTGCAAAAAGGTGTCAAGCTAGTTTGCAACTGTATCAATGGTACGTTATCTTTCTTCCTCACTCTTAGAGGAAGAGATAAGATACCCAGATGCTAAATTCTTCATTCCTTATAGGCAGTTTGAACTTAGGAGAGTTTCTAGAAACTCTCCTATCACAAGAATGTTTATTATTTTGTTCTTTTACTGGTTTCACTCATTAGGCTGTGGCCATGCTGGGGTACCACTTTGAAGGGATGAAGTTGATCATATAGACCCCAGTACTTTTTTCAAGTCAGGTACTTTTTGATCTATTTTTGTCAAACTGCTAAATTACAGGACATGAACAGACAGACACACACACACACACACATTTGTATGTGACTGGTATTGTATATTGCATCATATGTGAACTGTTCATATAAATACACATTTTAGTAGCCTCACTATGAATTTTAGAAGTGCTGATTTATCCTCCACTATCTTAGAAACCAAAAGAGAGCACTCTGATGGTACTGTTTCTGGTTCTTTAACCATTGTCAGAGGAGCTAACTCCTCTTGGATGCTAAGACAAAACTAAGCTAAAAGCTTATAGTTTTTATGCTTATTAACATTGGTTGATGAAGCTCATTTGTATACAGAGCAAAAGCTGGCAGGCTCTAATTAATGAGAGGTAATGATGCTCTGACATAGCATGTCAGAGCACCACTACCTCCCACACACACGCACACATATATATATATATATATTCTCAGCTTAGTGGTTAGAGCTTTCTGGCTTAGTGGTTAGAGCATTGGCCTTGCAATCGAAAGGTTGTGAGTACAATTCTCAGACCGGGTGATGTGTTGTTTCCTTGAGCAAGGCACTTTATTTCACATTGCTCCAGTTTACTCAGCTGTAGAAATGAGATGATAGGGACTGGGATCCCTATCATTCCACTGCAAAGTGGTCGTGGAGGTGCTACGGCAAAAAAGCACCCAGCCCACACTGTAAAGTGGTCGTGTAGGCGCCACGGTAAAAAAGCACCCAGCACACACTGTTAATGAGGTTGGTGTTAGGAAGGGCATCCAGCTGTAGAAATCAAGCCAGAATCAGTTCCCGTCCCACCCTTGCAAGCAGGGAAAAGTGGACGTAAAATGAAATGATGATGATGATATATAGTAATAATAAAAAATGTGAAAACTAAAATCCGAAGAGGGCTCGATATGGATTATATATAAATATATATAAAAATCGTAGAGCAAATATTTATTAAAATAACAGATTAAAATTTAAGCAAAGAATCGCTGCTTTCACCCTTAACGGGATCTTCTGAAACTCAGAAGATCCCGTTAAGAGTGAAAGCAGCGATTCTTTGATTAAACTTTAATCTGTTATTTTAATATATATATATATATATATATATATATACAATGAGCTTCTATACAGTTTTTGTGAACCTAATTTTTATCACAGAGTATTGGTCAATGTGCCGCACAGTAGGACTGAACCTGAAACCATGTGGTTGTGAAGCAAATTCCTTAAACACATAGCCATGCCTGCAGCATATTTCTATAAGCAGTTTGGAACAAATCTAATTTATTTGTTATAATCTATATATGTTTACATTCTGGTGGTTATTTTTCCTACTTATGGCAATCTAAACCTGCCGCCATCTTTGATGATCTTGGCAATGTCTTCTGAGACAGCTGATATAAACTGATTAGTTAATACCAAAGCAATCTAAGCAAACTGGCCACTATTTAGAAGCTGTTTGCTTTGTTGTTCTACGTTGTGTTCTGTATCCCCCCCCCCCCCACACACACATACACCAAATACAGATTAATATTCTCACTATATTATCTTTCATAATATTTATGCCAATCATTTCTATTATTGTAATTTTTCAAATTACATCAGATAGAATGGTTGGTTCAGGTTCTCTGTAGTCTGAGTTCAAATCCCATTGAGGTTAGATTTGTCTTTTATCCTTTCAAGGTTACCAGTTCAGTATTGGGGGGGGGGGGGGGGGGGGTCAATCTTTCTTCTATGTCTGTTTCTCACTTGCCCTCTAACTATCTCTCTTTCTTGCCTTCTCTGGAAGAAATAAGCTGTGTTCAGACCTGGAGAGGGATGGGCCCCACTAGGTTTAAAGTGCCCAAGAAAAGCCACATGTCATTGATGGAATTATGGGATCACATATACACACAAGTTTTCATATAAACATTGAGTGACCACATAAACTTTATAGTAGAATTAGCAGTTGTTCAAGACTGAAGAACTTTTCTGGCTCTCAAGTAGAAAGCCAGTCTTCATGTAATGATAACTGGCTTTCTACTTGAGAGCCAGAAAAATTCTTCAGTCTTGAACAACTGCTAATTCTACTATAAAGTATATGTGGTCACTCAATCTGGTAAAAACAGAAACTAGATTTCCTTCAGATCATACTATACTGTTTTTAAAAAGCCAGGATTTGTTAAGCATCTTGTTTGGTGCTCTAACATTGGTAAACCCATCATTCTGAATTGATGCTTTATTTTATCAACCCTCTCCCATCCAAGTTAACATCAAGATTTGAACTCAGAGTGAAAAAAACTGAGACAAATATTTTTCTTCTATGCTTTAACCCTTTAGCTTTTAAACCGGCCATATCCAACCAGAATTCTCTCACCTCTTTCTGTTCAAACCAGCTGATGTTAATGTATTGTTCTCAAAATAAATAATATCAAAATTTCATAGCTTCGATATTATGTGAGATAATTATGTCAGATAAAGCCTTTACCGTGAAAATATAATAGTAAATATAGATTAATGTAAATGTTAAAGGGTTAATGACTTTGCCAATTCACAGTTGGTTGAAAGAAGCTACTTCATTTCATTTACATTGTTAATACTTTAGAAAGACATTCATGCTACAACACAATTCTCTTCTACAAATCTGACTATGCCAAATTATCAAATCAATACTGGACATAAATTAATCTACGTTAAACAGGTTTAAGTTTCAAAATTAAGTCCAGAAGGGTTTTGAATTGAATATCATCATTAATGAATAAACCAGGCAATGTTTACAAAAAAAAAAAAATATAAGTATATATATGGAGGCACATAGCTTAGTGGTTAGAGCATTGGCCTTGCAATCGAAAGGTTATGAGTTCAATTCTCAGACCGGGTGATGTGTTGTTTCCTTGAGCAAGGCACTTTATTTCACATTGCTCCAGTTTACTCAGTTGTAGAAATGAGATGATAGGGACCCCAGTCCCTATCATTCCACTGCAAAGTGGTCGTGGAGGTGCCACGGCAAAAAAGCACCCAGCACTCACTGTAAATGAGGTTGGTGTTAGGAAGGGCATCCAGCTGTAGAAATCAAGCCAGAATCAGTTCCCGTCCCACCCTTGCAAGCAGGGAAAAGTGGACGTAAAATGAAATGATGATGAATGATGATATATATATATTTTTGATGAGATAATTAACCCTTTTGTTGCAATATTCTAATGAAAGACACTGCCATTGATTTTCAAGTCATTTAAAAAAATATTAAAGAAATTGGAGGGATTTCGTAATATTTCTCATTAATAAGCTGGTATTAAGATTTTACGCAAAATTATGATGAAGATTTTTAGACAAATATAACCACTTTAAAACAAACAGTTTCGTATTGGGTGGTTTTAGGCAGTTCGATATAAAAAATGTTAAATAGACTTTCTTAATGAATAAAGCCTGTGTGCTGTCACCAAGTAATGCTGCAAAGAAAGCTAATACTTAATTTTTGCCAAGATATTTAGCTCAAAGTCCTGTGTTGCATGAAACTATAAACAAGACATTCTTGAAAAGTACAAAACAGCACTTAAAATTTTAAGTCTTACACTCTTACACTGTAAATTTTCACAATGATCTCTTCCCTAGTAAAGACACTACAAACGTTTGAATTAACAAACCCATTTTAAAATACTAGAAGTAAACTGAAAAAATAAAATCAGAAATAGCTGTATAGTAAACTATATCTTGAAAACAGCTGAAGACTGAGAATCTATTCAGTAACAATATTGATTTCATCATCAATTAAAAAAACGATTAACTTTAAATCATTTGTAGATTGAAAAAATAAAAGTGAAAAAAAAAGTGAAGTTAAAATTACATTTAAATACTATTTTTTAAATTTATTTCTACATGAAAGTAGTGGTGGTGGCATCTTTTAAATTTATATTTTTTCCTTGTTACTTTTGAAGAGAAGAGGTTGTGTTATTATTTATATGTTTATTCTAATTAAAATACAGGAATGTTTCTTGATTTATGGGACAGTTTCAGATTTCACGCTACTCATAATTTCACAGCCACAACCCATATTGCTATTTTAATTGTACTTGCATCAGCTTTCCACCTTACAAGCTTAGCAGCAGTATAGCTGAAGTTCATGGTTGCCTGGAGCAGTTCCTCAGTTTTTCCCCAACCTCCATTGTGCATGAAAATACAATTCAGGAGACTAAAATTAGCATTAACTACATGGATTCCTTATCCTGATCAGTTTATATATGCTTTTTAAATAATAGCATGTGCTGGACAAGACTTTTTGAGGCCAGCAACTGGTTGCTCTTACAGACGTAAATACTGGTTTATACTGGTTTATTTTTTTAAAAGTAAAGCATGGATAAACACACATTGAACTGCTGATTCAAAAATGTTCAAGTGGGAAATAAACAAATGCCATTGTCTATAGTGATGAATTGTGGTAGTGCACTGTCGCCATATTGTGTTAAAAGCCTCCAATGAATTTCAGCCCCTTAGACACCTTCTGACCAGAGAAATCAGATCACTGCTCTTTGATCCTCCTTGGTGCACACTGCTAGTGGAGCAGCTATTTTTACACTGTAACAGCAGCAAAAAACTAGTGCGATCAAACTCAAACTTTGACAACGTGACCACAATAGTACCAACTATAACTATGCATGAGCAGAAGGCAGTATGACAAATCTAAAGATATGTTATGGCAAAAGTGTGGATAATTTTTGACTTACCCTCGCATATATATATATCAGAAGATATGGAGGTTTCCCCTTATGCTGGTTAATTAGTATTTGTATGGATTGAATATGCAAACAAAAGGTAAAATAACAGAAGGGACACTCCAATTCGGCACTCCTAGATGATTGCGTAACAGCGTTGAAACATGTGTTAGGGAATATGATATAATAAATCTTTCTTCAAATCTTATCTCTTCTTGCTAAGTTTTTCCTAATGCTCTCTCTCCCTCTCTCTCTCTCTCTCTCTCTCTGTCTCTCTCTCTCTCTCTATATATATATATATATATAGAGCCTTGTAAGCATAAGATTTAAGTTTATATGCAAATGTATGCCGTGACCAATGGATGGTAGCGGCAGGAACCACCCTGTGAAAATTTATCAGCTCCCTCCTTTCCAGTTTGCCTGCTCTGCTTCTCTGCCCCGTGGTCCCAGAAGAAATATGAACAACCACCCAGATGAATAGAATTGAATTTAACCAATTTCACACCAATCCACTTGATACGGCTCCTGAGTCGAGGATATAAAACTTGCTTTAACCCTTTAGCCTTTACATTACTTTATATTTACTATTGTATTTTCATAGTAAACACATTTCACATAATATCGAATCTATGAGATTTTGATATTATTTATTTTGAGAACCATACCTTAACATAAGTATGAGCAGCTGGTTACAGCCGGTTTGAACAGAAAATGGTGAGAGAATTCTGGCCAGATATGGCCGGTTTAAATGCTAAAGGGTTAATGTATTCATATTTAAATTAAAACTTTCCATGATAATTCGTTTATAATTTTTTTTCTCCCTTTTTTAATATGTAAATATTTATGAATTGTAAATTTCTTTTATTTCAAAATAAAATTATTTATGTTCTTTTATTTTGTTATTAGTTTCAGTCACTAGGCTGCAGACATACTATCGCAACACTTTAACCCTCTTGCATTTAAACCGGCCATATCTGGCCAGAATTCTCTCACCTCTTTCTTTTCAAACTATCCATAACTAGCCACTCATAATGATGTTAAGGTATTGTTCTCAAAATAAATAATATCAAAATCTCATAGATTTAATATTATGTGAGATAACTTTGTGAAGTAAAGCCTTTACCACAAAAATACAATAATAAATATAGAGTAATGTAAATGCTAAAGGATTAATGGGATTTAATCAATCATATCAATGCCAAAACTTATTTTTTATAGCCTGGTATTTATTTCACTGATTGCTTTTTGTCAAACTGCTGAGTTACAGGCCATAGACACAGACACACATACATCTGATAGGCTTCTGTAGTTTCCACCTACCAAATTCAATCACAAAGCATTGGTAAACCCAAGCTGCCATGCAATGGGTCTGAACCTAAAACTATGTGGCTGCAAAGCAAACTCCTTAACCACACAGCCATGTCTGCACTTATGTTTTTATAAGGACATCATGTTATATTATGTGAGGCTATGGTAAGTTATATTCCAAACACCAACTTAAACAACGGAAAAGTTATTTTACTATATTCAAAATCCTTGATTGTTTTCAAACTAATTGAGATATCTAATGTATTGTTTAATTAGAAATATAGTGTGGTTAAGGGGTTAAGTTTTTTCACCATTAATTCCATTCAAATGTTCATTCTAATAAATGGAGGTGAGGCAGTGAATGTTGGTATAATAATTAAACCTCAAACAATATATAGTTTGACATTTCATCACAAAATCTAATTTGGTTTAATGGAGCAGGAAATGAGAGATAATCTTGTGACATAATATGCTTAAAGTATGTAAAGGTCTTGGTGTGTATACAAACATCATCATCATCATCATCAGGTTTAGCGTCCGTGTTCCACGCTTGCATGGGTTTGGACGGGGGTTTTCCCACTTGAGGCAAGAGAACATATATACATACACACATGTATATGTATATCACATATACATATACACACACACATACATACATAGATGGAGTGGCGAGGGATAATGAGGAAGCCAGAACAATCTGGAATGCATTATGGAAGATGAAAATAACAACAAATAAGGAGCAATATTGGTGGATCAAAAAAGTAAAAGCTGCCACTAAACTAAAGCACAGCTGGCCTGATATTGTTATTTGAGATATTGTTATTTGAAGTTAGCTGCCAACTTGCTATTAATGTAGTAAGAATAATACAAGAGATGGAGAATATCTTTGGACTATTGATAAGGAGTTTGTAAATCCAGTATCCAAAATATACAGTCAGTTTCATACTGATTATTATTGGAACAACAGGATATACTCCAATTCGTCTTGACCAAAGTATGACTGAATTTGGACTTATAGTGAAAGAATGTATCTCTTTAAATCATAAGTTATAAATGGCTGTGATATCTGAAACTTTAAAAATCTGTAAAACAATTTTACATTTTACAATTCAAAGGATGAATGATTGCACAAGTGACAATGAAAATTTCCTTTTCTGGGAAACCTTGCCACTGGGAAAATGACCAGTCAAAAATAAACTCTAAATTAAGCAACAAACATTAACTGAAGAAAGAACTCAGTATATGATGTATAATGTATGAATGTAAAATGTATGGTGAATAATGCATGGTATATAATATATGGTGTATAATGAATGAATAAAAAGTGTTAATAGCTGTTGTTATATGTTAGTAGCTGTAGCTGTTGTTATATATTAGCATGGAAATAACAAACTTTTGGAAACAAGTGCAAAATAAATCTTTAAGAGAAAGGAATACTGTTGCCATGCAACAGTGATAAGGAGGAGGTGAGGAAAGAGTAAGGGGGAAGTAAATAAAACCAAAACACCAACCTCAGTAGGTTGTTACAGATTTATATATCAATGATATAAATACAGATATACTGGGTTCGAATACAGACTTATATATCAATGATATAAATAGATATACGGCATTCAAAAACAGCGGTGAACTGGACTCCGCCTGGCGACGAACGTTCCGGAAGGACCTGATGGCAGCCAACATCACCTGGCACAGTCTCGGAAAAGTTGCCGCTGATCGTAACCGTTGGCGAGTACCTACTGCTCGATGCACCGAACAGCGCGGAAGAATCTAAAACTAAGACTAAGATACTGGGTGTGTGTGTATGTGTATATATATATATATATATATATATATATATATATATATATATATATATATAAATAACGGGGGGAACCAGATGGATCATAACCAGTTCAGAAATAGCCGTCGAAACGATTTGAGCTCTGCCGTCGGGGGTCTTGAACATTTTCCTATATATATATACACACTACACACACACCCAGTATATCTGTATATATATATATATATATATATATACATTTATTTATTTATTTGAATGTGTTAATTTAATTTACACAACTTTTTATGCAAAAAATAATTTTTTCACTTCTGTTAATATGGTTTAAGTTTTTAATAACTAGATCTTCTCTTGGTTTTTGATGTATTTATTACTGAATTAAGCTTCCATAATTTTTGTATTGTTTTTTCATAATATATTTTATTAATGTTAATCTTATAATTGTTGTTACTTCAATTAATAAGTATTATTAAACTTATAAGCTCTAGTTGTATTCCTATATTATTTAGTGTGTAGTATATATGTATCAGTGTGTAAAGGTCAAGCAAAATATTTTTTAGTCATTGCGCGTTGTATCTTTGTTACTAATAATTTTTTATTGTGTCTTTAGTCTTCCATAAAGTTTTAACTGTATTTTAAATTTGTTTACCATTTCAGAATGGAGATGTTGCAGACATGATGTTGGTAAATAATTGTTACAGGGAAATAATTGTTACAGGTAAATAATTGCTCAGGCGCACTACAACTTGTCAAAGGTGCATGTATAGTACATAAAATAATATACAAATGCCAGGGAAGTGAATAGTGTATGAGTCATGATATACATGTATGTATGTGTATGGAGGGGGAATATTAGGTGTAGTGTTGAATCTCAGGAAGCATGGAGGTTTTAAAGGATGCAGTGTCTCGACAGCTAACAACTGATGCAGGTAGTTTGTTCCATGCTTCAGCAACTCTGAGCGTGAAAAATGTTTCCGAAAGTCATGGGAGCTGTGCTGTTTTCTGACTTTGTGGGCATGTCCACGTGTGTTAGACACATGGATATCAAAAAGGTACTCAGGGTTGTTGTTGGCAAGATGGCCAATAATTTTGTGGGTGTTTACCAGACGTCGGAGCTTCAATGTATCCATGCCCAGGGAAGCAAGGCGTTCAGAGTATGGTAGATGCCTGATGGAGGGTATTCGCTTGGTTGCACATCTCTGAACAGTTTCCAGGTGGTCAATGTTCTGAGCAAGATAGGGGTTCCAGACTGGTGTTGCAAATTCTAAGTGTGGCTGCATGATAGCTATATTCAGCTTTAAATAGATAGCTGGAGAGCGGCTGACAAAGGTCTTGCTGAGTGATGCTAAGATACCCTCGGCCTTCTTGACAATTTTAGAGACGTGCTTCGTCCAATGCAAATTGCTGCTGACCATAATGCCCAGGTGACGTTCACAAGAAGACTTCTTGATATTAGTGTTGTGGAGGGAGTATGTGGACGCTGGGTTTTTACTCCCAAAATGCATGGTGGTACACTTGTCCACAGCTAGCTTGAGTTGCCAGTCTGAGATCCATTGTTGCATTGTGTCCAGGTCAGATTGCAGGCAAGATCTATAGTGTTCAGGATCTGTCCTTTTTATCTCAAGGTACATCTGCATTTCAGTACTGTGGCATTCTTTAAGTTGGCATCTATGTCATTAATATATGCCACAAACAAAAGGGGGCCAAGAACAGATCCCTGTGGTTTGTTTATTTATTTTATATATGATCTGTGATACTGTAAAACTACTGTGATTGGAAATTTACCAATTGGGTTAAACTCTGAACTGTCTTTTACCTATCTTACTGTGGACTATAAAATGATATAGTAATAATAATAATGCTTTATTAACTGGCTTACCAATGCACATTGTGAATTTATTTGTCCTAGGTGCCAGGGAGACACTCGGCATATATCTCAGAAACAATAATGAAGGAAAATAAGAACAATGATAATAATAATAATAGTAATAATTGTTTCTACTTTTTGGCACAAGGCCAGCAATTATCCCAGTGTATTACTGGTACTTTATCTTATCGGCCCCGTAAGGATGAAAGGCAAAGTTAACCTCGGCGGGATTTGAACTCAGACCATAAAGGGCTCTTTGCTGCAAACCATGGCGTCCGACTCTCTACCGATACTGCCAATCCACCGCCCTATTATATAATAATAATAGTAATAATAATAATAATAAATGTGAAGACTAAAATCCAAAGAGGGCTCGATAAGGATAAATATATATCAAATATATAAGAACCATAGAGCAAATATTTATTAAAATAACAGATTAAAGTTTAAGCAAAGAATCACTGCTTTCATCCTTAACAGGATCTTCTGAAACTCAGAGTTTCAGAAGATCCTGTTAAGGATGAAAGCAGTAATTCTTTGCTTAAACTTTAATCTGTTATTTTAATAAATAATTAATATATATATATATATGTATGCGGTTGACGGCTGAGAGAAAGAAGTACTCAATACTGAAGCAGAAGTTTAAATATTCATATATTAAGGCTAAATACTGTGTCTTGTTACTCTGGAGTTTTGCCTGTTTATCACAGGGTCATTTTATCTGATGACTGTGATAAACAGGCGAAACTTCAGAGTAATAAGACTCATTATTTAGCCATAATAAAGTGAATATATATATATACACAATACAATTAATGATATATAAGATTATTCCATACTACCCAACTGTACCCCTGCTCCTCTCAACCCCAAATCCTTATGTTATATATGCCCAGTGGTGTGAGAGTTTTAGTTTGGCTGGTTGGTTAGTTAGCTAGCATCTGGTGTCGCTTGTCACCAGATGATGGTGGTGGAGATGGTGAGGGAAGTGAAAATCTAGTCCCTACACTTGTTTCCAGAAGAGCCTCCCTCCACACCTTCCTGGCCCTTCCAGGGATACAAGAATGTGTGTTTGTTTCTGAACTAGACAATTTCTGAACAATATCTCCCAGTAATCAAGTCAAACTAAATCATATGGTTTTGATCCTAGTATTAGACATACATACACACGCACACACACACACAGAGCTACCCACTCACATACACACACAGCCACACTATCACCCATGTATACAGTCATGCATATACACTTACACAGTCATACACAAATACAGACAGAAAAACAAAGCTACCCCCACATACACAAACACATATTTAGAACCATGCATGCACACTTACAGTCACAAACATAGCCATACATACAGAGCTACACACACTGTCACACACTACCACACACACAGAGCTACACACACTGTCACACACAGAGCTACATACACTGCCACATACAGCCACACACAGAGCTACACACACTGCCACAAACACACAGAGCTACACACACTGCCACACACATACAGAGCTACACACACTGCCACAGACATACAGAGCTACACACACTGTCACATACAGAGCTACACACACTGCCACATACAGAGCTACACACACTGTCACACACAGAGCTACACACACTGCCACACACATACAGAGCTACACACACTGCCACAGACATACAGAGCTACACACACTGCCACACACATACAGAGCTACACACACTGACACACACATACAGAGCTACACACACTGACACACACATACAGAGCCACACACACTGTCACACATACAGAGCTACACACACTGTCACACATACAAAGCTACACACACTGCCACACACATACAGAGCTACACACACTGCCACACACACAGAGCTACACACACTGCCACACACAGAGCTACACACACTGCCACATACAGAGCTACACACACTGCCACACACATACAGAGCTACACACACTGCCACATACAGAGCTACACACACTGTCACACACAGAGCTACACACAGTCACACATACAGAGCAAAACACACTGTCACACACAGAGCTACACACAGAGCTACACACACTGTCACACACAGAGCTACACACACTGTCACATATACAGAGCTACACACACTGCCACACACATACAGAGCTACACACACTGTCACACATACAGAGGTACATACACTGTCACACATACAGAGCTACACACACTGTCACACATAGAGCTACACACACTACCACACATACAGAGCTACACACACTGCCACACACATACAGAGCTACACACACTGCCACACATACAGAGCTACACACACTGCCACACACAGAGCTACACACACTGTCACACATACAGAGCTACACACACTGCCACACACATACAGAGCTACACACACTGCCACACACAGAGCTACACACACTGTCACACACACAGAGCTACAAACACTGTCACATATACAGAGCTACATACACTGCCACACACATACAGAGCTACACACACTGCCACATACAGAGCTACACACAGTCACACACAGAGCTACACACACTGCCACACATACAGAGCTACACACACTGCCACACACAGAGCTACACACACTGCCACATACAGAGCTACACACAGTCACACACAGAGCTACACACACTGCCACACATACAGAGCTACACACACTGCCACACACAGAGCTACACACACTGCCACATACAGAGCTACACACACAGTCACACATACAGAGCTACACACACTCCCACACACAGAGCTACACACACTGTCACACACAGAGCTACACACACTGTCACACACAGAGCTACACACACTGTCACACATACAGAGCTACACACACTGCCACACACACAGCCACACATACAGAGCTACACACAAAGCTACACACACTGTCACACACAGAGCTACACACACTGTCACACACAGAGCTACACACACTGTCACACAGAGAGCTACACACACTGTCACACACATACAGAGCTACACACACCGTCACACAGAGAGCTACACACACTGTCACACATATACAGAGCTACACACACTGCCACATACAGCTACACACACTGTCACACACAGAGCTACACACACTGCCACACACACAGCTACACACACTGTCACACACTGTCACACATACAGAGCTACACACACTGTCACATACAGAGCTACACACACTGTCACACACACTGCCACATACAGAGCTACACACTGTCACACACAGAGCTACACACACTGTCACACAGAGAGCTACACACACTGTCACACACATACAGAGCTACACACACTGCCACACACAGTCACACACAGAGCTACACACACTGTCACACACAGAGCTACACACACTGTCACACACAGAGCTACACACACTGTCACATACAGAACTACACACACTGCCACATACAGAGCTACACACACTGTCACACATATACAGAGCTACACACACTGTCCCACACAGAGCTACACACACACAGAGCTACACACACTGTCACACATACAGAGCTACACACACTGCCACACATACAGAGCTACACACACTGTCACACATACAGAGCTACACACACTGTCACACATACAGAGCTACACACACTGCCATACATACAGAGCTACACACACTGTCACACATACAGAGCTACACACACTGTCACACATACAGAGCTACACACACTACCACACACATACAGAGCTACACACACTGCCACACACAGAGCTACACACACTGCCACATACAGAGCTACACACACTGTCACACATACAGAGCTACACACACTGTCACACATACAGAGCTACACACACTACCACACACATACAGAGCTACACACACTGCCATACATACAGAGCTACACACACTGTCACACATACAGAGCTACACACACTGTCACACATACAGAGCTACACACACTACCACACACATACAGAGCTACACACACTGTCACACACAGAGCTACACACACTGTCACACATACAGAGCTACACACACTACCACACACATACAGAGCTACACACACTGCCACACACAGAGCTACACACACTGCCACATACAGAGCTACACACACAGTCACATACAGAGCTACACACACTGTCACACACATACAGAGCTACACACACTGCCACACACATACAGAGCTACACACACTGTCACACATACAGAGCTACACACACTGTCACACACTGCCACATACAGAGCTACACACACTGCCACATACAGAGCTACACACACAGTCACACACAGAGCTACACACACTGCCACATACAGAGCTACACACACTGTCACACAGAGAGCTACACACACTGTCACACACAGAGCTACACACACTGTCACACATACAGAGCTACACACACTGCCACATACAGAGCTACACACACTGTCACACAGAGAGCTACACACACTGTCACACACAGAGCTACACACACTGTCACACATACAGAGCTACACACACTGTCACATACAGAGCTACACACACTGCCACATACAGAGCTACACACACTGTCACACACATACAGAGCTACACACACTGCCACATACAGAGCTACACACACTGTCACACACAGAGCTACACACACTGTCACACATACAGAGCTACACACACTGCCACATACAGAGCTACACACACTGTCACACACAGAGCTACACACACTGTCACACACATACAGAGCTACACACACTCCCACATACAGAGCTACACACACTGTCACACACAGTCACACATACAGAGCTACACACACTGTCACACACAGAGCTACACGCACTGCCACACACAGAGCTACACACACTGTCACACACACAGAGCTACACACACTGTCACACACAGAGCTACACACACTGTCACATATACAGAGCTACACACACTGCCACACACATACAGAGCTACACACACTGTCACACATACAGAGCTACATACACTGTCACACATACAGAACTACACACACTGTCACACACAGAGCTACACACACTGCCACACATACAGAGCTACACACACTGCCACACACATACAGAGCTACACACACTGCAACACATACAGAGCTACACACACTGCCACACACACTGCCACATACAGAGCTACACACACTCCCACACACAGAGCTACACACACTGTCACACACAGAGCTACACACACTGTCACACATACAGAGCTACACACACTGCCACACACACAGCTACACACACTGTCACACTTACAGAGCTACACACACTGCCACACACAAAGCTACACACACTGTCACACAGAGAGCTACACACACTGCCACACACATACAGCGCTACACACACCGTCACACAGAGAGCTACACACACTGTCACACATATACAGAGCTACACACACTGCCACACACAGAGCTACACACAGTCACACATACAGAGCTACACACACTGCCACATACAGAGCTACACACACTGTCACACATACAGAGCTACACACACTGTCACACACAGAGCTACACACACTGTCACACACAGAGCTACACACACTGTCACACACACAGAGCTACACACACTGTCACACACACAGAGCTACACACAGTGTCACACACAGAGCTACACACACTGTCACACACAGAGCTACACACACTGTCACAAAAACAGAGCTACACACACTGTCACATACAGAGCTGCACACACTGCCACATACAGAGCTACACACACTGTCACACACAGAGCTACACACACTGTCACAAAAACAGAGCTACACACACTGCCACATACAGAGCTACACACACTGTCACACACATACAGAGCTACACACACTGTCACACATAGAGCTACACACACTGCCACATACAGCTACACACACAGAGCTACACACACTGTCACACACAGAGCTACACACACTGTCACACATAGAGCTACACACACTGCCACATACAGCTACACACACAGAGCTACACACACTGCCACATACAGCTACACACACTGTCACACACAGAGCTACACACACTGCCACACACAGAGCTACACACACTGTCACATACAGAGCTACACACACTGCCACATACAGAGCTACACACACTGTCACACACAGAGCTACACACACTGTCACACAGAGAGCTACACACACTGTCACACACATACAGAGCTACACACACTGCCACACACAGAGCTACAGACACTGTCACACACTGTCACACACATACAGAGCTACACACACATACAGAGCTACACACACTGCCACACACAGTCACACACAGAGCAACAGACACTGTCACACACAGAGCTACACACACTGTCACACACATACAGAGCTACACACACTGCCACATACAGAGCTACACACACTGTCACACACAAAGCTACACACACTGTCACACATACAGAGCTACACACACTGTCACACACACTGCCACACACATACAGAGCTACACACACTGTCACACATACAGAGCTACACACACTGTCACACACATACAGAGCTACACACACTGTCACACATACAGAGCTACACACACTGTCACACATACATAGCTACACACACTTCCACATACAGAGCTACACACACTGTCACACATACAGAGTCACACACACTTCCACACACATACAGAGCTACACACACTTCCACACACAGAGCTACACACACTGTCACACATACAGAGCTACACACACTGTCACACATACAGAGCTACACATACTGTCACACACATACAGAGCTACACACACCGTCACACAGAGAGCTACACACACTGTCACACATATACAGAGCTACACACACTGTCACACACATACAGAGCTACACACACTGCCACACACATACAGAGCTACACACACTGTCACACACATACAGAGCTACACACACTGTCACACACAGAGCTACACACACTATCACACACATACAGAGCTACACACACTGCCACACACATACAGAGCTACACACACTGTCACACACATACAGAGCTACACACACTGCCACACACATACAGAGCTACACACACTGCCACACACATACAGAGCTACACACACTGCCACACACATACAGAGCTACACACACTTCCACACACACACAGACAGCTACACATACAGAGCTACACACACAGACAGCTACACATACAGAGCTACACACACTGCCACACACACACAGAGCTACACACACTGTCACACACAGAGCTACACACACTGTCACACACATACAGAGCTACACACACTGCCACAGACAGCTACACACACTGGCACACAGACAGCTACACACACTGGCACACAGACAGCAACACACACTGGCTGACATACAGAGCTGCAGCTAATGCATCTGTTATTTCAAAGGATGTCTCATACCTAAAGAAGAATCTAATCCATTTTTTTATATACCTACCCCATTTCTCCCCAACACGGAATGTGTGTACATGAGTATGAGTGTCTGCATGTGTGTGTGTGTATTAGCTTCTGTGTGTACATGAGTGTGTACTGTGAGTGAATTGTGTGTTTATATGTGCATGAGTGTCTATGTGTGTGCATGCACACAAGTGTCTATATACAAGGAGAAAATACATATGCAGGCACATATAGGTTGATGAAATACCAGTCAAATACTGGGTGATTTAATCGACTTTCCTCTTCCCTTCAAATTGCTAGCCTTGTGCCAAATGTAGAAATTATTATTGTGTCAAGATCAACTTTGCCATTCATCCTTCCAGGGGTTCAATAAAATAAAGTACTCATCAAGAACAGAGGTCGATATAATTGCCATTCCATTCAACTCTCAAATTGCTGGCCTTGTACTTAAATTAGAAACCATTATTATCATTAGTGTTAATGGTATTGGATTGGCAGTATCGATAGAGAGTCAGACATTATGCTTCGCAACATAGAGTTACGGCCCTTTATGGTCTTGAGTTCAAATCCCGCCGAGGTTAACTTTGCCTTTCATCCTTATGGGGCCAATAAAATAAAGTACCAGTAATGCACAGGGATAATTGCTGGCCTTGTGCCAAAAGTAAAAACCATTATTAGTATTAGACAAAATACTTTGCAGTATTTATTTTGGCTCTGAGTTCAAATCCCAGCATAGTCAACATTGTATTTCAGTTTTCTTGGTTCAATAAAATAAAGTATCAGTCAAGTACTGTGGTGAAAGGGACTTTCCCTTCAAATTGCTGACCTTGTGCCAAATGTATAAATAATTATCATTATTATTAAAGGGCGGTGGATTGGCAGTATCGGTGGAGGGTCGGACGCCATGCTTTCCAGCATAGTTACGTCTCTTTACGAACTGAGTTCAAATCCCGCCGAGGTTGACTTTGCCTTTCATCCTTACGGGGTCGATAAAATAAAGTACCAGTAATGCACTGGGTAATTGCAGGCCTTGTGCCTAAAGTAGAAACAATTATTATTAAAGGGTGCGGTGGATTGGCAGTATCGGTAGAGGGTCGGACGCCATGCTTTGCAGCATAGTTACGTCCCTTTACGGACTGAGTTCAAATCCCGCCGAGGTTAACTTTGCCTTTCATCCTTACGGGGTCGATAAAATAAAGTACCAGTAATGCACTGGGTAATTGCTGGCCTTGTGCCTAAAGTAGAAACAATTATTAAAGGGTGCAGTAAAAGGCATCAAATTAGATGCCTTACATTGAATTTAATCTCATATCCCAAATTTCTGAGTTCAGTTCCCACTGGTATTGCTTCCACCTTTCATCTCTTCTGGGTCAATAAAATAAATATTTATATACTGGAAGTCAATTCAATTAACTTGACTCTTTCATATGAATTTGTGGTTTTCTGCCAAAATAAGAAACCACCACCATCACAACAACAACAACTTCAGTCCCTGCTGCCATCACCACTGCCACCATATATGGGTGGAGTGAGGGTGCTGCTGCTTTTGATTCCTCGTGGGAATTGTTTCATGTCTGTTGTGAAGCTAAGGTTTTCAGAAAAGATATTGATGCTTAAAGAAACTTTCCAGCTTACCTCTCACAGAGACATTCTCCCCCCTCTCTCCGTCCTAATTATGGCTTTATGCCTAATTAAAACATAATTAATATTATTATCGTTATTCTCATTATTTTCAATATTATATTCTCCCCACCACCCTAACATGGGCATTTTTGTCAAGTCGAAAAGAAATCCTGCTAACTTTAATATGGATGGATAGTTCAACTGTAAATTTTAGTATGAATTAAAGACTGAACTGTCAATTTTAGTATGGCTTTGGTGGATGGTTCAAATATGGCTGGATGGCTCAACTGTTAACTTTAGTATAGATGGATGGCTCAACTATTAACTTTAGTGTGGATGACTCAACAGTTAATTTTAGTATAGATGGATGCTTCAACTATTAACATTGTTATAGATGAATAGCTCAACTATTAATTTTATTATATGTGGATGGCTCAAGGAGAATATATTTGCTGTTGTGTTAATAGCAATATAAGTTTTAGAGGCAGCCTGTTTTACTCAATGTGACTATACACTTTCTGGGATGTTACATTTTTATTATATTTTATCATCTGTATTATTATTTTACTTGTAATTTGATATTTTTATAATTTTCCCCAAGTAACCTAATTTGCAAGGTGGGGAGGGTGTCCTCAACAAAGAAAGCATTATTTTCACTATTATTATTATTATTATTATAACACGTGGTACTGAAGGGGTTCTGTTGTAAGACATGGAGATATAGGGGTAGGGAGAGAATAGTGTAACTGTAAAGAAAATGGAATACATTCCTATTCATGTTACAAACACAAGCATACACACACACATATATGTATATATAAATACATAGACACAAGCACACTCACATACATGTCTGTGTGCATACACACACACACACACATGCATGTATATAGCCAGACACATGCATTCAGACATTCTGACATATATAGTCAATAGCAAAAAACTATTTTCCTTTTAAAATAAGAGTCATCTAAATAGGCTACTTTACTTGTAGTAGTAGTAGTAGTAGTAGTAGTAGTAGTAGTGGCAGCAGCAGCAGCAGCAGCAGATTGGTGTTCAGCACCACGGAAGGGATGGTATCTAGTTCACTGCTCCCTATTCTGAATTGAAATTTGGCTGTTGATTACTTTTTTAAATGTTTGCTTAGCTGGATGTGAAGGAGAAATAAGTACCAGTAAAGTAATGGCTTTGATAAACCCCCACCACCACCACCACCCTGCACACACACTCCCCATTATCTCCCCACACCCCCGATTGTCATACAACTATCTTAATGCTACTAGTCAATGATGTGTTAAGGAAGGATGAAAGTGATTAGGTAAAAGTGATGGAAATGAACATGGAAAGAAGTTTAAGGGAAAACCAAGAAAGACAAGGTGAAGGATGAAATGAAAGTCAGGGATTTGGTGGAGGGGATATAACTGATAAAGAAAAATGAAGAAGTTTATCATGGGGTTCCTGCAAAACTAACATCTGCTTTAGCAAGGAGAATGGTCTTAAAACACTTGTTGTCGGTGATGAGGCATTGTCTAACCATCCTTATCAAGGTAGCAGAGATAGCATCATAGTTAGAAGTCACTAATATCTCTCTCTATATATATTCTCATCATCATTTTTACATCCGCTTTCCATGCTGGCATAGGTTGACCAAGTTATCACAGTCTAGGTCAGTTCCTACTTGGAGTTACAGCCCTCAAAGGACATAGTTTCACTTGTACTCTTCATTTTTGGCAAGGTTTCTAGGGTTGGATGCCCTTCCTAAAACCAACCACGTAAACAAGTATACTGGGTGCATGGTTCTAGTACTAGCAAAGTTGTCTTGAATCTTGCAAGACTAAAGTATACTCACAACTCAACATTGTATATTCAAGGCAACATGACCAAGAGCATGACTAGATGAGAGAGCAATGAGAGGGAAAGAATCAGAGTGACTAGGTGAAGGGAGCAAAAGTATAAATGAGAGAGAGGGAGAGAGGGTCTGTGGTAAGGGATGGCAGAAGTGGAAGTAACAAGAAAGACCATAATAGCAGAGAATAGCAAAAGAAGAGAGAGTATGTTGGGAGCGACAGTGTACTATTGGTATAATGGAAATGATATAGTGCTGGGGACAACAGTAATAGCAGTTACATAGTAGCTGGTGAGAGAGAGGGGAGTGCATAATAATAAAGATAGCCGATAGTGAGAGAAAATGATGGATGTCAATAAAAGGTGGCCTTAAGAAAGGAGTAGAATAAATCAGGAATAAACAGATTTGGTGCAGCCCTTCATATATGACTGTCATGATGGAAGAGAAGAGTAGGTCAATAAAATCAGAATATTGTTGTCTCTGATTGCATATATATCCTGCTATTTCAAGCATTATACTAATATATTCCTTCCATATACTGTACCGATTATGTTGTTATTTCTGTTTATCTTTTACATTCTATTTATATATATATATATATAGAGAGAGAGAGATAGAGAGAAGGGGGGAGGGGACAAAACTATTGGCAGAGAATGTTTTACATTTGTCCATCCCTTTTATCTTACCTCTAAGTTCAGTGAATATTAAATAGAATATTTTAGAAAGTATTTTTGACAGATTAAGCATTTGTGTGACAGATTGTCATATCAAAAGCTGTACAGTTATTTTTATATAGATTCCTATATTGAAAAGCAGTACAGCAAAGTATGTCAGAGCTTCATTTACAATTACTGACCCTTTCAATAGCTTTTTCATTTTACACACCGCACATAACAATAGAACTTGTAAGATACTGAGGAGGATTTTAATATTGTATGAATGTTATGTTTCAATGAAAATGGAAAAATGTATTTGCAATATAAGTGGATGTAAAAATGATGATATATATACTAAGTATTAATCAGGTGATGTAAGATGCTGTGTCAGAATGCACCCAAAACACTCTGCAAATTGGTTTCTAAGGAAGAGCAACCAACCATAGAAACCATGGAAAAATTAAATGTACAAGCGTGATGTGGTCCTCTGACCTATCTAGGAAGATGTTAATTCCATCTAAAAAGTGACTCAGACCACAACAACCCGTCCAACCCATACTAGCCACGATGTGGTCCTCTGATCTATCTATGAGAACAATAACTCCATATAAAAAGAGACTCAAACCACGACAACCCATCCAACCCATGCTAGCCATGATGACAGTAGCTCCATATAAAAAGTGACTCAAACTATGACAACCCATCCAACTGGTGTTGGTAAGAAAAGCCAACATAAAATGATGATGATGATAATGTGTATGTGTGTGTTTAGGTATGATTATGTATAATTATATGCTTGTGCATAATTATGTGTTTGTCTGTAAATGTGTACATATTTATACACAAATGTGTATACAGATGCACGCATAGATATTAATATATCACATATAGACATAATATGTATGTGTGTGTGTATGAATGAATGAATGTATGTGCATTAGTCATATGAACATTTTTACAAATAAAAACACACACCCACATCCATATATTTCAGGAAAACTATTTTAGCTAATCAACTAATCAGAAATTTATTTATTAATGGCCCTTCAATATAGTGAAAACATTAAGGAACTCATAAAGTGAGTTGATCTAATTGAAGGGAAATATTTGTACATCAAAAGGCTTAACATACACCCACACATATAATCGCACATATATGTACCACATGGACTATTTGTACATAAAAAGGTTTAACATATATACACACATACATGTATTACATGAAATATTTGTACAGCAAAAGATTTAACATATATACACATACATGTACCACATTTGTACATCAAATAGTTTAACATATATACACACATACATGTACCACATGAAATATTGGTGCATCAAAGGTTTAACATACACATATATACATGTACCATAAAGAATATTTGTACATCCTTTGCACAGGTCCCATTTCTGCTACAACTATCTGTGTTACACCATCATCATCATCATCATTTATGTAAATTCTCCCTTCAGTACTCAATCAGAGCTGCTGACCTCTCAGATGGAGAAGCTGCATCACACTTATATACATTCCTGCACTCTACAGAGTGCACTGGGTGCATTTTATCACGACACCAACACTAGGGAGGTTGTCATGTCTTTCATACAACTGGAAAGTCCTCTATAATAGAAAACACCTGTTGTAGCTAATTACTTCATTACTTCATACCTTTAGTGCTGGCACTGTGATACAATGCACCCAGTACACTCAATAAAATCTTTGTGCTGGTGACATTATAAATTTCACTCAAGCTCTGTAAAGTGGTAGTGCTGGTGCAACAACTATAAGTGGTTGGCATTAGGAAGGGACCATGATGACCAATCTGACCCATGCCAACAGAAAACAGATGTAAAATAAAGATACCACTCCCATCACTGTCTCAACCATCTATGTTATATATACTATAGAGAAACTTACAATAATTATTCCATTCATATCAACTTCCACCACCATCACAATAATCTATGTAATATGTATTATTGAAATGTCCTATTCTTTTACTGGTTTCAGTCATAAATGGACTTGGTTGATTATATCAATCCCTGTATTTATTTTTCAAGCCTGGTACTTATTTCATCAATTTCTTTTTATTGAATCTCTAAGTTTAGGGGACATAAACACAACCAGATACAAATGTAAGCACACACACAGCTTCTGCGATTTCACTCATATGACACTGGTCAACCAAAGGCACTTGCCCAAAGTTTCACACTGAGAGTGAGCCAGAAACCACATGGTTGCACAGTGAACTCCTTAACCACACTGATATATTCATACCCCTACTACAGTAGGTAATTATTTCATAATTATATCAAAAATTTATATCATCTGTTCACCAATTCACTAAAAATAGCCTTTAACTCTTTCTATGAAATTAAATCCATAACATGTTTGCTGTGCAAGTTCAATTTCTTTATTGAACAAGTTATCCATATAATGCTGTAGTTATAGCAAGTCCTTTTACCTATGGAGGTCATTTAACTAGTTAGTTCAGCTCCACAATAAACTGCCAGCCTTGTTAAATACTATGGCTCATATGATTAATGTTTAAGTCACTTGTCACAACAATTATGTGGGACTTGCTACAACAGTAAGTTCATATAAGTGTATAAACATATAAGTGTATAAACATCATCATCATCATCATCGTTTAACATCCGTATTCCACGCTTGCATGGGTTTGAATGGGAGTTTTCCCACTTGAGGCAAGAGTGGTTGTCTTGCTCGCATAGGACTGTCTGGCGGGTTTTCTACGGCTGGATGCCCTTCCTAACACCAACCACATTTACAGTGTGGAACTGAGAGGTTTTTACCGTGTTACCTACACGGCCACATTACAGCGTGGACTGTGTTTTTTTGTCGTGACACCTACATGACCTCATTTGTTTCGGCCTGGATGTTGTGGTACCAACATAACTTTAAATTGAAAAGGGCGGTGTGGATGGGGTGGGGGTAGTGGGACGGGGGTGTATTTTGTTAGAGGTGCCTACTGACTGTAGTAGGTTTTACTTTGTATTTAGGTAAGGCGGGTCTTCTCTATTACTGAGTACCGCCAAAGATCTCGGTCCAGTGACATTGTCTTGGAGAGGTGTAAGTGTGTGAGGTTGGAATTTATCAAGTCGTTCCAGGTTTTTCTGGGTCTGCCTACTCCGTGGCTACCGTCTATTTTTATTGCCCTGCACTTTTTTTATACAGCTGTCGTCTTTCATGCGCATCACGTGACCATACCAACATAGCCTTCTCTCGAGTAAACAACATCTGATCCCTCTTATTTCTAATTTTTCCCTTAGTTTGTTAATGCTTTGCCGTTCACGTATATTACTATTACACATCCAGCGGAGCATGCAAGCTTCGTTCCTCTCTAGTCTGCGTATATCCTCTGCACACAATGCCCAGGTCTCACTGCTATGCAACATTGCTGTTCGTATGCAGGCATCATACAGCCTGCCTTTCATTTTTAGGGAGAACCCTTTAGCGGCTAGTAGAGGTATAAGCTCTCTGAACTTTTTCCATCCAGTTCTGACTCTAGCTACTGTACTTTCAGAGCACCCTCCCCCACTGCTGATTTTGTCACCCAGGTAACGGAAGCTGTCCACTATTTCTATAGAACCCTCTGTGCAATTGAAAGAGCTAGTATTTTGTGGGCACTTGCTGCTACTTATTGCACCAGAGCACCGGCCACATGTAAAATCTATGTTCTTAGTTAGCTTACCTGTGATCCCACTACATCTTTTATGCACCCATACTTTGCATTTGGGACATAAAATGGAGTTTCTACCTACGCCTTTCCTACACACTGAGCATGGCCATTTCCCGGATGGGACCTGTGCCCTATTTTCTTTCTTACAAACTAGAACTTTAGTCTTAGCCAGGTTAATTTTAAGGCCTTTTGATTCTAGGCCATGCTTCCATGTTTGGAATTTCTTCTCTAGTTCGGCCATTGATTCAGCTATGAGCGTTAGATCATCTGCGTATAGGAGTTCCCATGGGCAGCCGGTCTTGAACTCCACTGTTAAATCCTGAAGGGCAATAATAAATAGTAGGGGGCTAGTGTATAAACAATTATATATATATATATAATTGTTTATACACTTATATATATATATATATAATTGTTTATACACTTATTATAGAAAAATAATTCAGCTTTAAAATTATTGGGGTGTTTTTTCTATCAATATAGAAAAAACACCCGAATAATTTTAAAGCTGAATTATTTTTCTATAATTTAAGAACATGTAGGGAAATTAGGATTTAATAAATAAAAACTGAGGCAATACAATTGGTACTCAGCACATTTGGCCAAAAACGTTTTAAAGAATATGTGTGTATGAGTGTATGTAGTTTGATCTATCGAAACTTGACCACCAGGCTTATACTTAATGAACAGCTAGAACAAAACTATGTAAAAGAAAACAAAATCATTATCACCATAAATGTTATATATTTTTTTCATTCTTATTCTTATATTCTTCTCTTTAAACTCATGGTGTCTGGCCATGGATTTTAAAACTAATTACTATTGTAGAAGCCAGCTTCTTATCCACTATGCTGCTTCCCATGCCTTCACCTATGACCCTAGGTTACCATGTGCTATGCTTTCCCAAAAGGCAGCTTATGTTTGGTTCAGGGTGGTTTATTTCTATACTCGCTGTTAAATTCTATATCTAGAGGTTATTCTCCTATCCACTAATTGGGGATCTACTGGGTAAGGTGTTGTCTCTCTTGATTCTACCAGATGTTGGGATCCAGTGGGTAAGAGGTGTTTCTCTTGAACCTTCCAGATTTTAAGACCCACTAGTAAAGAATTATCACTCCTGATCCTTCCAAATATTAGGACCCACAGGGTAGGAGTTATCTTTCTTGATCCTACAAGATGTTGTTTCCCACAGAGTAGGAATTGTCTCTCCTGATTCTACCAGACCTGGTGACCCACTGAGTAAGAGTTATCTTTCTTCTGATCCTACCAATGATTTACTTTTGGGTCCCAGATAATAGGGGGTAAGGTGGAAAATCGATAATTTTTCTAGGTTGTCTCCCTTGAATTTTTAAAACCCCAAAATTAATTGTTTAGTTTACATATTGAGACCCCAACCCATCCTATTTATTTTATAACGTATGAGATTTCTTGTAATGTTGTTTTGTCATGTATAATGTTTTTTTAATGTATAAAGAAAATTAATTGTTGCAGGAATGCTACCACTTAAAATAAAATTTCGCCAGAGATAGATTAGCAAAATTTAATTAGGGTGGGGGTGGGGTACCTTGACGGGATGACAACAATGATTATTCGATTGAGACCAAAGAATACTTCAAATTTAAGTCAAAATTGCATGTCTACTTTTAATTTTAGCATAGATCAACCCTTTTGATACCAACCTGCCTGAAACTACCTTTGGTTCTATGATACAAACACTTTATTTTAAAGTGTTTGTATTTTTCTAACACCCTTCCATCCTAATTTTATGTAAGAAACTTTATGTTCCAAACAACAATGTAGTAATAATGAGAAAGTTAGTTATATTACTAAATCCCTAGAAATTCTTGATTATTTTCAAAATTAATTGAAAATTCTAGGCAGTGTCTTCCATTAGAAATATGGTAAAGATTTAAAATACTAAAAAAAATACCATGCCACTTGGCCAGAGAATCGAACCCACAACCTTATGATTGTGAATCCAACACTTTAACCACTCGACCACATACCTTCTCAATTAACCAATTATATTTTCCTTAAAGTAAAAATCAACCTTGTTCTGCCTCTATATATTCAACATGTCCTATTCAGAACAGTTCTGCTCTAGCTACTATTTATTTTTACCTTATTCCATCAATTCCATCATGTCACTGCTTTCTACAGAGCCCCCACTCTTTTCATCCTCTCTCATGGACATCTCCAGTCAGGCATAACTGGGCGATAATAATTTCTACACAACAATCCTTTTATATAACACAACTAGAAATAAGCTAACAATGGTCGACATACTTCATATTTATATACATTGTTTCTCTCAACCCCCTCCCTCACCTCTGCATACATACAAGCACAAACACACATACAAACACATACATATTCACATATACACAAACATATGTACATACACAGACACACACACATGCACACACGCTTGTTTCCAATTGACTGAGTACTGTCTGAAGGCAGTACTACATGCCCCAGAGTCTGTTAACACCGTACCACACTTACTCAGGTACAACAATCAATACACAATTGTGAACAGAGAGGTGGTGGTGTGTATAGGTGGTGGTGTGTATAGGTGGTGGTGTGTATAGGTGGTGCTTGTGGGGATATTGGAGGTGGTGGTGCTGATGATGGTGTGTTGGTGTTAGTGATAGTGTTGGTAGGAGTATTGGTGGTGATGTAGATGGGGTTGGTGGTGTTAGCAGTGGTGTTGATGTTAGTAGTGTTGGTGGTAGTGTTGGTGTGACAGTGTAGGTGGATGTGGTAGTGTTGCTGGTAATGAGGGTGGTTGTGATGGTTGTGTTGGTGTAGGAAGTGGTGTGTGGTATTGATAGTGAAAGTATTGTTGTTGTTGGTGAGGTGATAGTGGTGTTGATGGTGATAGTGGTGGTGATAGTGGTGATGGTGGCGGTGATGGTGATAGTGGTGGTGGTGGTGGTGATGATAGTGGTGGTGGTGGTGGTGATGATAGTGGTGGTGGTGGTGGTGATGGTGATAGTGGCGGTGATAGTGGTGGTGGTGATAGTGGTAGTGATTGTGGTGGTGGTGATGGTGATAGTGGTGGTGGAGATAGTGGTAGTAGTGAAGTTGATAGTGGTGGTGGTGATAGTAGTGGTGGTGGTGGTGATAGTAGTGGTGGTGGTGATGATAGTGGTGGTGGTGATAGTAGTAGTGGTGGTGGTGATAGTGGTGGTGGTGATGGTGATAGTGGTGGTGGTGATGGTGATAGTGGTGGTGGTGATGGTGATAGTGGTGGTGGTGATAGTGATAGTTATAGTGGTGGTGGTGATAGTAGTAGTGGTGGTGGTGATAGTGGTGGTGATGGTGATAGTGGTCAAGCTAGCTAGCTAGCAATTCTTCATACATTTCTTTACACTGTTATTAACTAACCTAACATGACTGGGTTATTATTGCTTTGTAACAACACTGCTGAACATTTTCATTATACACAGACATAGACGCACACATACAGACACAGACACATCCACACATAAACAGACACATGCACACACACCTGCAGATATTCACACAAATAGACACAGACTCACATAGACACATGTTTGCATTTACATACACACACACCAGACACATAGTCATAGGCACACACCAGATAAACACACACATACACACACAGATCTACAGAGACAGATACCACACACACAAACAAACATCTGGTGCTGGGTGTCTGTCACTTTGTAACCAAAATATAACAGCTAGTAGATTTCTAGTTGACAAAGAAACCTCTACGTGGTTTGTTCAACTCCCCGAAAGCACATCCTATTATCTTTAAAAAAGAGAACACATTGGATAATGCAGTTCTAAAAATACTATTCCCGGATACTGGCTATTTTTCATGAAATTATTAAAACAATAATAGTCTGAAATTATAATACTTGTCAACCCACACACATACATAAACACATACAAACAGACAGACACACACATGTCAACTTGGTGTGATGTGTACCATAGATAACACATCCCTATCTGTGTGTGTGTGTGCATGTATCTATCTCTCCATGTCTGTAAATGCCTGCCTGCCCATGTATGTTTGCATGTCTATTTCTTGGCATATATGAACTTCAGCAGTTATATTCAAATCGTGAAGTCATGTGGCTTAGTGGATAGGGCATTCTTCTCATGAAAGGCCATAAGATCGATTTCTGGACCGAGCTGCATACTGTGTCCTTGAGCAAGATGCTTCATTTTACGTTGCTACAGTCGACTAAGCTGGCAAAAATGAATTGTGTCAGGCTGAATTGCTCTAAGAAGAATGTTGAGGGTATATGTGCCTGAGTACTGGAGTACTCATCATTTGAAATAATGGAGGTCCAACAATAAAAAAAAATAATATATTCAAATACTCCTACATCTGAACATATATAGAGAAATAGGAAAAACCGTACCCATTATTATGCGTATTTACCCAAATACGCATTGGTAAATATATATAAGTTTGCATAAAAAAGTTTAAATGTTTTTGTTACATAATACAGTCCATATGAGTAATGCATATAAAATAACCACCACTCCTCCCATCATCCGTATAGGTATTATATCTATATCAACTTACAGCCACTTGGTTGGAATAGAACCCTGTTGTAAATCAAAAAGTACGTGTATATAAATTTTAGCTCTTTAACATTTACATTACTCTATATTTACTACTATATTTTCACGGTAAAGGCTTTATCTCACATAATATCAAATCTATGAGATTTTGATATTTATTTTGAGAACAATACCTTATCATCAGTATGAGCAGCCAGTTACGGCCAGTTTGAACAGAAAGAGGTGAGAGAATTCTGGCCAGATATGGCGGTTTAAATGCTAAAGGAGACCTACACAGTTATTGTTTAGCCCTAGGTCAATCCTGACTAAACAGACCTATGTTGTTGTTTAGACATAAGTCAGCCTGACTAAATAGGCTTTTATTGTTGTTTAATAATAGGTCTGCCCTGATTGAGCAGATGTGTGACGTTCTTTAGCCATGGGTCAGACCTATGATCAAACTTATTCCAGCTATAGCCACTTTGTCATAATTTCAGACATAGTGACATAGTGTAACTAAGACTAAAGAAGTAGTAAATTGGCACAATCATTAGAAAGCTAGCTAGAAAATCTTGTGGCTTTTAGTTAGCAGTAGTACTAACACGACACAGTTCATAATAATGTTTGGCATGCTTACACAGTCATTGAGGTAGTTCAGAGCTTTAAATAGCCATAGCTAAATTTATGTATGTCCCAGCCTTGCAAGCAGGGAAAAGCAGACGTAAAATGATGATGATGATGATGAAACATATGTATGCTTTCATAAATGCCACTATTGTGACATTTGTTCTGGTTCTCTGCACTCCTGATATAAATCTTTTCAAAGTCAAATTTGCCCTTCAGTTCTCTTGAGCTCAATAAATAAAGTTGCAAGTCAGTGATGAGGAAATGTGATTTGTCTATCCACTCTGCTCCCTCTGGATTGCACCTGTAAATAGAAGGTTCAGCTTTGTCCCAGCACCTTAAGCACTGATCAACCAATGACTATGATAGAAAACATTTGCCTAACCTGCAGTGCAATGGGATGGCACTCAGAACCAAGGGCTCTAAAATTGAAACCTGTTAACCTCACAATCATACATTCGTCTATTTGTACAAATTTGTACAAATGAAGATTATATTAGTCAGAAAACATAACTGGTTTGATTTTTTTTTTCTTTTAGTTTAATTTATTATTTTCTGAATAACATTGTTGTTACAGGTGGTACCAGTGTAGGAGACAGACAAGTTCTATGTTTATCAATATTTCAAGGTCAGAAATATGTCCATTTACTACAAAATCACAGAGAGAAAGAGAGACTCTGTGTATGTGTCTTATTTTTATAATAGTTCTAATCTTCCCCCACCATACTCCATATAATTGACCACTGGCTCCTCCAAAATGTGTAGCCTTGTGTCTATGTCAGAAATTGTTATCACTATTATTATACGGTGGATTGGCAGTATCGGTAGAGGATCGGACGCCATGCTTTGACGTATAGAGTTACGGCCCTTGCCATTCTGAGTTCAAATCCCGCCGAAGTTAACTTTGCCTTTCATCCTTACGGGGTTGATAAAATAAAGTACCAGTAATGCACTGGGTAATTGCTGGCCTTGTACCAAACGTAGAAACAATTATTGTTGTTATACAAAGTATCCGTCAGATACTAGGGCTGTTATGACTATAAATCTTGAAGATGATGCCCCAGCATGGCCAAAATCAAATGACTGAAACTAGTGAAAGAAAACAAAATATAAAAGTATTAAAAATCCTTATCATTTTACCAATTATATTTTATTTTAACAGTTATAATATATTTATAATTTAGACACAAGGTCAGCAATTTGAGGGGAAGGAAAACTTGATTATATTGAAATTAGTACTATATTTTATCAACCTTGAAATGATAAAAGGCAAAGTTGACCTCAGCTGGATTTGAACTCAGAACATAAAGAACCATAACAAATACTGCTAAGCATTTGTCTAATGCTCTAATGACTCTGCCAAGCCACCGCCTATAATTATTATGATAATTGTTATTGTTATCAAGAACAATAATATTTTTTTATTTTTCTTATAAACAGAAATAACAAGATTCAGCAGACAGCTATAGTTTTTAATAGACTACATTCAACAATAGCAATGCAACAATGTTAACAAGATGAAACTTTAATGGGAAAATTATCATTATTAAATATCAACAACAACAGCAACTATCACTTCCAACCATCACCACTGAGTGGTGGTGGTGGTGGTGGTGGTGATAGTGGTGGTAGTGGTGGTGGTGGTGGTGGTGGTGGTGGTGGTGGTGATGATAGTGGTGGTAGTGGTGGTAACCATGGAGAAATAGCAGTCAAACCACCTTCACATCATATCCTACTTGTCTTAACCCTTTAGCATTTAAACCGTCCATATCTGACCAGAATTCTCTCACCTCTTTCTGTTCAAACCAGCCATAACTGGTCCAACATTCTTATGTTAAGGTACAGTTCTCAAAATAAATAATATCAAAATCTCATAGATTCGATATTATGTGAGATAAACCGTTGACTGTGAAAATAACATAGTAAATATAGAGTAATGTAAATGCTAAAGGGTTAAGAAAGAAACAACACATTGGATGGTGAACCAGCTTGCAGCTGGCTCTAGTGGTGGAGAGGTCTAGTCTTCTTTATCCTTGTACCACCTCCTTAATCACTGCTATTGGGACAGGGTTGGCTACATGCATAAGTGAACCCCGTGAGGTAGCATTCTTCCACATTGTCGGGGTGGGGAGTGGGCTTGTATAATTGGGGTAGTGATTGAGTATTCTTTCTCATATTTTTGTTGTATTTAGACTCACTATAGTGAACAGAAAAACAAGACAACAAAAAGCTTCTTTACTCAATGTCTTAATCTGTATGGTTTGGTTTAGACCTGTAACTCCTGAGGGAGTTTTAAGGGTGCCATATTGACATACAATGTTCGTAGGGCATTTTTTAAACCTGGGAGAGTCCATCTTTCGAGGTTTGAATACAGCAGGTTTCTTCCAGAGAATTATAGAGGGTGAGAGAAAGGAAATGAGAAAGAGATATAGAGGAAGAATGGACCCCAGTACTAGACTGGTACTTTTTTTTTTATTAACCTTGAATGGGATGAAAGGCAAAGTTGACTTTGGCAGGATTTGAAATGAGAGAGCAGAGAGCTGGAACATATACTGCAAAGCATTCCATCATTAAAATAAAATTACATTCATAGATTAACCATAAAAAAGAAAGAGACAAACAAAATAAACAACTTGTTATTTCGTCAAGCCTTCCTTGACTGAGCAGATAAATGATGAATTAATTAGTAGGAGGGGTGAGGACTTTTGAGGAAGACTTGGCTGTTATTTCAAGCAGTTTAGCAAACTAGTTAGAGGCTCCCTTCATACAAACAGGTAGGCAGACAGGCATAACTAATGAATTAAAGAAAATTAATGTGTAGACTTTAAGAGAGGAATTAACAGTGTGTAGGCGGAGGGAGGATACTATGTTAAAGTGTGTAGTATTTAATATTACAGTGAACTTAATGGTACTTAATGAATAAACCACCAGCTAATTAACTAATAAAGGAGCCTCTCCCTGATAGAAACAGCAGTCAAATCTCCCTTAAACCACACCCTAAAAAAAGATGAAAAGAAAAGAAAAGACACCTTGAATAATGTAATTCTTAATATGCTATTCCTCAATTATGGCTGGTCTCAATCTAAACAATAGCACCAAACTATGCTGAGCTAATGAGGAATCCTTTACATTATTAGTTGACCTGCTCAAACACCTTACACTTGCCAAAGGTATCTCGCAATAGGACAGAACCCAAGACAAGGTGGTTGTGGAGTGAACTTCTAACCACATAATCATGCCTGCATCTCTCAGCCAAGCTTGCACCTCACAACCATGTCAGGGCTAAAATTGTCAACCTCCTCACAGTGGGCCCTGGAAACTGATAACTGATCTCAATCAGGCCAACAACAACCTGAAACAGTAACAGTCTCATATGCAATAAGAAGACAACCATGTACATGTCTCAATTTCTAAAGCTATTAAAAAAAAAGAGAATAAAAACAATATTACGGTTTTTTTACTTTAACCCTTTATCATTTACATTACTCAATATTTACTCTTATATTTTTATGGTAAAGGTTTTACCTCACATAATATCAAATCTATGAGATTTTTATATTTTCTATTTTGAGAACAATACTTTAACATCAGTATGATCGACCGGTTACAGCCGGTTGAAATGGGTTAAAAAAGATGGTTAAATTTATTACAGTATACATATCTAAAAAGATGGTTTGTTTAGTTTATTTAATATGTTATAAATATTTATGGACATTGTTTACTCAGCTGTAGAAATGAGATGATAGGTCCCTATCATTCCACTGTAACATGGACGTGTAGGCGCCACGGAAAAAAAGCACCCAGCACTAACTGTAAATGAGATTGGTGTTAGGAAGGGCATCCAGCTGTAGAAATAAGGCAGAATCAGTTCCCGTATGAGCAAGACAAGGTCAGCTGACCGGACACTGCCCACAACAGGACGATCCCTCTAACCCATGCTAGCGTGGAGGAACAGATGTAAAACGGTGATGATGATGATTGTTGATGAAATAATTGTTTACTATAATTATTTTATATAGTTTGGCAAATTATTATTATTCAGTAGTCATATTTTTTTAATTGTGGGCTGTTACTTCATAACTGAGTGTAGTTCTACGCACCTTGGTTATGTGCAGTGCTATGTTTTAGATTTTATACTGGAACATAATGTCATTTCTACAACTAGGAATTGTAAATTACATATACTAGCAGAAAAAAACCACTCTTCGGGTGGTTTTCTGCTAGCATGTGTAGTGTGTATATTGATATTATATGCAAGTATATATGCAAGTATATAATTGACAATATACACAGAAATTGAACGAAGGCTGTGTTACACTGTCTTATGTAATCAGTAATGTAATCCATGATACATTAAAAAAAGACGATATTATATATAAACTGCATTAGGAGAAAATTAGTGACAGAAATATATGAATATTTATTTAAACGATCACTAACTGGAAGTGTTGACATTTGAAAATTTTAAAGAAGTGAATCTTTAAATAAGTAATAAAATATATTTAATCAACAGCTACGAAATTTAGTAGATAAATTATGTAATATTCATTCATTATTTATTCAAAGTAATCCAACTTATTTTACTAAGGGGATAAAAAATTATAAACTGTACGCAGTCCTGCGCTTCTTACTTTATTATAGTTTAGATATAATGTAAAAAGAGAAGAAAAAAAAGGAAGAAAATGGAAAGGAAAAAAGAAAAAAAACACACACACACACACATACAAGCAGGTAATACACTCATCTAGGACCACATGCAACAAAGGGTAGGCAAAAGGGTTGGACAAATGAACTGCTGCCAGAACAAAAGACAACAATATCGCAAGGAGCACTGGGAAACCTCTCTAATAACTTTTGAGGCAAGCCAGCATGCTTGCAGTATTACCTTGGGTGATGGCGAGGCTGATGCGCTGGAACAGCCAAACGCTTTCACAACTATCATCAGTTACCTCAATTAGGCGAGCCACCATTGTTTTGCATTAAAGAATGGATGATAATGAAAGTTTTACCAAAAACAGTTAACACAATTTTTTTTTATTTCAGCAACCCTATAAATTGTGAGCCTAAGATTATTTAGAAAGGAAAAAGAAAAAACATACAGGAGAAGAGTGGTCTGATTCTCTACAGACATCTTTGCCCACTTTTTTGTCTCCAGGGGTACATTACCCAATTTATTAAACTATAATCTATAGTTATCTGCGTTGTGGCAACTATATTTTCCAATTTCAAATTTCCCAATGCTTTGTAAGCTAAGAAAGTCTTGTTTACACTTCTTTCTTTGACAAGAAAAACAGTAATTGAAAATGAGTGAAAGAATTAATATCAAATAAGATACACAACAACATAAATATGAACTAATCTTAGATAGACTGACAGTGTTAGCAGCTTTAGAACAGAGTTAACACATGCAAGTGGAATTACAGCAAGCTCACAATTCTATTATGCACATCTAGCTACATCAGTGCTCACATCTCACAATTGTCAAATATATTATTTCTAGAATCAGTGATAGATACATAGATTCTTACAAGTCTAGGTTTTAAACATTTTCTCCCCTCACATATCTCTCTCTCTCACACACACACACACACACACACACACAATATGAAATATATATATTTAGGGTTTCTCCTGGGAAATTCTTTATATGTTGCTACCCTGAACAGCAACAAACTTATTTGTAGTTATTTTAAACCAGGTTTATATATATATGTGTGTGTGTGTGTCTGTGTGAGTTACTGTTTAAAACCAGTAAGATCATTATTCAACTTAGTAGTGTAGTCTATACTTAAGTAGAGTGTAGATATCATAAGCATTCTTTGCCTTATGATTAAGCTTTTACCATAGAGCAAGCAGATACTGCCTATACTAATAGACACACAGACAACTTTAAATAAATATTATTCTACTCTACTATGGTATTGAGTATTTTTCACTGCTTTGCAATTCACCTCAGTTTGAACCCATAACTATCTACACACAACTATCTGTGGATTTAAACATTCCTCTAACTGAAATTCTAAGACATCCTATTAGAATGACAATTCGGACATGTTCATATAGGGAACTACTGGAATTGGTAAACCAGAAAGTAAAATACCAGATGTTCCATTAGATTGGATTTTGGCAGAAGAAAAATATTAGATATATTTATAGAATCTATTTCTTTCCTGTATTCTCATTCACTGGCACAATTTTTCATTCTGGAATATTCTTTTACACTTGTATACAGCTTAATATCAACATGCTTCTTAACACCCCATCATATGTACACACCTCTTCACAACCATTCACTAAGACACACCCATTCACTAAGACACACCCATTCACTAAGACACCTATACACCCATTCATTAAGACACACCCTTCCACACAGCCATTCTCTCAGACACACCCTTTCACACCTATACACTCATGTACTCAGACACACCCCTTCACTCAGACACAACTATTCACTCAGACACACCCATTCATACGTACACACCCCCTCCTCCATTCATAGACACACACATACTTACTCCATCACACACACATTCACACAGATACACATTTTACCACATACACACACACACTTTACCATAAAGACACACACCCCATCACAAAAATACACACCCCTTCACCATACAGGAACACACACACTTCACCACAGACACTTCTTTCACTCATTAGCTTCCACTTAAATTTTCTAATCACTAAATTACTTTTTCTCTCCCACCCCCCATACATACATTATCCCCAGAAAACAGATTCAGTGTTATTTTCCCATTACTATCTCTCTCTCTACTCCATTATGTTCTCACTCACCCTCTAAAGTATTCACATTCACTCATACTTACATTCTCCTTTAAATGCATTACCTCTCACACTCACAACTACACTCACACTCACTCAAAATAATATAACACCTATAAGTATGTAATATTACAGTTAATATGACTGGGGAGAAATACCCTAGAGAAGAATACATCATCATCATCATATGTTAGTTTTCCATGCTGGCATAGGTTGAACAGGTTGGCATGGTCTGAGATTAGATAGGTTGAGGGATCACATCTCACTTGTGCATTCAATTTTTGGTATGGTTCCTGTCACTGAATGCCTTTTCTAATGCCAACTATATTACAGATTGTAGTGAGTAAATTTTATCATAGCACCATATCTAGGACTGTGCTGTTGCTGCTGTTGATATGCATCTACACACACATACACGTACAATCATAAACCACATTACAGTACTGCCTGCTCTCAACATATTTAAGACTGTGTTGCTGTTAGTATTGTTGTTACTATACACACAGAGACATCCTAGACCATATTAAAGTAATGTAACTGACATACTGGAGTTGTGTTACAGATGTTACACAGAGACATACTAGACCACATTACTGTACTGCTTTTTACATATCTAGGATTATATAACCTTGTTACACAGACATCCTAGACCACATTACAGGACTGCTTTTTACATATCTAGGACTATATAACCTTGTTCCATACACAGACATACTAGACCACATTACAGGACTGCTTTTTACATATCTAGGACTGTGTTACTATTGTTACACACAGTGACATATTAAACCACATTACAGTACTGTTCCTGACATACCCAGGACTGTTAGTGTTGCTGTTGTTGCTATACAGACATCCTAAACTACATTACAGTACTGTTCCTTACATACTAGGAGTGTGTTGGTTGGGTGGGTGTGTAGATTTGAATAGGTGAATAGGTGAATGGATAGGAATAGGTGAATGGTGGTTGGGTTTGTAGGTTTGTTTGAGTGCAGGCAGATATTTTGACATATAATTTCTGACTCTTAAGATAGAAATATTTAGATAGGATAATAATTATTATTACCATAAAAAAAAAACAAAAGAGAAAAAATGACTAAATCCTTGAAGATAAAAATTGTTGGATATAAAAAGTTAATCTAATGCAGCAAATCTACTTAAGTAGCAAAGTTAATCTTTTTTTTTGTAGTATTTATACTGATAAGAGTTGAGTGTATTGGGTAGTGAGGAAGTGAGAGACTTAGCTGTAGAGAAAGTGTAGGAGCAGTGTAGATATTTGGTTCACCCTTTTGTTGATTATTTGAAACACTTTTACTGACCAGGCGGCAAATTGGCAGAGTCTTTAAAACATTGGATTAAATGCCTCAGTATTTGTTCAGTGCACCCTGAGATCAAATCTTGCTATGGTCAGCTTTGCCTTGCATCCATTCTAGGTCGATAAATAAAATACCAGCCCAGGAGCAATGAACTGGCAGAATTGTTAAAGTGTTAGACAGAATTTTTTACAGTATCTGATATGACTCACTACGTTCTGAGTTCAAATTCTGCTTCCTTCTGCCAGAAGTTGCAACTAGCAAATAATATCAGCAATGGAAACATTTCCTTGGTTCGATTTATTCTTTTCTTACTGATATAGCTTCAAACCTTATCAGTTTTGAGTTGCCAAGAGTTTATCATTTAAAATTTGAACATCAGCATATACTAATACACATGAAGTTTTACAGCAGTAAATCTACTGAATACCATTTTTCTGACAGTGTATCTTTCTTCCTCTTGCAGAAGATAGATTTTACAAACCACTGGGTTTGTACTTAGAAAGTTCCTCTTCAACGCAGAAGCTTGGGAAAGATATTTTGTTGAAGACTAGCAGCCACCCATGCATGTCAGTCTCCCCTCTGTATGATATTTGTCCAAAGGAAAGGCAAAGGCCAATACAGTTTGGCACTGGTATCGTCAGAACTCATATTTTTCAACTAAATGGTCAAAAGCATATCTTGAACAATGACACATGTCACCCAACCTAGGAATCCAAATTGTAATTTTATCCAAGAACCTTTCTTAAATTATACTCAAAACAACAGCTTAATAACGAGACAGTTAGTTATATTACTAAATTCCCCCAAATTCTTGATTATTTTTTAAAGGATTAGAAAAATTATAGGCATAGAAATATGGTAACAAAAGAATTAAAGTAATAACTACTTTACACACTTATGTATATATATCACCATAGTAGATAAATCACACTTCCACTTTATATGTATTTACGATGTACCATGCATTTTTGCATGCTGGTTTTTCATGTGGTATTTTTGTGGGAAAAGGTACTCTATATACAAGTATATACAAAAGAGAAAAGTACCAGAGGTTGGTGGAGGACTACTGCAGAAATGAGTGGATGACCAAGTACATGCCAGTGGAGGCTGGTAGTTGGGGATTTACAGATCATTCCATAACTAAGCATTACAGGAATGAGCAGGAGAAGAGCCATCAAGAACATAATGGAAGCAGCAGAAAGGAAATCTAGAGGGCTATGGGATGAAGAGATGTAGTTGGTGGGATCAGTAGAATGCCATTTAGAAACAGACTGAGGCTTCATCAAACTTAACCATGTTACCTGGATGATGGTTAGAGTTGTAAGACCTGAAACACCCAATGACTCCAAGATATAACACTGATGATGTGTTGAAGTATTTGCATCCATGGATGAATGATGATATATATATTATATATTATCATCATCATCGATTAATGTCTATCTTCCACACTAGCATGGGTTAGATGGGTCCTATTTAGAGGCAAGTTGGGTCGGGTGACCGTGTCTCGCTCATATAGGGGTGTTTCTAGCTGGTTTTCTATAGCTAGATGCCTTTCCTAACGCCAACCACATTGACAGTGTATGGTGGGTGTATTTTACATGTCCACTTTACAGTGTGGGCTGGGTGCTTTTTCCGTGTCTTTTACATGCCCAGTGTGGGCTGGGTGTGGGGCATACTGTACATATGCTTCAGCTTGTGCTTGTGGGAAGTCTGGTCTTAAATATATATATATACATACACATACCTGAGGAGGCCATCTGGTCTAGATATTCCTAACTTAAAGCTGTCTAAAAGAATATGTTTAACTCTTTACTCATTGTCCTGTATTGACATAGCACTCAACCATAGCTATACCAACAATTTAAAAAATATTTTCTAATTTCACTTCAGCTGAATGGTCAATTGAAAAAGGAACGGTGGTTTACTTTTCATGTGAGGAAGCGTTCTTATACATGTTCATATGTCTGTGTGTCTGCATGCATATATATATATATATATATATATATAAGCCAGAATCAGTTCCTGTATGAGCAAGACATGGTCAGCCGACCGGCTACTGCTCACAACAGGAAAGACAACCCGTCTAACCCATGCTAGCGTGGAAGAATGGACGTAAAACTGTGATGATGATGATGATATATGTATATACATACACATATGAATACAAATTTGTGTGTATATATACATTGCATACACACGCACACATATATGCATACATACAATGGTATCCATATGTAAACAAAGTTATTAGCTAATATTGAATTCATAGAAAAATTCTAATGTATTTTTTTTACATAAAAATACACACAATTTTCATCAACTTTAAATTATCGATAATATTAAAAAAATGCAACTATTTTTTTTTTTATTACATATCTCCCTTACCTTTCACTATAGTTCTTATAACCATTCTTACAACTATACATATTGAATAACCAAATATAGACATACATATACACAGATACACATGCATATATACATATATACACAAATGCACATACATATACTAAATGGAGAAATATATGTACATACATAATCACATTAAATACACTAATATGGATATATACACACAGGCTTCTACTCATAAATATTTCAGCATGTAGTAAGGCAGCATTTCAGCATGTATTATATATATTAAAAAAAAACATACCAGGCTTATTGAACACATAGTATGTGTGTGTGTCTACACACACACACTTCAATATACACACAATAGAAATTTGAATAGGTTTTCATTTATTTCTTTGATATTCAAACAAAAGCAGAAATGCACATTATAATAAAATCCAATTTATAATCATCATCATCATTACCATCATCATCATCCCGACAAACCCCATCCACATACACAGCTCCCACTGCCATCAAGACCACATTGACTCCATCCATTATTCAAATACATTCTCTCACCTCTCACTGGTTATATAACAAGGTCTGTAAAATTACCTTCATCTTCTCCAGATGTTTCTAAATTGTTATATTGAACACCTCTTTCCACCAATAACATGTTTCAGTACAATTTATACTTTGTCTATGAAGTCCATATAGTGGTTCACACAGGGATGGGTAATCTTTATTGTCATCATTTTACACCTGCTTCTCCTCTTGGTATGTAATGTCCTGTCCAACCCATGCCAAGTCAGTAATCAGAACTACTGTCCTCCTAGAAGAATCAGGGTCTATGCTTACGTTCCAGTTTTGACATGGATTCTACAGCTTGATACACTTCCTAATGCCAACCACTTTATAAAGTATACTAGGTGTATTTTATCAGTGCACCAGTACAAGGGAGATTGTCATGTCCTAAACATAAGTGAAAAGACTGCTGAACTCATTTTGGGATGACTTCTACAACTGTATTCCCTAATACCAACCACTTTACAGACTGTTCTGGAAGCAATTCGTTGTGGCACCAACATGAAGGAGGTTGGCATGACCTTGATACAACTAAAGGGTCCTCACAACCCTGAATACAAAATAAATAAATAGATAAAGAAAATAAGATAAATAAATCTTTGAGATCAAGAAAAATATTTAGAATTGGGAATATTCTGCTATTCATTTTCAGATTAACTCTTTCAATACCAAACCACCCGAGCCCCACTCTTCTCACCTTCTAAAATACAAAACTTTATTTTGAAGTGTTTAAATTCATCTAAAAATCTTTCATCATAATTCTATGTAAGAAACATTTGCTAAGTGATTTTCCGAACATTAACTTAATAATGCAAAAGTTAGTTATTGATATTAAATCTCTACAATTTTTTTATTATTTTCAAAATGGTTTGAAATTCATAGGCTGTGTCTTTTCAGTCTTTTCATTAGAAATAGGTTAACAAAAGGGTTAAATGAAGGAAGTTTTTTTACTAATTTCATTGAAATTTCCAACTTTTAAGAACTGGAGATATTTTTCACTTCAATTATGATATATTATTGAAGTTCATAGATTAAGAGTAATAGACTAATCCAATCAATATATTTAGATTAATCTTCCCAAAAGCCTCTCACAAATGGATAAAACTGAAGTTAACACTGAACAATATCAACTTTGTATGTTTTTCCATCTCTTCCTCTTTCCATATTACTCTCACAATATACACCTGTGGTGGTAACAATAGTGATTGTGGTGGTGTTTGTGGTAGGAGTGGTGGTGGTAGTGTTGGAAGAAATGTGCCAAAAACAATAGTGTTAGACTTTATGGAATGGAATGGACTTCTGTTGGTTTTGTCAATGAGTGTTTCATTTGTTTGATCAATGGAACAGCCTTCTCATGAAATTAATAAGCAAGTGGCTGATCATTTCAGAAACACACACACTCTTAATGTAATTCTTAGAGACATTCAGCATGCGAGTGTATGTGACAAGGCTTCACTTTTGAATAACAAAGTACAGTCCATCTGACTGACTTCCAAACATTTTCCAGCTACCCAATTTCACTCACAATGCTTGGGTCAAACCAAGGCTATGATAAATGACACTAGGCCCTGATGCAATGCAATAGGATTATGCCCAATTGTACCTCTCAAAGTTGATGACACAGGACTGAGACCTCTGGCGTTACACAGTAATACAGAAGACCTGACTTCCCACGGGTACAAGCCGAAGCTGAAGCTTATAGACAGTATGCCCCCCCCCCCTACTGTAAAGTGGTCGTGTAGGTGTCACAACAAAAATCACCCAGTCCACACTGTAGAGTGGTCGTGTAGGTGCCACGGTAAAAAAAGCACCCAGTACTCACTGTAAATGAAGTTGGTGTTAGGAAGGGCATCCAGAATCAGCCAAAAATTAGTTCTGTATGAGCAAGACATGGTCACCTGACCTAGCATGGCCCACAACAGTGATGACAATGATGATGAATGATTGTGAAGCAAAATTCTTAACCATTCATCAGTAGACTTTATAGAACACCACACTAAATGCCTTATAGTGTTCAACTTCATCCATATAATTTCTAACTTAAATTGTCACTAGATTAGGTTGCTTCATCATTGCTTCAGGGATAGTCAAATATTGTAAAAAGCATGGGGCAGTGGGGGCTGATTAACGCTTTTGTTATAAAACTCTCTGAAACCAGGCTTTGTTCTAAGTTACAAAACTGTTTTAAAGTTTATATATTTGAAACATTTCATGATAATTTTATGTAAGACCCTTTTTTAAGTTATGATCCATATACCAGCTAAATAATGAGAAAGTTATATCATCAAATCACTCCAAATTCTTGATTATTTTCAAAATTTAATTGAAAATCATAGACAATGCCTTCCATGAGAAATATTGTAATGAAAGGACTAATTTGATGAAATCTCTCAAGTCTATAGTACTTCTAGCTTACTACCTCTAGAGTGTACAGCAAGAAGAATGGTCACTAAAAATGGTTGCTTTTTAAAATTAATTTTTCTTATTACTTTGTTATAAAACAGGCTTTATGTAAGATAGAGAAGCAGCAATTGTTGTGGTGACTGGTTTTGAAGTTGGAGTTTGGCCAATGGGAACAGTAGAAATAACAACAAACTAGCAACAGCAACTATAGTGAGGAGGGTGGGATGATATAAGTGCGTATGTGTATGTAGTAGAAGCACAGCAATCTAGTCTGCATATTGGAGTAAGTATCTTCATAAAATCTGAATAATGTAACTTTCACCTGCTCATCTAATTTTATCTTAGTTCACTAATATATAACAGCCAATATCTAGAATTAGATTTATACAAACAAAATAAAATACATGTAATAAATAGGAATTATTATTTGTAAGAAAAGGCAGTGACAGCTGAAGACTTTGTGCTTCATATTATTTAGTTCCTTCCTCTATATTCTGAATTCAAAGTTTACTTAAGTTGACTTTGCTCTTCTTTCCTCCAAGATTAATATAAGTTTTATATGATGTAATATAAATCTCTTTGTTTCTTCTTGTGTCCACATACAGTGTAATTGTGAAAGGATTGTTGGGAACTTGGTGTAAACATTTCTTTCTTGCAGAGAGAGAGAGAGAGAGGGGGGGGGGCACCAAAATATGATATTCCTTCCCAAATGAGAAGTGCCTTTGTTAATTACTTATCACCTGACAAATTACACTAAGCTATTCAACACCACAATATTTTACAAATAGAAATAAGTATATATATAAAGGAAAATATCTTTTCTTATTTCCTGTTTGTGGAAATATTTGGGTCACCAAGATGGTTATTAATTTTATTTGTCAAATATCTGTCTACTTAGAGCAGATTTGATAATGAAACAACAAAGAAAACAGTTACAAGAACACCCTGAACAATTGCTTCAAATACAAAGTTAAACATTCTCTGGTTGTCTAAATAAACTATTCAAATATCAGTCACCATTTCAACCATTTTATTACCATATTTCTAATGAAAGACTCTACTAATGATTTTCAAATAATTTTGAAAATAATCAAGACTTTAGAAGGATTTAGTAATATAACTAACCTTCACATTATTAAGTTCCCGTTTAGAATACAACCTAAGAAAATGCTAAACCTTTCATTAAAATTTTATGTGAGAAATTTAATTCTTAACATCCTGTGATGATTTAGTAGAAAATATCTAAAGATAGGTTTGTTAATTCAAATGTTTATAGTATTTTTACTAGTGAATGAATTGTTGAGAAAATTTACAGTATTAATATAAACTTTAATTGTTAATGTGATGTAGCTGTAGTAGTGCTTTAGTGCAATTTTATGTTGTACAGGACATTAAGATTTAAACAGGAACAGTTTATCATCATATAACCAGAGGCAGTTTCTGGCAGTTTGGTATTAAAAGGGTTAAAGGATAATTTCTTATGACCCTTTAGATAAACCATCCAACAAAACAAGCTCAAACTGGACCTAACAATTCTGAACAGCTGGGTTCACTTAGATTTGAGGAGCTACTACAGTTTGGTAGAGTTCACTACTGACAAGTGCTTATCTCAGATTTTCATGCTTTTAATCTGTTGTTGTATAGGAAACAGTAGTCTATTATAAGTAAATTTATCCATGGGATGAATTAAACTGAAACAAAGAGATCACACATCAATTTCCCCATTGTTCTTGTTGCTTACAGCAGTGGTCTATTTATATCTGCAGGACATACGTAACCCTTTCCTTATATTTCTAATGAAATGCATTTTTTATGATTTTCAATTAATTGTGGAAATAATAAAAAAATGTTCAAAGATCTAGTAAAATAACTAGTTATTTTTATTTTCAAATTGAAATTTAGAACACAACTTAAAATTTTATTGCATAGATTTAAATTTAAATACAAACACTTTAAAACAAACATCTTTGTATTATAGAACTAGGGTCGGGGCAGTTTCAAGTGGTTTGGTATCAAAACAGTTAAAGCTAAGTGGGCTCAACTAGTTGGTTATGCCTTTCTCATTCATAGTAGCACCTGTTTTTAGCCCTAAGACTGATCCAGCACAGACACCTATGATCAAAGTCATTCAACCAATTTTTTTCTTTATCTCAGAGGCCACATTGTTTAATGTACCCTTCTTTATCTAACATGGTAGAGCATGACTTAATGGAAATTTGGCTACTATTTCTAACAGGTTAAGTAACTACATCAAAACTCTTTTATTGAGATCAATTGTTGGTGTTGCTGTTGTTGCAGACATATGATTGAAGGAATTTCAACCCATCTTTTTCCTATGTACAGGGAACCCAGGGCTATATTATCAGAGCCTACTGTTTTTATCAAGACAGTAGGCTGTGATATGAGGGAGATTTAGCTTCTATATCTAGCAAGTCAAGTAACCAAATCAGTTTGAAAATAAGAGTTTGAAGAGATTTAGTAATATAATTTTCTCATTTTTAAGTTAACAAAGATTCTTACATAAAATTATGATGAAAATTTTTTAGATTAACATAAATATTTTAAACAAAAAGTTCTGTAGTATAGAACAAGGGGTAATTTCAAGAGATTTGGTTTCAAAAGGGTTGAAACTTAAAACTTCCACTGGGCAAAATTCAACAAAGAAAAGAAGGATGAAGTGTTACAGCAACAACAACAAAAATAATAATTTATATCTAACACAGACATAAAGCCATATATTTGGGGGATGGGTATGAAGTCAATTAGATTAACCTTAGTATATAACTGGTATTCATTTTATAAATTCTGAATGATTGAACACAAATTAATTTTGATGGGATTTGAGTTCAAAACATGAAAGCATTTCTCCAGAGAATGATTGATTTCATCAATCCATTCCACTAATGATGATCATGATGACAATAATGGTTTCTGATCTAGGCACAATGCCAGAAATCTTGGGGGGAAGCGGGAAAGTCGATTAAATTGACCCCAGTGCATTACAGGTATTTTATTTTATCAACCACATAATGATGAAAGGCAAAGCTAACCTCAGTAGAATTTGAACTCAGAATGTAATGGGACATTATAACTATATGCTGCAAAGCGTGTTGTCTGATGCTCTATCATTACTGCCAATCTACCAATAATAATAATGATAAATACTAAAAAATTGACTACCAATTAAAATAATAGAAATAACACAAAGCCAAACCTCAATGTGATCATGTGTCCTGCTACAAATAGCAGCCAACTCATCCAAGTTGGAGGTAGTGAATGTCAACCACGACACAGAGGGCTTTGCAGCCTCTGTCTCAGATGTGCGATACATTCTCTGCTAGGTGCAGGTAACCCTGAGAGAGGATGTCTTTATCCTCGGGTTGCCGATCCTCCCTGCTGCACTCGAGCTGAGGAGGTCAAACTTTCCAAATATTACTCACTCTCTGACAAGTTTGCAGTCGAGCCCTTAACAGCAGAGACTTCTGGTGTCCTTGGCCATAGGACCATCTCCCTACTCACCACCATCGGCATGGAGTTGGCTACCCGCAGGTGTGAGCCTCGCAAACTGGAATGGCTCTTCCAACGTGTCTCCCTCACCATTCTCTGGGGAAACGCCTTCTCTATTCTGTCTGCAGGGTGGCCAGAACATGGGCCCCCATTTCTTTATAAGAGAGATGGCGAGAGTGAGAGAGACAGAGGCAGTGACAATGGGAATCTGATTCCATTATGTTCAGACCAAATATATATGTATGTATATATTTGACACTAGTTGAGTCAATGTTTAAAATATATCACTCCCCACTTGTGTTGCTATTAAGATAAAAGCTGTGTCTGCTATTGAAATGTTAGTCCTTGTCTGATAACCCTCTGATAAACAGGCAAAATTCCATAGTAACAAGACTCACTATTTTTCCTTACTACCTTATATAAGAAAGGAGGCATTAGATAACATAGTCATATACACCAATAAGACATGATGGTCATGAATGAATATATTTGATCATGGATGTGTTTAACCAGAGTTGACCAGGGGCTAAACAACAAAAACAACACCTATCACACTTTTCTATCTCACCGTAGCGACATAAAGTCTAAAATCTTGACATTTCCCTTCCTCATATATACACTGTAACAGTTATTTTGTAACAGAGATATTGCTTACACTTTCAGATAAACTCCTTATCCTCTTTAGTACTGGGAATATGTAACACACATGCACACATACAAAACAGAGATAACATACACTGTAACTCCAAACATTAGCACACACACACATATATATATATAAGAATACTTGTGTGGTTAAGAAGATCACTTTGCAAGTACAAGGTCTTAGGTTCTATCAAAGTGTATGGCAACATGGGTTAGTGACTACTATACCCTCAGGCCAACCAGTGTTTCCTGAGTGAATATGGTAGCAGAAACAGTCAGGAAGACCAGCTTATATATAAGTGGTTGATGAGAGGAAGGACATCAAGTTGTAAAGTACTAGCCAAACAAAGGGTTGGGAAGAACCTTCAGATGTGTCAAAGACATGATAACCTCATTAGGGTTGGTGCCACAATAAAATCCACTTAGTAGAATGTGAAACTATTTGAAAGTAAAATGCAAACACCTAGCTTGTTTTCGAGGTCAGTAGCCATGTTTCAGTATGGACTCAGTCTGAGAAAACCCATTCAAAGCTTGCTAGCAAGGAAAGTGGATGTTAAATGATGATTATGATGATGATATCACTATATAATATAATATATACATATAAATATGTGTGTGTGTGTGTGTGTGTGTGTGTGTGTGTGTGTGTGTGTGTGTGTGTGTGTGTGTGTGTGTGTGTGTGTGTGTGTGTGTCTAGTGTATCAGAGGAGATGGGCTCCACTAGGTTTTTAAATGCATTAGAAATGCCATAAGTAAATACAGCACCCCTACGATTGCCCCAGGAGTTACGGGAGCATGCATGCATATGTGTGTGTATACACGCAGACACATATATATATATATATACACACATGTGTATGTATATATATATATATATATATATATACATATGTATATACACATATACACACACACATATATACGCACATGTATGTATATATATATACACACACACACACATATGTATATATATATATATACAGATACACATGCACATGTATGTATATATATATATACACACACATGTATATATATAGACACACACACATATACGCACATGTATGTATATATATACACACACATATGTATATATTTAGATATACACACATACACATATGCGCGCATGTATATATATACACACACATGTATATATATATATATACACACACATATGTATATATATATATATATATATACACACACATGTATATATATATATATACACACACATATGTATATATATATATATATATATACACACACACACACATGTATATATATACACACACACATGTATATATATATATACACACATACACACACACATACGCACATGTATATATATACACACATACGCACATGTATATATATACACACACATGTATATATATACACACACACACACACATATACGCACATGTATGTATATATATATATACACACATGTATATATATACACACACATATGTATATATACACACACAAACACATGTATATATATACACACACATATGTATATATATATACACACACACACACACATATATATATATATAAATTTATTAAAATATATATATATATCATAAAACATGTCTATAGAATCACCAGATAAAATATATACCATTTCCTCCCCCAATTAGCATAATTAACCATATAAAAAATCGATTAGACCAAGCTATAAGAATAAAGGCTTCTATGAAGAAATCTCCGACAAATAACTGAAAGCAGCCCTTCGCATCAGTTGCAACGGAATATTTATCGAGTATTTCGACAGCTTGTATGAATCGCCCAGATATACAGTCAATTAAACAGAATTCGGTGTAAAATAAACTAGGAGAAAAGTGAACACATTTAGTTACCTCTACCATGGTTTCGTCCGCATTTTAAGATATCCGATAGCATTGGACACCTAGAGCACCGGACTCTTCAGGAAGTTAGCTCAAATTTAGACAATAAGTTTTCCAAAGTGATATAAAGTTACACGTGTGTGTATATATATATATATAAATAAACAGATAATAAATGGAGGAGAAGGCAATTATGTTTAAAACCAAACTTTACATCTTACACAGTATTTCATCTATACAATAACGAGTAACAGTTCCCACATATATTTGTGCATGTACGCACACATATACATTGTACATGCACAAATATGTGTGTGAACTGTTACTTGTTATTGTATAGATGAAACACTGTGCAAGATGTAAAGTTTGGTTTTAAACGTATTACTTTCTCCTCCATTTATTCTGTTTATACTTGCTCTGTTCACCTTCTGCGCTTAATCTTCATTAAATATCAACCTTTCTATAATATTTAACACTGCACCCTTAAGCAGTGAACACACCTCGCTTCGGCTATTGGCGTCTAGTATACTGTATCACACTTTTTTTCCCTCTCCTCCTTTCTTATGATACATATCTCTTCTTTAATACACACACACATATATATATAACTTAGCTGAGAATAGACTCCCTGATGACGTAAGGAATTCTCTGTAGTTACATTACGTAACTCTATTTACTCCCTTACAGAAACTAATTAGTTGGAGTGAAAATTTTAGTAAGTAAGTTAATTTTTAATTTTTAAAATTTTCTTATTTTACGTCTTTCATATATATATATATATATATATATATATATATATATATATATATATATATATATATATATTAAAGAGTTAAACAAGATTCAATGAGTATATCAAAGAATGAGTTTTACAGTAGATTGGAAGCACTCTTACGGAAAAATAATTTTCCAGAATTATTAATATTAAAATACAAATATTACTAAAATAGATGTTCTTTTGATCAATTACATTTTATTATACATATTTCGGAGGTACAACAGACAAAATATAATGATACATGACATATCCTGAGATGTTAAATGGTTAAGATTTAATCATATATTTTGTCTGATGAGTATGTACTGTTGTACCTCCGAAATATGTATAATAAAATGTAATTGATCAAAAGAACATCTATTTTATTAATATTTGTATTTTAATATATATATATATATATATATTAGAAAGTGAGTTTTTTTTTACAAAATGAAAAATAACCGAGGTGTCCTACACGAGTGAAAGTATAAAGAAAAAGAGATGAAATCGAAAATGCAACTGGAGTCTTATTTTTTTAGGAACCAAATAAATATATATATTTAAAAAAAAAATAAGACTCCAGTTGCATTTTTGATTTCATCTCTTTTTCTATATATATATATATATATATATATATCGTTTCTGAATTTGTTTAGCAAGATTCTTTATCTGAAAACGTGTGTTGAAACCGATATTGTTATACTTTGGGAGGGTCATGTTGCCAATAAGAAACACACGCACCAGTTGCTTTCACTTCAATTTATTATAATAAATTTATAAATTTCCGGTTGGTTGGTTCCACAACCAGATGGTTGTTTATATATTGTCAAAGTTCTTTCGTCACACGACAAAAACAAGATGGCATAGGACAGAACAAAGGAGAGGTACAAAAAACAAAGAAAAGAACCCCCAGTCACTGAAGAGGTCACAGAATGTGTGACGAAAGAACTTTGACAATATATAAACAACCATCTGGTTGTGGAACCAACCAACCAACCGGAAATTTATAAATTTATTATAATAAATTGAAATGAAAGCAACTGGTGCGTGTGTTTCTTATTGGCAACATGACCCTCCCAAAGTATAACAATATATATATATATATATTGACATATATATATATATATTGACATATATATATATATACAATGATATTAAATAAATGGAAACTATATTTATAAAACCATATTTATTTTATTATATATATTTCAAGGGTACCAAAAGACTTTGGTACGCTTTCTTCAGATAAAATACAAAGTTTGTTTTATAAATAGAGACATACCCAAGAAAATCATACCTTATCAGTTGGATATTCTCTGGATAGTGGAAATGTATTAGGGATTTTTCAAACTCATGGGTGAATATGCCAATGAATATGTAAATAATTGAAAAACAACCGTTTATTTAAACGACTTTGAGAGAAAGAAGAGAGAAGAGAAGGACAAAATAGTGAGAGAGAGAGAGAAGGAAAAAAGCGAAGATGAATAAAAAAAACTCATATAACGTTAATTTGAGGGAAATATATTCGAACAATACCACCATGGAACGCATGCTCTTCCAATTTCTTTGGAAGAAGCGTCCTCCTATGGTGAGAAGATCCATCTGCTGCCAACAACCTTCGAAAGGAGGGCTGGGGATGCCGTGGTTGATGATGCGTAGGCACGCATTAAGGCTACGGCACCTACAGGTATTCCTCACTGGTCAACCGGTGTGGGCTCCGTTCGTGAAACGAGCCTTTCCGAGACTCGTCTCACTCACCGAGCTACAGTCCTGGGTCAAGCAAAGATCCGGAAAACTGGGAGACTGGCACACTGAGTGTGCTCAGGCGCTCAGGGCTCTCTGGCAAGCGGGCCGGGCCATCGGTGGAGAATCCACCTCATCATTCTATAGAGGGCTGGTGGCTAGCAGGGGCGATGACACCCTTGGAGAGTCGCTGGACATGGAAGAAGACGAACTGGCCAGCCTGTTCGGTAGGACTTTCGGCCCAGGACCAATGGACAACTTCCAGAAGTCACTGGCCTGGCAGTGCTACCGAGGGGCTCTACCCGTTCGAGAGAGGCTCTACAGACACGGGCGCCCGGGCAGGGATCCCTCAAAAAAGATTTGCCCTAGATGCGTGCGTCACGAAGAAACCGTGGCGCACGCATTGGTGCAATGTCCGGGCGTGGCTGATCTGTGGGGCTACGCCGAACAACTGCTGTCGCGGGTGGCGCCGATTAAATTGACAGCCGAGTCCGTGATGACAATCAAACCGCCTCCCCTCTTCACAAAGGAAGCAAAGGCGGTTTTTCTGTGCGTAATAGCCATGTTGAAAGAGGTTGTTTGGTGGACACGATTGAAAGGTCTGAGGTCAGGCAACTTCCTCTCTGGCCATAGTCTGGTCTACTTCTTCCGATATCACTTCGGAAGAAGGATAAGAATGGAGAGAGAGGTGCTTGGCCACAGGCAGTTTTATGAAAGGTGGGTGATAGTGGCGAGAATGGCTCGTGTAAATGGGCCTTCTCTGTATACCATCCTGTAGGTAAAGAAGTAAAGGAGAGGGGAGCACCTTCTCCATGTGCTCCCCGGGCAAAGGATTGCACACTTTTTCGGGGGTGTGTGCAACCCCCATCACGTCCCCTCCCTTTTGAGGTTATTTTCGATTATTTTCATGTTACACCCTTTTTACTCGATTATATGTAAACTCCCCCTTTGTATTTGTCCCTTCTTTTTATGCCTTTATGGTAAATAAAGAAATCTATCTATGTATATATGTAAATATATATCTTAATAATATGTGTATTTATATTAATAGGATATTTTACGATTATTAGTTGTTTAAAATATAATATTTTTCTTCTGTTATAAGTAGATAAATAAAAATATCATTGAATATTTACTCCAGGAAACTGTTGAGTGCTCTAAATCAGTTATAAACATTTATATTTATCGGATTTACAACAAATTAAATACCCCTTCTACTTATATATATACGTATATATATATATATATATATATATATATATAAATTAAGAGTGAATAACCAATTTAGACTTATAACATAATTTTACTCTAAGTATGTTTCAATGTATAACAATCAGATAAACTCTAATATAACCTAACATATTTATATATATCTATATATATATATATATATGGTGATTGTCTGTTCCTTGCAGAGCTTGATGTTCTATAATTGCTCTTTCTTACTGCGAGATGAGCCTTAAAAGGCATTTGAAGAGCTGACTGCAAATACTGCAGTGATGACTCAATTCAGCATTGGCTCTATTTTCCACTTGTTTATTATGAATGCTCAAGTGCCATGTCAAACTTTTACATAATTTGCAGGTTTTTGACAAACATGGCATTGAAACTGGCCATCTGGAATGAAATTCCAATAATTCATGTTTGCCTTACCCACATGGTGTGACCTCAGATGAGTGTGAGATATGCATACTTTTGTGCATAAGGAACATTTAAAGAAAGAATGCGATTCACTCCCAACGCTATTATTATTAATCTCATTTTTAAAAAACTTTTCTTTTCATTTCAACATGCTAAACTCTGTCAAGCTCAAAATCTTTAACACCACTCCAAATTGTAGCTCACCATGTTTCCCTATCTGCCGCAAGTAATTCAAGAATTTTCTAACATAATTTAAAACGTTTCAAATATATTTTCTTTTGCTTACTATTTTTTTCTCTTTCCCATAATAACATAACATAATATATATATGTATATATATATATATATATATATATATATAGTTATATAATAAACAACATAAGATAATTATTTCATTTAGCAAAGGTTTCACGAAGACAGACGAGCCTGACACAGACGTCTGATTCGCTCGTCAGAATGAAAATTTATTTAAAATGGATGTGAGATATGGATTTCAAAACAAAGTCTAGAACAATTGAAAGCGAGGCTGAAATAAAATAACGGACAAAATGTAACGGGAAAATAATTGTTTCTATTTTTGACACAAGGCCAGCAATTATCCCAGTGCATTACTGGTACTTTATTTTATCGACCTCGTAAGGATGAAAGGCAAAGTTAACCTCGGAGGGATTTGAACTCAGAATGGCAAGGGCCGTAACTCTATGCGTCAAAGCAAGGCGTCCGACCCTCTACCGATACTGGGAACACATATATGTATATATCTGTGTTCGTTTTTCTTTTATATTCTGTTATAATATACGGCTCGGAAATATCTTTTTCTTAGAGCTATTTTGTTGTATGAGACTATTTTGAGTTCCTAACTCAATATATACCTTTGATATATTCGGCTCCGTTAATTTGTTGAGCTAATTCAAATGTCAAATAAACCTGGCTACTATTTTTAGTGGTGTAAGTTTGTGAGACACGCTAAGATACCATGTGCGCTATTATATATAGCACACTATTCAGTTCCTTAATATACATAGAAGTGTCTAGGATACTAATTCATCACCCACTGATGAGCTTGAATTGGTAATTCTATTCACAATTAACATTGCGAAACAACACCAAGTTGTCTGGGTGATTGGTAGTTACCACAATTCCGGTTTGTATTTATTTTCTTGATTTTTTCTTAAATTGAGTATTGTCTATAGTTAGTATTCTTTTCACCTTAGCGAATCCGGTCCCTTGTAATTTGAACACATATATGTATATATCTGTGTTCGTTTTTCTTTTATATTCTATTATAATTGTATATATATATATACAAGTATTGAAGGTAAAGGAAAAGAGAGTGCTCTATGTAGACTACAGAGCTTTTTAGTATATATGTCCTCGTACGTATATATATATATATGTGTATGTACATATGTATGTGTGTGTATATATATACATATATATATATATACACACATACATACATATGTATATACACATACATACCCATATACACACATATATATATATATATACGTATGAGGACATATATACTAAAAAGCTCTGTAGTCTACATAGAGTACTCTCTTTTCCTTTACCTTTCCTACGGAAACACTTCATATATATATATATAATGTATATATATATATATATATATATATATATATATATATATTCACAGACAGGCATGTACAACTATATATATATGCACAGATTCCATATACACATACATATATATGTAGCAGTTGGTTAATGATAAATATTATCATTTATGGTATCTGAGGTTAGTTGTGTGTGAGGTCCAAGGGTGAGAGAGAGAGAAAGAGAGAGGGGGGGTCTACAGACAGAAATAACTCAGAGATATCTGAAATAAAACCACTTCCCATGAAATGAAAATTCAAGTAACCAAAATTTGGATCTAGCCTTTGACATAACATCTGGATTAAAGATAGTTTATGTGTGTGTATATGTGGGACCGACAGCGAGTGTGTGTGTGTGTGTGTGTATATACATATGTATTATCTGTATGTCTGTATCTGTGATATATATAAATATGTATGTGTGCTATATGTGTAGATATGTATGTATACACTTTTACTCTTTCACCTGTTCCAGTTATTGGGTTGCGGCCAGTGTGGAGCACTGCCATTAATCCTACATATATACTATATGTCCTTATGCTATATCTTTTAAAGTGATATTTGTTAATGCATCTATATCATATTTTGTTTTTGTCTGTTTTTATGTGCAAAACAGACAGTATCCCAGCCTCTATAGAAACTATACAGGGACCACTAAGACCCCACAAACTTTCCATTAAAAAAAATAATAGTAATGTTTATGATCTGACCCATGATATATCCACTCTCACTATCACACCTTAGTAACTATCCTCACTATCACTACAGCCCCCACCCCACAATAACTATTCCCAAAATCACTGAACATCCTCACCCCTACTCTATCTAGGGTTACAACCCATTTTTACACTCAACTCTAGATCCCCAATCTAAAACCCCAAAACACCAGTTATAACTGTTTAGCTTTTATCACCACAGTACCTTCCACACTGTCAGAGGTCACCTTTCCACTCACGCTGGCAAGTCCCTCCATAAATGAGGACTTCATAAATGCACCCAGTACACTCTGTATGGTGGTTGCAGATAGAAAGAGCATGCTGCAGTAGAAAAACCTTCCAAACAAAGAGCTGTGAGGACTCTTCAGTTGTGCCATAGACATGAGAACCTCCCTTATTTTTGTACAACGATAAAATGTCCTCTCCCCCATGATCCACTCGGAGTACTGAGCAGTCAATGATGACCCGTCCAGCCTTTTCTAGCAGGGAGGAACTGACATTAAAGGAAGAGAAGAGAGATGGTTTTTACATATTCAACTACAGTTTGTTGTCTTACATCACACCTACTATGTAGATTTCAAAGGAATTAACATGTCCTTATGTAAGAGTTATTCAATGTATTGTTGTCAGACAGGTGCTAAAAATGTAAACTTTTTCTTTTTGTTTTTAGTTTTTTATATGTCTGCTGTTGAAGGGATGTTGTTCATTCCTGTTACAACAGGCATGAACACACGCGTGCGTGCGTGCGTGCGTGTGTGTGTGTGTGTGCGCGCGCGTGTGTATACATGTGTATATGTGTTTATATTTACCCAAAAGCCTTCCATCAGTATTTTATGTAAGAAGATTTGTTAAGCTATGCTCCAAACAACATCTTAATAATAAGTTACTTACTTATACTCCAAAATCCTTCCAAAATATAGTAACAAAACAGTTTCCAGAGTTACATTCCAGGAGTTTGAATCCTGGTGAGACATTCTTAAAAGCACATTTGAGGAATTTGAGTTGGCCTTAAAGTCCCAAATATAGTTAGATCACTAACTAACCTTAGTAACCTTTCTGCTTCCATCCCATGTGACATCTGGCGAGGTGAGGGATGGAAGCACAAAGGCTATATATGAGACCACAGAGAAGGTCCTGAAGGGAGCAAAACTTGACAACCATAGGATATTTAGTTTAAAATATGGCCCCATAAGGATTAATTGGAACTAAAAGTGTTGAGTTGCTCTGTATTGTTATAAACAAGAGATACTTTTTGTTTGTGTTCATCCCTTTTACTCTGTATTGGGTGCACACACACACATGCAAACACGAGAGGGCACTATCCCCCCCACCCCAATACTCCTTGTGTGTTTGTGTGGGTGGGTGGGGTTGTTAAAACAAGGCAACTCGTTGATTCTCTTCAAGATGGATGTATGGAGGATTGGTAACACATACATACAAACACACACACACACATATATATATATATATATATATATATATATATATATATATATATACAGACATATAGATAGAACACATACAGTGATGAAGGGGTTGACAGCAATGAAAATCCCAACAGTCGACGATGATGATGATGATGATGATGATACATACATGCCAACATATATATACAAGCATCCTCCATAGAGGTGTGGGGGAGGGGGACCACTGTTGTAAACAAAGCATACTCTTGTTACAGATTTACAATCTCCTATCTTAACTCTTTGGTAGTGTGAGTGTTTGTGTATAAGTATGTGTGATTGTGTTTATCTTTAATGTTTAGTTGAGTAAGCTACAGTGGGATTTGAACTCAGAATGCAAAGATCCAAGAATCAACACTACACAGCATTGGAATCAACACACTACTTATTCCATCAATAGACTATGCTGAATTACTACATTATTTTATCAACCTCGAAAGGATAAAAGTCAAAGCTTTGGTGAGATTTGAACTCAGGAAACTGGAACAAATACTTTATTATAACTACTACATCCTTAATTCTTTTGATGTAAGCATTCAGATTGGTGTGGTAAATAAATATATATGTATACACCAGGTCCGAACACAATGGAACCAAATTCCCATTGTCACTGCTTCCATCTCTCCCATTCTCCCCATCTCTCATTATTATAAGGAAATGGAAAAGGGCGGTGGATTGGCAGTATCGGTAGAGGGTTGGACACCATGCTTTGACGCATAGAGTTACAGCCCTTGCCATTCTGAGTTCAAATCCCGTCGAGGTTAACTTTATTTTATCGACCCCGTAAGGTTGAAAGGCAAAGTACCAGTAATGTATTGGGTAATTGCTGGCCTTGTGCCAAAAGTAGAAATTATTATTATAAGGAAATGGATGCCCACATGCTGGCCGCTCCATAGCCCTGGCGGACAGAATAGAGAAGGTTTTTCCTTGAAGGATGGTGAGGGAGACACGCTGGAAGAGCCATTTCAGCTCGCAAGGCTCACACCTGAGGGTAGCCAACTCAGTGCCAATGGTGGGGAGTAGGGAGCTGGTTCTAGGGCCAAGGACACCAGAAGTCTCCACTGCTACAGGCTTGACTGCAAACCTGTCAGGGGGAGACCATTATTTGGAGAGTTTACCCTCCTCGACCCAGAGCCTGGGTGTAAGCGAAAAGTAAATGGAAAACATCAAAGTAAACAATACAGAACAATGAAGATATATATTAGTTTAACACTTGATATAGTAGGAAAAGAGTTAACATTTTGGACATTAGTCCTTCATCAGGAGATAGAATGAGAAATCAAAGAAATAGAAAGATAGAGGAGAGTGAGAAGAAGAAGAAGAAATGGAAAAAGATTTCTTGGAGAAAAAGCATGTGATGAGTTGTGGTGGTGCATGAGTGTCTGTATGTGGGTGAATATGTGCATGTGTGAGTGCATTTAGGTATGAGAAATTGTAGGTATGTGAGAGTGTGTGTGTGAGTGTACGTATGTATGTGCATGTGCATGTGTGTGGAAATGTGGATATTAGTATGAGAGAGGGTGAGGGAGAGAAAGGGGTGTTTGTGTTAGAGTTGATTGAGAATAAACATATGCAGGTCAATAAGGATGTGAGTGGGCAGGATGTGTAGCCATGTTGTGATGTTGGTGGACAATAATAAACAACTACACCATGTGACTCTTTCTCTTTCTGTCTCCCCCCCCCCTTGCTCTCTGTCTCTTCCACTCTTTCTCACTCTGTCTTTCTGTCTCTTCCCCCCTTTCTCACCCTGTTTTTCTCTCTCTCCTACCCTGTCTTTATCACCCTATCTCTCTCTCATAAAATGTTCATTTACAGACAGGCCAGTAGTGGTGATAGTGAGAGTGACTGGTGAGAGAGTACAAGGTGGTTGTGAGTCATTACAGGGTTGTATTAATAGAGTATTTCCTCTTAAGGTCCCCTACCCCACATACCAGACATCATCATCATCACTGTAACAACAACAAGAACCGCCATCATCATCACTGTAAATACAACAGTGACCATCACCACCACCAATACCTCCATCATCACTAACCACAACAATTGCCACCGCTACCATTATCATCATTGTAACCACAACAGCAACCACTACCATCATCACCATCAATGTAACAACAATAACCACCACCACCACTATCAGCATTATCACTAATCACAACAAACCCCACCACTACCACCACAGGCATCATTACAGTTTCTCAATCAAACTGTTGGTTATTACAGCTGAATCTCCCTTTAATCACATAACAGCTTTTTACAAGATAATTTGAACTACTAAAAATAACAGTCTTCTTCTTTGCCCACTTATTACTGAGAGGGTCAGGAGGGCAGAGACCCCAAACACTCCTTCCAGTGAGTCCTGTCAGAAGCAATCAACTCCAATTGATCTAATTGGAACCCCAAGCAAGACCAGCCAAACTCATGGGTGTCATCCAGCCATCTTGCTCAGAGTCTACCTCTGGGTCTCTTGCCGGTTGGTTTTGCCTGTAAAATCTGTCCAGCCATTCTTTCCTGATACATTCTAACCACATACCCATAGTATCGGAGCTGTTGATCTCACAATTCAGAGAAGTAGTGGCTTTACTTAGAGTGACTCTCTGATCTTCAAACTACACACTTAATCAAGTAATGTTACTCCCTACCATCTTTTAAAAAAAAGTTACATTTACAATATTGCAATAATATTTCTTTATCACTCAACTTCACCACCCCCATTACCAGAACTATTCAGATCATATTCATAACCAATATATTGTTTATAGATGAGGTCAGTGTGTGTATGTATGAGAGGGGGGGGGGGGAGATAATCTTTTAGGGAGAGTTAACTGTTTAGCATTTACATTACTCTATATATACTATTATATTTTTATGGTAAACACTTTACCTCACATAATTATCTCACATAATATTGACTCTATGAGATTTTGATATTATTTATTTTGAGAACAATACCTTAACATCAGTATGAACGGCCAGTTACAGCTGGTTTAAACAGAAAGAGGTGAGAGAATTCTGGCTGGATATGGCCGGTTTAAATGCTAAAGGGTTAAACTCTACACTACAACACTGTTGTTGTTGTTGCTTCTTCTTATAGCACAGGCATGGTAATGTGGTTTTATGTTCAGTTCCACAACAAGGCACTTTGGACAAGTGTTTTATGCTATAGCTTCAGGTTCACCAATACTTTGTAAGTGAAATTTGGTAGATGGAAACAGAGTGGAGGACTACTGTGTGTATGTATAATAAGAAAAACAAAGTTTCATTTACATGTATTAATGTTTTTATTGTGGATCGACCTGTTACGTGTGGTTCACATAGGAGTGGCTCAAGGTCGCCCATAGAAGTTATGGACCCAACTCCAGTATTGATCTGCTCATCAGACTGGTGATTCAATAAAAAATAAAGTGTTTGTGGTGATCGGTGAAATGGTGGGTATATATAAACATTGGCCCTGTTTTTTGGAGTGGGTGTGTAGTTTGTGTGCATGTAAATGTTTGAGTTCATAAGTATGCCTACTTGTGTGTGTATATAAAATAGGTGGATTCCCAATGTATACATAGAGGTGACTACAGTTAAAAAAGGTACTCATTATGTTAATAGAGTATAGGCATCTTTATTCTATTATAGACTTGTTTCATTTGTAATAAATTATTGAGAAAGTCCTTATGATTTCTTATGAATGAAACAGTTCTTGTCCTGTAGAAGTCATTTCTATAATAAAATAAAGATGTATATATATCTATATATAAAAAACTGAGGATGTCTGTCTGTGTGTGTGTGAGTTTGAATCCCTAAAACTCGAGAACCACCCAACCGACTGTTTTCAAACTTTACACATATAATACTTATGTTTCAGGGAGTGTTCTGAGCAAAAAGAATTTCAAATTTTCTATGCCCCAGGGACCACATTAGGTGATTTAGCGATCTCGCTCTATAATTCTTAGTCTTTCTCTTTTTAGATAGATACATACATATAACGTCGCGCCCTTATAATATCTGTCTGTATGTCAGATGTCTGCATTACGTCACTTCCTTGAGGATGTGTGTGTGTGTGCGTGTGTGTTTGAATCCCTAAAACTCGAGAAGTACCCAACCGATCTTTTTGAAACTTTACATGTGTATTACTTATGTTTCAGGGAGTGTTATACACATAAAAAATTCAACTTTTTGATCTCCTAGGGCCCACATTAGGTGAAAAACTGCGTTTTTTAACATTTTTAGGGGTTTTTTGAGGCGTTATGTCAGACCGATTTCCTTGAAATTGTAACTATGTATTAGTCAGTCTCTTCTTCATACCGTAAGCAAACTTTCTTATGGCCTAGAGCGAGTATTAGGTGAAAAACTTCATTTTTTCAGCTTCTTAGGGCTTTTTGGAGGCGTTACGTCTAGCCGATTTTCCTGAAATTTCAAGGCATATTATGCACATAAAAAAAAATCATTTTCTAGGGCCCGCATTAGGTGAAAACCTGCGCTTTTCCTGCTTCATCGAGGAAAATCTTAAAGATTATCCAGCCATCAGAGTATTAGGTTTATTTTCTTTACATATTGTCCAGGCATGCAGTTTTTCCACGATTAGGTCTATTGGCGGCCCGCGTTCCAAAATACCTTATCCCGTGCAACGCCGGGTACCACTGCTAGTATATATATATATATATATAAACAAGATGGTGAAGGACAGAACAAAGGAGAGACACAAAATAACAAATTAATGACTGAGGAGGTTACAGAATGTGTGAAGAAAGAGTTTTGACAATAAGCAAATAAACAACCATCTGGTTATTAAACTAGCAAACTGGAAATTTATAATAAATTGAAGTGAAAACCAACAGGTGCATGTGTTTTTATTGGCAGCATGACCCTCCCAAAGTATAACAATATATATATATACACACATACATAAAAGTGAGATGTTAGTGGTTAAAACCAGTAAGACCATTAGTCAACTTAGTACTCTATACATAAGAAAAGTAGATTGTAGATATGGTTAAATTTTTATCATTTTCTTATTTGTTATCAAAACAGTAAAAGCTTAACCACAGGGCAGAACATCTGTGTATATGTGTGCACACATGTGCATGTGTATCCATGCCTGAGTTTGTTTATATGCCATAACTTAGTGGTTCCACATAAAAAGAGATAAAATAAGTAGTAGAGTTTGAAAAATAAGTACTGGAGTCAATAATATCATCATTATTTAGCATGCTTTTTCCTTGTTAGAAAGGGTTGGACAAGTTGTCACAGACTAAAACAGTATTTAGAGTTACTGACCTCCCAGTTAGGTGGGGGTGGGGGAACATCTCACATATGTTGCTGCACTCTACAGAGTGTAATAGAGGTGTTTTATTGTGGCAACAGCACTAGGGAGGGTTTCCTGTCTTTGACACAATGGAGGTATCCTCTCAATCCTTTGTTTTGTAAGTTTTCTATGACTCGATGGTGAAGGTATTGCTGTGGCGAAAAGCCAGCAATACCCACAGCATCAGCCATTCCACCTCATGCAGCTCCTCCCTCAGGTGGGCTGCACTCCTTTCAATTGAGTGGAGGAATGAGGATACCAGGGGACTTGACAGCAACTGACATGAAAAGGAAGTGGTCAGTCAAGTCCCAGAATCTAGTTATCTTCCTCTCCTCGATCTATGTTACAGGTGATGGTGTCTAGATTTGTGGCCAACACAAGGTAGCAAACGTGTCTAGCAAATTGATTTCATTCCTATTTCACATTCTAGTATGGAAAATGTCAGCAAAATGAGTGTGGAGTGGGGTGGTAATAATATTGCCAATTTTATTAAATTTGTTTCTAAATTAAACCAAAGTACTTATTCTAATGTGAATATATGAATAAAATTAAAAAAAATTATATTGTTAACTGATAAATTAATCATTATATTACCATATTTCTAATGAAATACACTGTCTATAGTTTGCAATTAATTTTGAAAATAATCAGGAATTTGGAGCGATTTACTAACTTTCTCATTATTAAGTAAGAGTAATGGATTGGCAGAATCGGTAGAGCGTCAGACCACATGCTTCGCGGCATAGAGTTACGGCCCTTTATATTCTGAGTTCAAATTGAGTTACGGTTTGCTTTACCTTTCATCCTTACAGGAGTCGATAAATTAAAGTACCAGTCACACACTGGGGTTGATTCAATCGACTTTCACCTCCTCACAAATTGCTGGCCTTGTGCCTAAATCAGAAACCATTATTAAGTTGGTGTTTTGGAACATAAAGGATTTTAGATAAATATCATCATTGTGACCACAGTTGAACATTCCTGACAAAGTCTCTCCACAATTCATGATTTTCTATTGCTCCTCGCAACTGCACCCTACAGAGGTTTGTATTATCTGAGTATTGATTGATGAATGTGTGAGCAGGCCTTCCTATACTGTGTCTCCTTTGAATTGGTTTCCACAATAGTAGCTTGTGTATAACTTCCTGCTTACTTCTTCAGCAATGTCCTGTAAATGATGTGTTCGAGCAATTGTAGTTGTTATCTTGGACAATTTCCATATAAACTTTTATTTGTAATATGTTGATGCAAGTTTATCTTTTGTTTAACCCTAAGCATTTTAGTGTATGCATCATCTAGTTTCTTCTCAAGTGTTTGTGTCAGGATCCATATATACCGGATCCATACAACAAAACTGACTCAATAGATGTTCTGAAGTATAATATTTTGATTTTTCTGAGTAGATCTGACTTTCATATCCTTTCTATTTTTTTCATCTCAGTTCAGACTTTGGAAATTCTAATGTCAATATCCTTTTTTGATGAACTCATCCAGCTGACCAATTATAGAAAATCATCAACTCAATTTAGTATTCTACCATCCAGTGTGACAAGATTTCCATCTTCTTGGTTTAATGACATGGACTCTGTCTCAGTAACATTAATGTGTAGACCAATTTTCCTGGCAGAAAATTCAACTATGTCATCAGCAAAATCTATATCACTTTTAACAGTTGGTAGGTTTTGCTTACTTCTCCTTTGTGTCAATGTAAAGCCAAGATCTTGTTCACTAACACACCACCCTGTGTCAATGGAATTTGGTAGACAATTAATTAATGAAGACTTTCAAGGTATTTACTAAAATGATTATTAACTAAAATGATTAAGTATTTCATTACTAAAATAGAAACATAACAAAAGGTTCTTATATAAAATTATGCTGGAAGATTTTTATTTATATAGAAACCCTTTAAAATGGGTGATTTTGTTTTATAGAACCAAAGTTGGTTTTAGCTAGGCTGGTATTGAAAAGGTTATAACAAACAGTTCTAGTTTCAGGCAGTTTCGTATCAAAAGGGTTAAGAAGAATATTAACAGCATCAAACTCATCAGTATTGGAGGGCCTGCGAAGGATATGTACATAGTCACTTCCTTCAGACCAAACCATTAAAAACATTACACACATGTACACTGAAGCATATATAGAACCTCCCTTATAAATATATATATACATATGTATATATATATACACACAAACACTGAAACATACAGAAACACATATACTCTGAAGCATATATAGAAACATATGCACAGATAAGTATGTAACTATAGCCAGAGCTCCACAACATACACACCAGGGGAAGAGAGATAAAAAAAAATGGGAGTCTAATGCAAGCTTAGATTAGTCCAAGTTTGAATAACTAAACTTTGTATTCCAGGGAGAATATCCATTTACACACACATTCATCTGTATACAAACATGTATGTATATATATATATATACACACATGCATGCATGTGTGTATGATTCAAATATCAGTCCTCAGTCAAAATACTGCAAATGTCTCCACAACAACAATTGCTTATTGTTTTAGTCCAAAATAACACCTAATCCAGAACATTTTATATATTTTTAAACATTTTTGAAAGTTATGCCCCAGCTGAGCCACAAACCAATGATTGGAACTAATGAAAGAATAAAATAATTTATTAACTCTTTTCATATTAAACCACCTGAAACAGCACCAAGTTCTAACAATGCTTATATTTACACTATCATAAAATGAATGCCACGTGCATTTTTTAGTCAATACTTCTGCCTTTTTTTTTATCTTCTTCAAACACTTATAATTTCTTTAACCCTTTTGATACCAAATTGCCAGAAATTGTTTCTGGATTTATTATAGCTTTAGTTTTCTACTTCCTTGTTCAATACCAAGTCTGCAGTAAATGAACAGTTTTCTATAAGCTCGCAGGCAACACTCTGTACTATGATATAAAATTCTTCTTCACCCACTTATTCCAAGGAGGGTCACGAAGAAGAGTCCTCAAACACTCCTTCAGCAGGTCCTGTCAGAAGCAAGCAACCATCCCCAACTGATCCAGCTGGATCCCCAAGTAAGACCAGCCAAGCTCATGGATGTTATCCAACCATCTTGCTCACAGTCTACACCTGATTCTCTTGCCAGTTGGTTTTGCCCATAAAATATGTCTGATATAAAGTTGTTTGTTTTAATTCTTTTGATACCAAAATCAGACTTAGTTCTATGATTTTTTCCTCTCTTTAAATAGACACTATGAAAAAACAAAAACAAAAAGATAGTTCTATGAAACAAAACCTCACATTTTAAAGAGTTCCTATTTAAATTAAAATCTTCCAACAATTTCATATGAGAACTTTTATCAAGTCATGTTATAAATACCATCTTAATAATAAAATTAATGGTTCATGGAACTTAGAAATTTTACACTAAGACACCAATTACAAATATATGTTGGAGATCATGAAAATTGACTATATATATCATCATCATCATCATCATTTTACGTCCACTTTTCCTTGGTTGCAAGGGTGGGACGGGTCTTATTCAGCACAGTATCTCTCCACTTGTCACGGTCCTTCGTCATCTCCACCGTGAGCTTCAGCGATCTGAGGTCTGTTCTCACCACCTCCGCCCATGTTTTTCGTGGTCTACCTCTACCATGTCTTCAAATGGCATTTCCTGGTACTTCTTTACCCATCAGTCATCCTCCATGCGCATCACATGTCCATATCACCGCAGTCTCCTCTCTTGCAGACTACATTCTATCTCTCTCAACACATCCATGCTGGGTCGTTCACGCACACTGACATTGCACATCCAATGGAGCATGCTTGCCTCATTTCTCTCCAGCCGTCGCATATCCTCTGCAGTTGCTGTCCATGTCTCACTACCATACAACATCACGCTCCTCACACAGGCATCATATAACCCGCCTTTTGTCAGCAGAGGAAGCAGCTCCCTAAACTTCTTCCAACCCGTCCTTATTCTAGATACTATGGCCTCGGAACACCCCCTCCCATGCTAATCTGATCTCCTAGGTACCGGAAGCTAACCACCACTTCTATAGCACCCGCCTGCATTTGAAAAATGTGTCTATCAATGCGACTTCTACTGTCTAAGTTCCCTGTACATCTACTGCATATGTATTTCTCCCTACCTGTTAGTTTGCCTGCTATCCCACTACATCTCTTGTGTACCCAGGATCTGAATTGTGTGTATTTTATAGAATTTATGCCAGTTCCTTTTCTGCATATCAAACATGGCCATTTCCCTGACGGAATCAGAGTTTTGTCCTTTTTTCTACTCATCAACACTTTTGTCTTAGCTAGGTTCACTGTCAGTCCTCTTTCTTCCAATTGTTGTTTCCATAACCAGAATTTATTCTCTAGCTCCTCTACTGATTCTGCTATAAGAACCAGATCGTCAGCATAGAGAAGTTTCCATGGACAGCCAGTCTTAAACTCCTCTGTTATGGCTTGGAGGACTATAATGAACAAGAGTGAGCTGAGGACCGAACCTTGATGTACTCCTACTTGTATCTGGAATTCCTCACTAAACTCCATTCCTACCCTCACTTTACTGACAGCACCTCTGTACAAAGTTTGCACTATCCTCACAAGCCATTCCTCAACACCTAGTTTCCTAGGGACCACCAGATGACAGATCGGGGTACCCTATCAAAGGCCTTCTCTAGGTCAACAAAGGCTAAGTATAGTGGCTTATTCTTCTCTAAGAACCTCTCTTGTAATTGTGTCACCAAGAAGAGGGCATCTGTTATACTTTTCCCAGGCACAAAACCAAACTGCATCTCATCTAGTTTGACCCTTTCTCTAATTAGTTGTGTTAATATCCTTTCTGCCACTTTCATAACCTGATCCATCAGTTTTATACCCCTATAATTGCTCCTCTCCAGAGCATCCCCTTTACCTTTGTAGCAATTTATAAGAATACTGCTGCACCAGTCTTTGGGTATGACACCGCCATATATAGCCTGATTGATGATGCGTGCAACCACTTTAGTGCCTACGTCCCCTGATGCCTTCAGCATCTCAGCAACTATCGCCGACGGTCCAGCAGCCTTACCATTTTTCATTTCCTTAATCGCCTCTTGGACCCTATATTCATCAATCTCAATATATATATATATATATATTGAGATTGACGAATATATATATATATCATCATCATCATCATCATCGTTTAACGTCCATCTTCCACGCTAGCATGGGTTATATATATATACAATAGTACAGCATATTCGAAGTTCGATCAGCAGCTAAGCCAACGAATGCCTTCAGCAGTGCAGCCAAGCATTCGACGAGGAATAGACCTCAGAGTAATAACATACAGTTTAAAGGGCTTTGCAAATTGAAAATAGCGACCGCTAATTCAGCCGCGTAATCTGTAGCAACAAAAGAACTGACTAGTCAGAAAAGGATGTGTGTGTGTGTGTGTGTGTGTGTGTGTGTGTGTGTGTGTGAAGGCACATGGCTTAGTGGTTAAAGCATTGGGCTTGCAATCGAAAGGTTGTGAGTTCAATTCTTGGACCGAGTGATGTGTTGTTTCCTTGAGCAAGACACTTTATTTCACGTTGCTCCAGTTTACTCAGCTGTAGAAATGAGTACCGGTCTGCCCGCCCAGCCAGTGGGATGGCGCTATCTTATGGCTAAAACAGCACGACGTGCTGTGACCAGCAGCGCCAATTGGCACCCAACAGACTGGTCGGTCAAGGTGATCAAGGTGATATATATATATACACACACATCATCATCATCATCATCATTTTACGTCCGCTTTTCCCTGCTTGCAAGGGTGGGACGGGTCTTATTCAGCACAGCATCTCTCCACTCGTCACGGTCCCTCGTCATCTCCACCGTGAGCTTCAATGATCTGAGGTCTGTTCTCACCACCTCCGCCCATGTTTTTCGTGGTCTACCTCTACCACATCTTCCTTCAACTGGCACATATATATATATATATATACATACATATATATATACATACATATATACATACGTACATACATATACATATATGTACATACATACTAACATAGACATACATAAACATACATATACATATATACATCATCATGATCATCATAATTTTTACATCTGTTTTTCCACACTTGCATGGGTTGGACAGGTCCTTCTCAGCACAGCATCTCTCTATTTACTGCGTTTCTTTGTCATCTCCTTTGTGAGTCTCTGCAATTTGAGGTCCGCTCTCACTGCTTCTACCCAGGTCTTTCTTGGCCTACCTCTACTGCAGCTTCCTTCCACTGGCATTTCCTGGCACTTTTTCACCCAGCGATCATCATCTATGTGCTTCACATATCTGTACTAACGCAGTCATCTCTCCTGCACACCACCTCAGATTCTCTTAACCTCAGCTTTCTTTTTTCCTCAATTCATCCAAGCTCTGCCTTTCTCTTACATTTACACTACACATCCATTAAAACATGTCTGCTTCATTTCTCTCTAGTCTATGCATGTCTTCTGCAGTCACTCCATGTTTCACTACCATGCAGCATTGCACTTCATACACAAGCATCATACAGTCATCCTTTTGTACATAGGGAGAAACCTTTTGTTGTTAACAGTGGGAGTAGCTCCCTAAACTGCTTCCATCCTATCCTTATTCTAGCTATTATGCTCTCAGAGCACCCTCCTCTGCTGCTAATTAAGTCACCTATATAGCAGAAGTTATCAACTACTTCTATGTGCCCTTCCTCTGACTGGAAAGGGTTTATATCACTGCTCTTCTTCTCTTTGATTACTCCTGTGCATCTACATACAAAGTCTTCCTTTCCTGTTAATCTACCCATTATCCCATTACATCTCTTGTGTATCCAAGATTTATATTGTGTGTTAATCTACCCATTATCCCATTACATCTCTTGTGTACCCAAGATTTATATTGTGTACACCAGATGGAGTTTATGCCTACTCCTTTTCTACATATGGAGCAGGGCCACTTCCTTGAAGGGATCTTGGTCTTATCTTCTTAACTACTTATTAGCACTAGCACTTCTTTCCTACTTACTAGTTTTTGCTAAGTTTACTCTGAGACTTTTTGATTCCAAATTCTGTTTCCAAAGTTGGAACTTATTTTCTAGTTCTTTTATGGATTCAGCTATAAGGACCAAATCAACTGCATAGAGAAGTTCCTACGGACAGCCAGTTTTAAACTCCCCTGTTATAGCCTGGAGCATTATGATGCACAGCAATGGACTAAGAACCAAATCTTGATGAACTATCCACTGTGCTGTTCGACCACCAGGTCACCCTGTCTGGCTGGCACTTTACTCCAGCCACAAGTCTCATCAGTAGTTTACAATAAGTTGTTATGTAGGAATTTCCAGTTGTCCTCTATGTTATATGTACCTAGCTCATCACCCCTCTCATCTACTGCATCCTGTAGAGCCTTGCTAAACCTATATTTAACTGAAAGGTCCTTTAGTTTCCAAACCCTCCATCTCCATATTTTCCCCGCATATCTTGTTCTGTCTTGTGTTTATTTTTATGTCGCTAATAACTAACCTGTGTTGGGCGATGCATTCTTCCCCACGGAAGACCTATACATGCATACATATACATTAAATAATTATGACGCCCATCTAATGCTATATATATATATTATATACATACTCATATAAAATGGTTATCAAATAGCATTGAGCTAGATTTGTTTTGGAAACGATAATTTGATCTTTTCCTCTACTGCTCTCTCTCTCTCAAAATAGTGTTGACAAGACAGTCAGTAGTCAAACAACACCTATCTATAGTTACCCACCTATGTATGTATCAATCTACTAACAATAAATATATCTGTCTATTTGACTGCCTATCAATATCTTTCTGTCTGTCTACCTATCTTTCTATCTATCTTCCTACATCTCAATCTGCTTGTCTGACTGTAAATCTTATAGTTCTGTATTTATGTATCTATCTTCAGACAATAACAACAATAAAGCACAAATCTTAATTGCAGTCCAAAAATAGACAGATGATGATGATGATGATCAAATAGATACATATGTAAAACAAAGTCATCGTAATTTAGTAGATATATGTTTGATTATGATTAAAGAAAATATGGAACAAAATTATTAATCGACTTAAACCCTTTAGCATTTACATTATTCTATATTTACTATTGTATTTTCACAGTAAACACTTTATCTCACATAATATCGCATCTATGAGATTTCGATATTATTTATTTTGAGACAATACCTTAACATAAGTATGAGCAGCCGGTTATGGCCAGTTTGAACAGAAAACAGTGAAAGAATTCTGGCCGGACACGGTCAGTTTAAATGCTAAAGGGTTAAATGAATTCAAAATGAAAATATGGTAATACCTGAAATGGCAAGGAGGAGAAAGTCAAGGAAAATCAAGATTCAAGCATCTTTAATTAGAATGTTGTAATCAAGGAATGATTAAATAAAATATTTTTTTTACTATAAACTTTGTCATTCCTGAAGAGTACTGTGATAGTATAGAGGAATATATAGGCACAAGTGTTGCTATGTGGGTTAGAAGTTAACTTTGAAACCATGTATCCATAGTGTATAGGCATGAAGAAATGTCTTCTACTATAGCCTCAGACTTCTCATATGGAAACTATAAAGAAGCTTGTTGTGTATATATATGTATGTGTTTCATGCACATCAATGTGAGCATATATCTCTGAGAACGTCTTCATATCAACACTGTTTAAAATAATGTATCAGTACTGGTACATTATTTATCGACCTTAGAAGGATGAAAGGTAAAGTTGGCCTCAGAAGAATTTGAACTCAGCAAGCAGTGAGTCAGAACAAATGCTGAGGCATTTTTAATCTGATGCCCTACTCACTCTGCCAATTTGTCGCCTTTAACTTTAAACAATACCATGTTTTATATATCTTTATTCAATGCTATGTTATATATATTACATCTATATTCTTTTCTAATATATATATTATATGAAGATATTTATTACAATCCAAACATTTTTACTGCATGCAGTTAACTCATGGCTAATGTGATAAACATCTCTCTATTTGAAATATAATACAGAAACATAAAGATGTTGTTGTAGCAATAGTGGGATTAGGGTTGGCCTAGTTAGTCTTTACAAAGCAGAGTTATGATGTTGAAGTAACCAAGAGTACTCTTGGAGAACAGGACATATGCTCACATGACGATTACATGTAATATAAGCATGTACAAGCCATTTGAATGAATGAGTTCTAAAAATTTGGGGCCTACTCTTGTTTACCTGTTGGATTCATAAGAAAAAATATATGGACACATCTATAAGAATAAGAATATTATGTCTTCTCCCTTGGGAGGAGTACACCCCATCTGAGAAAGGAGCCCCATGAGCTGGAGTGGTTGATGCAGTGGTTGTCACTGGCTGTTCTCTGTGGCAATACCTTTGACATTTTGTCTGAGATATACTGCCTAGACTGCTCCCTTCCCCCTTTCCCTTATGTTCACTATTTAATTTTTTTTTTTATTGCAAATATTATATAATCTTTCACAATTGTAAACACATTGTTTCAGTAAAACAATATTCATAAACATAACACTAGAGAAATGGTTTAACTCTTTTGTGACCATACACCTTAATGAGAAAGTTAGTTATATAGCTAAAACCTTCAAATTCTTGGTTATTTTCAAAATTATTTGAAAATCATCAATAATGCCTTCCATCAATCTTAGGTAAATAAGAGATAAATTTCATCCTGGATAGAATGTCTATGACCTCAGAACCTATTTCCCAAAACTAGGTGAATTGGGGTATGTAAAATCAAGTTTACATGCTCAAATAACACAACAAAATACTTTACACACATTACCTTCGAACTGTCTCTTAACTGAAATAGATGTATGCTACATGTGTGAGAAGAACTATGATTTATGGTAGTGAGATATGGGTAATAAACATGCAACAGTAAAGAAGGCTGGAAAGAATGGAAGTGAAAATGGTTTAATGAATGAGTAGAGTATCACTGAGAGAGAGAAAGAGAAACAATGACTTACAGAGGATGAAAGTGACTGGGGGATAGCAATGATGGGAATAGAGCCAGTGATGAATGTTGTAAAGAAAAATAGAATGAGATGGTTTGGTTATGTGCTGAGGAATATGAAAGTGATTGTCTGGGAGGAGTAATGGAAATGAATGTGGAAAGAAATAGAGGAAAAGGAAGATTAAGGAAGACTTGACTAAAGATAATGGAGGATGAAATAAAAGTCAGGGGGTTGGTGAGTGTATGCAGATGATAGAGCAAATTGAAAATGTTTGTCATGCTACCCTGCAAAGCTAACCTCAGCTTGACCAGGAAAAAAGGTTTCAAACTGTTTGTTGTTGTTGTCTCACTATTTTAACTAGTTATCTATTTATTTATTTCTGTATTTATCCATTTAGCATAAATGTGTGTCAGTTTGTGAGATAAAGGTTTTCAAATTGATTTAAAAAAATGTTTGGTATCTGAAAGCAAAATTGATTGAATTAGTTAATCTGATATAATGGAAAATAAAGAAACATATTGAACACTAGGATATTGATTAATGAGGTATATTGTCATGGTCGAGTGATTTGTAGGCTTGAGAAATTAATGGCCATTGATATAACTATAATGTTGTGAACATCATGGCTGCTACTTATAATGATCAGATCCAACTAGGTCTTAGCAGTTGAGTAAACAAAACATGGCTAACTGTGTGGTTAAGGAGTTTGCTTCACATCCATATGGTTTTGGCTTCACTCCCACTGTGTGACAACTTGGTCCAGTGTTGTCTATATATAGCCTTGAGTTGACCAAGCATGTGACATGGCTGGCTGCGTGGTTAAGGAGTTTGCTTCACTGCTTGACAACTTAGTCAAGTGTTGTCTAATATAACTTTGGGTTGACCAAAGCGTTGTAAGTATACTTTGGTAGATGGAAACTACAGAGGTGATTTGTATCTCATAACTTAGCAGTTCAACAAAAAACAGATTGATAAAATAAGCAACACTGAATTCAGGATGGTACTGGAAATGTGATAAAATGAATTTAACCCTTTTGATACTAAATAGTTTGAAACCATCCTCCATTCTATGATAGGCTGTTTGATTTTAAAGTGTTTATATTTACCTAAACGTTTCCCATAATAATGTTATCTAAAAGGCTTTAAGTTATACACCAAACACCAGCTTAATAATGAAAATCATAGGCAGTGTTTTCGTTAGGAATATGGTTATGAAAGGGTTAAATTAAATAAAAATGAAATAAAAAAAGAAAAGGAAAGGAAAAAAAATCTTAGATTTAGAGTGAAGGGAGAGGAAGTAGAAATTTAGTTTTTTTTTAATATATATTTTTGTTCATTTGTATATTGATTTCATTTGCAAAGTATTGATTGATTACTTGAGCAGCAAAATATTGATTTGTAATGATCACGTTTTTATCTGATGTGGCAGAATCTTCTCTGAAAGTCAATGCTTTTTTGAGGAGGGAGGGGGTATTCTTCTTTATTGTTGTTCAACCAGTGCAAGTATGGCTGTGTGGTTAAGGAGTTCACTTGTGCTCTTGGGTTTACTTCCATTGTGTGACACCTTGGGTAAATGCCTACTACGGCCTTGGGAGTAAAATTTAGTAGACAGAAACTGCACAAGACCATGTCTGATCTCAAATTGCTGAAACTCACAGTTGAGATGATGAAGGATCATGATAAGTGAAGAGATGTGCTGAAAAGGATCTGACCAACCCATCCAAGTGTGGAAAAAGGGATGCAAAAACAATGATAATAATGATCTCTCTCTCTCTCATATATATATATATATATATATATATATATATATATAATACAGGGGCCGGCTGTTGAAGAAACAACACCACGCATTCGGTTGGCCCCTGTATCATGAAAACAAAATCTTTTTTCTGGAAAATTATTAGATTTTTCCAAATTTAAAGGTTTCTTAGGAACTTTCTGTTTATTTTAGGTTTTGCCATCTGAAGAGCTCAGGTTATCATAACTGATAGTCCTCAGTGAAATATAAATAACGGAGTTTTAAATAAACCTGAATCAACTGAATCTGGCCTCTGATCTTTTATTAATATATAATGCTCCGTCCTGTACCATTTATACAGGTCGTTGAGCGCTTCTTTTTTTATCTGCTTCACAACTGACAGACCATGGTGTAATCCGCACATCCCTGTTCTGTTAACCCCTTACTCTCTCTTTATCCTCATCATCATCATCACCGTTTTACGTCCATTCTTCCATGCTAGTATGGGTTAGACAGGGTGTCCTGTTGTAGGCAGTGTCCGGTCGACTGACCATGCCTTGCTCATACAGGAACTGATTCTGGCTTGATTTCTACAGCTAGATGCCCTTCCTAACACCAACCTCTTTTACAGTGAGTGCTGGGTGCTTTTTTACCATGGCACCTACACAACCACTTTACAGTGTGGGCTAGGTGATTTTTGCCATGGCACCTCCACGACCACTTTGGAGGTGGTGGGAGCATATTGTCTATATGCTTCAGCTTCGACTTGTAGCCGTGGGAAGTCGAGTCTTCTGTATTACTGCGTGACGCCAGAGGTCACGGTCCTGTGTCATCGCCTTTGAGAGGTACAATTGGGTAAGGTCGGCTTTTATCACCTCATCCCAGATCTTCTTGGGTCTCCCCACTCCACGGCTTCCATATATTTATATTTATCATATATATATTTATATCATCATCATTTAACATCCATTTTCCATACTAGCATGACTTAGATGAGTTGTCCTGACATTGCGAGACAAGTCAAATAAGATGACTGCGTTTTGCTCCTACAGATCTGTTTCTGGCTTGGTTTCTATGACTGGATGATCTTTCTAATGCCAACCACATTTACAGTGTGGAGAGAGTGCTTTTTATTATGGCACTAAAATGACCAACTAATAGATTGGACTGGATGCTTTTTGTTTTGTCGCCAACACGACCACTTTGCAAGATGGACTGGGTACATTATGTTTATATATATATATATAGCCACATACACACGTGTGTGTGTGCATGTATCTCTATATCTGTATTTACGTTTGTGCTCGTTAGAGACAGAAAAAATATGTATTAGACTTGATATGTTCAATGAAACCTCTTTAAGGCAATACCCCAACATGGCCACAGTCTAATGACTGAAACCAGTAAAAGAATAAATCTAAATGGCAATGGCTACTTTTATAGGATCCAATAGATGTATAAAACAATCAATCACAATTTAATTGGTTGAAGATGTGCCAAATATAAATACATATATAGCACAAAACAACAACAACAAACATAACCACTGTAACAAAGAACAAGTGCACCAGAAATTAAACAGTTTTATGTTTTGGGAAGAGAGAGAGCATAGAGAGAAAGAGAAAGGGGGAATGAGACGGATGGAAAAAAAAGGAAAGAAGAGCAGGTCTAAAGTTAAAAAGTCTAACATTTAGGGAAAAATAGAGATCAGTGATAAAGTGAATTGGAAAGTTGAATAAATTGATGAAAATAAACACACACACTTACATACATGTACTCTCTCTCTCTCTCTCACACACACACACACACAGAATCGAATGAAATGAACCTCCATCAGTTTCGACTGAGTGTTCCAATTGATTCAATTAATAGAACAGCCTGCTTATGAAATTAATCTGCAAGTGGCAGAGCATTCCACAGACACATATAGCTTTACAGGTACAATGCATTTTCTCCAGTTGAGTGAAAAGAAGCAAGGTGAAATAAAGTGCCTTGCTCAAGGACACAATGCACCAGTGGAAATTGATTTCATGACCATACGATTGTGAGTAGGACACCATAACTTCTAAGCCATTCACAAAACACACACACTGAGAAAATACTTGCAATTGGGTTTTAACCTTTTCATTATAATATTTCTTAATAGGGCAGTGGATTGGCAGTATTGGTAGAGCCTCGGACAACATACTTTACAGCATAGTTATAGCCCTTTACATTCTGAGTTCAAATCCTGCCGAGGTTAGCTATACCTTTTATCCTTATGGGGTCAATAAAATAAAGTACCAGTAACACACTGGAGTTGATTTAATCGATTTTCACCTCCCCTAAAATTGTTGGCCTTGTGCTTAAATTAGAAACCATTATAATATTCCTAATGAAATTACGCTGTATTTGAATTAATTAATGAAAATTTGAGGGAATCTGCTAAAATAATTAAGGATTTTATTACTAAGATAGAAACTTAACATATGCTGGAAGATATTAATTTATATAGGAACCCTTTAAATGAGTGATTTTGTTCCATAGAACTTGAATCAGTTTGGGGCAAGTTAGTACCAAAAGTGTGAAGGGAAGTTTAACACTTTAGCATTTAAACTGGCTGTATCCGGCTAAAATTCTCTCACCTCTTTCTGTTCAAACCGGCCATAACTGGCTGCTCATACTTATGTTAAGGTATTGTTCTAAAAATAAATAATATCAAAATCTCGTACATTCAATATATGTGAGATAATTATGAGATAAAGTGTATACCATGAAAATATAATAAAGGGTTAATTTGTCTCAATGAGCTGAGTGTCACACATTGTAAACTGTTAGCTAAGTACTATTAGTAGCTGTGGATGTAAGCAATGGTTAAGAAGTTCACTTAACAATTATGAGGTTCCAGGGTTGATCCCACTGTGTAACATCTTGGGATGGCTTCAGATTGACCAAAACTTTGAGAGTGAAATTGGGTAGACAGAAACCTTGTAAAAGCCCATCAGATGAATTGTACATAGTTCAAAGGTCCAGCCATATCTCATATCATGTCCCACTGATTAAGCTTGAGATTTACATTAAGGGGAGACATGTTTGTAGTTGGTGGTAAAAACATCGGTCAAATAAACCTTTTCCAATCCCAAAAAAGGATCCAAAGAAGCAGTTGACAGCTTCTGCTACCTAGGTGATCTAATTAGCAGTGGATGAGGTTGCACTGGAAGGATGAAAAAACTTCAGGGAGCTACTACTTCTGTTGACAACAAAAGGTTTCTCTCTACAAACAAAAGGCCAGTTGTATGATGCTTATTTATGATATTTCATTGTAGTGAAACATGGGCAATGAATGCAGAGGATATGCCTGGAAAGAAATTAAATAAGCATGCTCCAATGGATGTGCAATGCTAACATGCTTTAATGTTAGCATGGATGAGCTGGGGGAAAACTGGGTTTAAGAGGAATCAGATGTAGTGTGCAGGAGAGAAGACTGCTAGTATGGACATGATATGGATGACAATAATTAGGTGAAGAAGTGCCAAAAGACCACAGTGGATGGACACTACAGCAGAGGGAGACCAAGGAAGACCTGGGAAGAAGTTTGGAGGGCTGATCTCTCAAATTGCTGAAGCTATCAGAGGAGACAATGAAATACCACAACAAGTGGAGGAATGCTGTGCTAAAAAAGACCCATTGAACTCATGCAAGTATGGAAAACCAGACAGTAAAACCTTGATGATGATAATGATTATGTATATTATCATCATTTAACGTCAATTTTCCATGCTAGCATGGATTAAACAGGCTGCCCTCTTGTGATGCAAGTCAGATTAGATGACCATGTCTTGCTTGTACAATCAATCAATCAATATATATATATAGAGAGAGAGAGAGAGAGAGAGAGAGAGAGAGAGAGAGAGAGAGAGAGAGAGAGAGAGAGAGAGAGAGAGAGAGAGAGAGAGAGAGAGAGAGAGAGAGAGAGAGAGAGAGAGAGAGAGAGAGAGAGAGAGAGAGAGAGAGAGAGAGAGAGAGAGAAGGAGAGAGATAAATATGGTAATGTGTGTGTTAATAGTGTATGTCGTGCCATTACAGTTAGATGCAATGTAATGCCAATGTTGTGGTTTTCTACTTTGGCTAAATGAAAGCATTAAGTGGAATGCCTTTTAGACTATTGAGAGCTAACCAGACAGACATACAGTATGTCAGACAGTCTGCCAGACTGCCAGCCAGCCAGACCACCAAGCATTTGTGAGGCAACAACATACAAGGAAGGAAGCAAGCAAATGAGTGGCATATGTTGTGTCAGTTATTAAAAAAAAATTTACAACCATGGTTTCAATGAGTGTCAATGGATGTGTGTGTGAGGGAAAGGTGTGGGGGCATCAAAGGATGTGTGTGAGAGGGGATTAGGGTGGGAGTGCCAATGAATGTGTGTATGAGAGTAGCAATGAATGTGTGTATGTGAGAGAAATATGTGAAGGGTGTCAATGGATGTGTGTGAGAGAGGACTAGGGTGGGAGTGCCAATGAATGTGTGTATGAGGGCAGCAATGAATGTGGGTATGAGAGAGAAAGGTGTGGAGGGTGTCAATAGATGTGTGTGAGAGAAAATGAGGTGGGGTGTCAATAGATGTGTGTGGGAGTATCAATGGATGTATAGGAGAAAGAGGTGGAGCTGTAGTTTACCAGGGAAATAAAGAGAGGGAGAGGGGTATCAATGGAAGTGAGAAAGAGAGAAGCAGACAGAGTAGGTGGGTCTACAATGGATTAGGAACAAACAATTTAGGAATGGCTTATTTACTTTCTATGATAGTATTATAATGTACTAATTAATTCATTTATTTACTCATATGTTTCTAAGGTTGAGAATATATGTTGTGCTGGTGATATGATAAAAAGCACCCAGTCCAACTTGTTAGATGGTTGTTTTGATGCCCAATAAAAAGCACACAGTCTACACTGTAATGTGGTTGTTTTTAAGAAGGACATCTAGCCACAGAAACCAAACCAAAATACAGATCCATATGAGCTAGAGGTGGTCTCCTGATCTGACTTGCTTCATAACATGACAACCCATCTAACCCATGCAAGCATGGAAAAATGGATGTCAAATGATGATGGGGATTATATATATATAAGAAGAGGTTCCAAACATGGAAGCATGGTCTAGAATCAAAAGGCCTTAGAGTTAACTTGTCTAAGACTAAAGTTCTAGTATGTAGAAAAGAGAATAGGGCACAGGCGTGTAAGAAAGGAGGAGGTAGAAATTCCATGCTATGCCCCAAATGCAAACTATGGGTACATAAAAGATGTAGTGGGATCACAGGTAAGCTATCTAAGAATGTAGATTTTATATGTGGCCGATGCTCAGGTGCAGTAAGTAGCAAAGACCCACTTGGATGCTATCTCCTTCTACTGCCCAGATGGTTCTATAGAAATAGTAGACATTTTCCGTTAACTGGGTGACAAAATCAGCAGTGGAGGATGGTGCTCTGAAAGTGTAGTAGCCAGAGTTAGAACGGGATGTAAAAATTTCAGAGAGCTAATACCGCTGTTGGCCACAAGGGTTTTTTCTCTAAAAGTGAAAGGCAGATTGTATGATGCTTGTATACAAATGGCGATATTACATGGTAGTGAGACCTGGGCATTGTGTGCTGAAGACTTGCGTAGATTAGAAAGAAATGAAGCTTGCATGCTCCGATGGATTTGTAATAGTAATGTGCACAAATGGTGAAGCATAAACAAATTGAGAGAGAGAGATTAAGCATAAGAGGTATCAAATGTTGTGTTGTAGAGAGGAGATTGCGGTGGTATGGCAATGTGATATGTATAAAGGACGACAGCTGTATAAAAAAGTGCAGAGCAATGAAAATTGATGGAAGCTATGGAGTGGGTAGACCAAGAAAAACCTGGGACGAGGTGATAAAAACTGACCTTGCTCACTTACACCTCTTTAAGACAATGTCACTGGATCGAGATCTTTGGTGCCATGCAGTTGTACAGAAGACCCCGCCTTCCCTTGCATACAAACCTACAGTCAGTAGGCACCTGTTAACCCAATATACACATCACCCCACACACCCTACCCCATCCACTGTGTAGGTGACACAACAAAAAGCACCCAGTCCACACTGTAAATGTGGCTGGTGTTAGGAAGGGCATCTAGCTATAGAAAACCTGTCAGAGACACATCCATACAAGCGAGACACGGTCTCCCGACCAATCCTGCATCAAATGGAACAAAACTGTCTAACCCATGCTAGCGTGGAAGATGGACGTTAAAACGATGATGATGATATATATAATTTTTTTATATTTAAATTAAAAAGGAGTGGGTGGGTGTGTATATACTCTATATACAGACAAATATATATGCACAAGCCCTTCCTAGTGGCAATTACTTTAGGAAGTGTATTGGTTGTATTTTATTATGCCACCAACACTAAAGAGGTTGTCTTGCCGCTACATGCCAAAAGAGTCCTCTGCACACTATATTATCTCAATTCTTTCAAGGTAAAACTGCCACATTTGTAATCTGAAGAAAAGTGATGGCCATAAGGTTCACTGTGGAAAGGTTAAGAATAGGAGAGTGAAGAAAAAAGTGATAGGATGGTAAGGGGAAATGTGATAAGATGATCAGGAAAGAAAAAGATCAATGGTAGATACATGTTGGTTGTTGGTAGGAGGGAGGTTAAGTAACAAGAGTGTGTCATTGAATCAAGAAATATGATGGTGAATCTAGTGCAGGCATGGGCAACCTTTCTCGAGAGGAGGGCCGCATGAGATATGGCTCATCATCAGGCGGGCTGCAAACGCTAATTTACATTCATGCCTGCATTAAAAAAAAGGACGGAAACTCAGGTTGTTTGATGTTTCTTCAGAATTCGTACACATTGTTTTCCTCTATCGCAAAAATGATAGAAAAATAAATTACGACTGAAAAGTTGGGGTAAAAAAAAATCAGAAATATTTCACTTAGGTGACTTAGGTGAGCCATTCAGAAAGCTTTGCAAGCTGCAGGTTGACCATGACTGGTGTAGTGGATTATAACAAGAGTACGTCTAGTGGATAACAACAAGGGTGTGTCTTGGAATCAAGGAATGTGATGGTGAGTCTAGTGGATAACAGCTAGAAATTAGATGTCTTGGTGGTGGAGTGAGACAGAGAGGTAGAGTGATAATGGGTATGGTAATAAGTCAGTAGTAATAGTAGTACTTATATATGAGTAGACTTATGAGTGTAAGGGGAGGTGTGTGGAACTCTGTTGGTTCCAATAAGTGTTGGAGTTGATTTGATTGATGAAACAGCCAACTGACGTGCAAGTGGCTGAGCATTCCACAGATGCATGCACTCCTTAGTGAGATTCAGCATGGCATAAGGTATGCCAAGGGTGGCCCTTTTAATTACAGGTACAACCTATATTTGCCAGCAGAATGAACTGAAGCAATGCAAAATAAAGTGTCTTGCTCAAGGACACAACACACCACTTGAAATCAAACTCGCAACCAAGAAGTAGTAGTGATGGTGATAGTAGTAGTGGTGGTGATAGTGGTGGTGGTGGTGGTAGTAAGAGTAGTAGTAGTAGTAGTAGCAACAGTTATAATACATGAGTGTACATATGTACTTGGCGTTCTTTTGTCAAAATGCAATCTTTTGGTTTTTGTCCTGCACCTTCTGCTGGTTCTACTTTATAAATACACAAGCAAGCAAATACTATGGTGTAGCTAGCATAGCCTAGTATTCTGTGTATGTCTATATGAGTGAGGAGTGATTGGGAAAACGATCTCCCCGCCCTCCCGTACAAACATCAACCTTGCATGCTATATCAACAGTTACCAATTGTCCATCAGACATACCTATATTACTTGAATAATTACAGTTCAAAAGCTTATTAATCGAGTGTCGTTGACATTAGCAATGGATCAATGGTTTTTCAGACCTCACCTTAATATATAGAATAACAAAAGTAAAAAAAAATTGCTTTTCACTCCAGAATGTGTAGAATATATATTACATGCACATACACACACGTGTGTATGTACACATTTATATGTACATAGTTGAATAACTATAATTTATCTGTATGAACAACTCCCGACAGGAAACAGCATACACACACTTGACATATTTCTAATATTGTAATGTTGGAGAGAGGATGGGGGTCAGACAAACAGAGTGAGAGATAGAGGGGGAGAAAGATGCAGAGTGAGAGAAAGGTGTAGAGAGATGAGGAGAAGCAAGTAGAGTGAGAGGAGGAGAAGGATATAGAGAAAATGAGAGAAAAATATCAAGGAAGAGAGAAAAGGAAGAGTGAGGGAGAAAAAAGAGAGAGTGAGGTAGTGAGAAAGAAATAGAGAGAAGAAAATATGTATGAGGAGAATGTTAACTTGTGAAAAACAAAATTTATTAGAACTAAAGAAGTTAAATGGGGTTATCATGGACTAGAATATCAACTGATTGTAGATCAAATCAATCAAGTCTGACCTAGGGTTATACCACTACCAAATTCAATGGCTAAGACACATAGGTGTTCAATTTACTAAAAATAATGGTTTCTAACGGGGGGGGGGGGGGGGGGGCGTCGATGATATTGCCCCAGTATCTGACTCATACTTTATTTCATCTGTGGGATTTGAACTCAGAAAGTAAAAACCAGAACAAATACTGCTAAGTGTTTGTCCCACACTCTAATATCTCTGCCAAATCTACCTGCTAGAAATAATGCAACAAACAGTCTCTAAGAATGCCAGATTAAGCTTAGGACTCGTGCAAGGACTAGGGATCAATCAATATTTTTTTTACTGAGGCACTGTTAGCTATACCCTTGAGCTCCAATACTTAAAGGCATTTTGTACTCACAATGAGTAACTATCCTTTCACTGAATATTGTTAAAATTTCTATTTAATAATTTGTTGTATTAAATATATCATACCAGGGTAAGAATGTCAGCTGTAGTGGGGTAAAGATTGAAGTACCTGGGGGAGCCCCAAAAACCTGATAGCTGAAGGGCTTGGCATTGGGTTAATATGGATCAGAATGATTACAGAATAACATTATGATGATTATGGGTATGAGTATAAGAGGAATCAGATGTGTGCAGGAGAGAAAACTGTGCTGGTATGGGCATGTGATGCATATGGAGGATAATCATTGCATAAAGAAGTGCCCCAAAATCCCAGACGAAGAAAGCTGTAGAAGAGGGAGACCAAGGAAGACTTGGGCAGAGGCTGTGAGAGCTGATCTCAAATCACTGAAGTTCACAGAGATGACGAGGGACCATGACAAGTGCTGTGCAGGAAAAACTCATTCAAAACAAGCAAAGAAGAATGGACATAAAACAATGATGATGATGATGATTGTAATTTTGAACAACATTGACACTATGCTGTACAACTGAATACCAAGTGGACAGTCATTCTAATATTTTGAGAGGAGTTCAATGAGAAAGCCATGTCACTAAATCATCATCATCATTTTACATCCGTTTTTCCTTGCTTGTAAGAGTGGGACTGGTCCTCTTCAGCACAACATCTCTCCATTCATCACAGTATATATATATTTATATATCACCTTGACCGACCAGTCTGTCGGGCGCCAATTGGCGCCGCTGGTCACAGCACATTGTGCTGTTTTAGCCATAAGATAGCGCCATTCCACTGGCTGGGCGGACAGGCCGGTACTCATTCCTACAGCTGAGTAAACTGGAGCAACATGAAATAAAGTGTCTTGCTCAAGGAAATAACACAACACATCACCCGGTCCGAGAATTGAACTCACAACCTTTCGATTGCAAGCCCAATGCTCTAACCACTAAGCCATGCACCTTCACACATATATATATATATATGTATATATGTATATATATATATATATAATATATATATATAAATATAAATATATGCATATAAATACATACATACATACCCATACACATACATATATATATGAATAACAGTTAAAAAATGCTGTTATTACATAAATCGTTTATTCATTATAATTATTTCAAGAGTTCCCTTATACAATCCACGATGTAACATATGCATTTGTTGTTGGTATGGAGACAGTATCTCCAGTAAAAAATCCGATTATGTGATATGCCGCAGGCAAAAAACATGTCCTTCTCCTTGTGTGCTTGGCAATTTCTGCTAACCCATCCCATCATGGAAAAAGCATATATGAAAATGATGATATATGCATGTGTGTATGTTTGTTAGAACACTTGTTCAAAATTGAAACAATAATGAACCAATGAGTGAGCCTCAATGCAGTCACTTGATCTGCTGGAAATAACAACCAAATCTTCCTTAGAAAAACAGGACACATTAGATAATTTGATGGGATGATAATGCCTGTAATGCTATTAATCATAGGTCTTGCTTGATCAAGAATGACCTAAGGCTAAACAACTACTGAATCAATAGCATTTGAGACAGCAATCTGTAACATATTGAATGTATGACAGATTGCAGTATTTTAGAGAGAATATAATCATGTTTGACCTAATGGTACCAACATAGTAATATGTATCAAACTAAGAGAGATATGAAACAACTAGAGTGGCCAAGGTAAATAGTAGCACTAATTGAGTTAGAATTAACCCATGAAGCATGACAACTCTCAACAAATATTTATAATTTTTCCTGGGGCTTCATCAACTGTCCATTAATGACTTACTTGGTGGAAATTAGTTCCACTATGATCAAGCAAATCAAGTAAACAAGAGTTCAAAACCTTGATTGATTTATTTGCCAGAAAGACACAAACATTGAGAATATTATAGCAGAATCTATATTATAATAACTGTACAGCCTGGCTATCACACCTTAAGAGAAACCTCCCCCCACTGCTGATTAGGTCTCTTAGGTAACAAAACAAAAACCCCACCAACTTCTAACGAGCTTCCCTAGCAACTGAGGGGATCTACTGTGCCTGCATTCTGTTTATCTATCTACCTACTTACCTACCTGTCAGTCTATTTGTCAATATATCTATCTATTTATCTACCTAAATATCAGTATAGCTATATATTCTACATACCTACCTATCTGTCTGTGTTGAATGTAATTCTATAATGAACTCACCATTTAATGTCTATTTTTCCATGCTTGCATGGGTTGGGCAGTTGTCACATTATGAGACAATTCAGGTTAGATGACCGTATCGCATGTTCTTATGGTGAGGCATAATAAGAACATGCTGCCTTGTTCGCCTCTGAGTCAAAAACAAACCTCTTATCTTCTCTGCTTTTTCTTTGCTTGTTTCATTGAGGTTGGTATACATCTATTATGCAATTTACACCTGAAGGTATCACCTGCTTCTTACACAACCTGGCTACTGAAATGTGCATAGTGTTTGCAGGAATAAATATTTAAGGAAAATTCAATATTTTTGGCCTCTTGTTATTTCACATTATAATATATGTGTGTGTGTGTGTGTGTGTGTGTGTGTGTGTGTGTGTGTGTGTGTGTGTGTGTGTGTATATATGTATATATATATATATATATATATACGTGTGTGTCTGTGTGTGTGTGTGTATATATATGTGTGTGTGTGTGTGTGTATATCATCATCATCATCATCGTTTAACGTCCATGTTCCACGCTTGCATGGGTTTGGACGGGAGTTTTCCCACTTGAGGCAAGAGTGGTTGTCATTGCTCGCATAGGACTGTCTGGCAGGTTTTCTACAGCTGGATGCCCTTCCTAACACCAACCACATTTACAGTGTGGGGCTGGGAGGTTTTTACCGTGTTACCTACACGGCCAGATTACAGCGTGGACTGTGTGTTTTTTTGTCGTGACACCTACACGATCTCATTTGTTTCGGCCTGGATGTTGTGGCACCAACATAACTTTACATTGAAAGGGGTGGTGTGGATGGGGTGGGGGTGGGTGGGGGGACAGGGGTGTATTTTGTTAGAGATGCCTACTGACTGTAGTAGGGTTTTACTTTGTATTTAGGTAAGGCGGGTCTTCTCTATTACTGAGTACCGCCAAAGGTCCAGTGACATTGTCTTGGAGAGGTGTAAGCGTGTGAGGTCGGAATTTATCATGTCGTCCCAGGTTTTTCTGGGTCTGCCTACTCTGTGGCTACCATCTATCTTTATTGCCCTGCACTTTGTTATACAGCTATCGACTTTCATGCGCATCACGTGACCATACCAACATAGTCTTCTCTCAAGTAAACAACATCTGATTCCTCTTATTTCTAATTTTTTCCTTAGTTCGTTTATGCTTAGCCGTTCACGTATATTACTATTGCACATCCAGCGGAGCATGCAAGCTTCGTTCCTCTCTAGTCTGCGTATATCCTCTGCACACAATGCCCAGGTCTCACTGCCATGCAGCATTGCTGTTCGTATGCAGGCATCGTATAACCTGCCTTTCATTTTTAGGGAGAACCCTCTAGCGGCTAATAGTGGTATGAGCTCTCTGAACTTTTTCCATCCAGTTCTGACTCTAGCTACTGTACTTTCAGAGCACCCTCCCCCCACTGCTGATTTTGTCACCCAGGCAATGGAAGCTGTCCACTATTTCTATAGAACCCTCTGCGCAATTGAAAGAGCTAGTATTTTGTGGGCACTTGCTGCTACTTATTGCACCAGAGCACCGGCCACATGTAAAATCTATGTTCTTAGTTAGCTTACCTGTGATCCCACTACATCTTTTATGCACCCATACTTTGCATTTAGGACATAAAATGGAGTTTCTACCTACGCCTTTCCTACACACCGAGCACGACCATTTCCCAGAAGGGACCGCCGCCTTATTTTCTTTCCTACAAACTAGAACTTTAGTCTTAGCCAGGTTAATTTTAAGGCCTTTTGATTCTAGGCCGTGCTTCCATGTTTGGAATTTCTTCTCTAGCTCGGCCATTGATTCCGCTATGAGTGTCAGGTCGTCTGCGTATAGGAGTTCCCATGGGCAGCCGGTCTTGAACTCCTCTGTTATAGCCTGAAGGGCAATAATAAATAGTAGGGGCTGAGAACAGAGCCCTGATGGACGCCAACTTTTACGCTAAACTCTTCACTATATTCGTTGTTAATTCTAACCTTGCTGACTGTTTCTTTATACATGGCTTGTATAGCTCTCACAAGCTATTCGTCAACGCCTAGTTTTCTAAGAGCCCACCAGATAATTGAGCGGGGGACTCTGTCGAAGGCTTTCTCCAAGTCGACAAAAGCTAAGTAGAGGGGTTTACCTTTAGCTAGGTACTTCTCCTGTAGTTGTCGTACAATGAAAAGAGCGTCTGTGGTACTTTTGCCTGACACAAACCCGAACTGCATTTCATCTAGGTCAATTCTTTCTCTGATTAGTTGTGCTATTACTTTTTCCGTGACCTTCATGACCTGGTCGATTAATTTAATGCCTCTATAGTTACTCCTATCTAGGGCGTCTCCTTTACCCTTATAACAGTTAACGATGATGCTGCTATGCCAGTCCTTCGGAACAACCCCATTCTGTACGACTTGGTTAACTATGCGGGTGACCATGGTGTGTCCCACCGTGCCAGATGCCTTCAGCATCTCAGCAACTATTTCCGAAGGCCCAGCCGCCTTACCCGTCTTCATATCCTTGATTGCCTTACTTATTATACTCCCCTCGACTAACACTGCTGGTCCCTCTATTGGGTCGATATGGGGGAGACTGTCTTTCTCCCATTTATTCTCCTCATTTAGTAGCCTTTCATAGTGACACTTCCAAGCTACCTTCTTATCAGCGTCGGTGATGGCAAGTGTGCCATCGTCGTTTAGTACACACTTCTCCCCGACAATATCACGGTTTTCCTTGACGCATTGCCTAGCAATCCTGAACACCTCACGTTTTTGGTCATCGCGTTGTAGAACATGCTTGAACTTTCTTTCCTCAGCTTCCCTTCTTGCTAAGTACACTTGTCTCCTAGCTTCCCTCCTGGCCACTTGATAGTCTTCTCTACTTCCCCCATCCCGCCATACTTTCCAAGCCTGCTTTTTGGCCTTAATTGACCCCTCCACCTTACTGTTCCACCACCATGTTACTCTCCTCCTGCCTACAGGCCTGCTCCAGCCACAGACTTCGTCTGTCGCCAACAGCAGGTTTGCTTTCAGAAATTCCCACTCTCCCTCTATATTGTCCGACTCTAAATGTTCTTCTTTACTGTCGAAAGCATCAAGTAATATGCTTTGAAATTTATTCCTGGCTGTGGGGTCCTTTAGCTTCCATATTTTTCTCCTGAGGGTAGTCCTCTTCTGCTGTCGAGTACGTCTCGTCCTGACTATGAGGTCGCTAATTATCAGTCTATGTTGGGAGGTGCATTCTTCATGGGGGAGGGATTTAGTGTTTACAACAGACACTCTGTCACGTCTTCTGGTAAGGATATAATCTACCTGGCTTGTGTGTTCCCCGGATCTATAGGTGATCAGGTGATTGTCACGTTTTTTGAAGTTAGTGTTACAGATAGTTAGGTTATTTGCATCACAGAATTCCAGGATTCTGGAGCCTTCCTCATTTCTAGTACCAAACCCATAGCCTCCATGGATTTCGTCGTAGCCGTCACAATGTTGTCCAACGTGACCATTTAGGTCGCCTGCAATAATTATATAGTCACTGTCGGATATTTGGGAGGTAGTTAGCATCAGTGTCTCATAGAATCTGTCTTTTATAGTGCCGGGCAGTCCGGATTGGGGTGCGTACGCAGATATTACTGTCACCGTAGTTCTATTGAGGACAAGTCGTATTTTAATTATTCTGTCGTTCACTCTATTTACGTCTATTATCTTATCTGCCCACTTTTCTGCTACCATGATTCCTACTCCACCCAGCCCATCGTCGTTTCCCACCCAGAAAAGCTTATAACATCGTTTTTTACCCTCAATGAATCTAGCAGACCCACCCCTCCACCTGGTCTCTTGAATACAACAAACATCGACCTCCTTACGTTCAAGCATTTCTACAACCTCGTTAGCGCGACCCTTTAGGGTGCCTACATTTATGGTACCAACTCTGAAGTTTTGGATTGCGTTTGGGGGTTGGGGGCGGTGGGGTTATGTTAGCCGTCCGCGGTCGAAACAATGAGGAGTGCTCGCATTCTCGTCCAAGAGGTGAATTTGTCTTTATCTTTGGCATTGTCGCTGAGCGTCCAGATTTTTCTCTCTCTCCTCCACTCTCCAGGATTCCGCAGTCCATCCATCCATCATATATCGAAAGGCAACCAGGCAAGCGATAGTATAGGCCTCTGGCTTCTGATTGGTCCGCGTAATAATAATACTGGTGATGCGTGGGGGCTCTGGCTTATGATTGGTCCACGTAATAGCAATGGTGGTGCGTGGGGGAGGGGTGTTGGGTAGCTAGATAGAAGGTAATGATTGAATGGGGTCCTTGCATTTAACAAGCGATTAACAAAATACAAAATTTGTTCTGTTCCAATACGACAAAAACTTTCGTATCTAACAATTAATGAATACAAAAAATGTAGATTGTTTTAGCAATAGATTGGCTATTTGGACTTGATACGAAATATGGAGTGTGGAGGTAGAGATGAAGAAAAATATGTACATTACGTTACATGAATATCGTGGGGTAGACAGCAAAGCAATGAAATTTGGCGAAGTGAATTTCTATCATATATATATAGAGAGAGAGAGAGAGAGAGAGAGAGAGAGAGAGAGAGAGAGAGAGAGAGAGAGAGAGAGAGAGAGAGAGAGAGAGAGAGAGAGAGAGAGAGAGAGAGAGAGAGAGAGAGAGAGAGAGAGAGGGGGGTGGCCGTATGATGTGTGTGTGTGTATTGGGCGGTTGACCGCCATGGCCTCGCGAAGTAGAGGGGGTGGGGGTCGAGGAAGCGGGAGTTTAGAGTTTCGAAAGAAGGAAGAAGGAAATATATATATATATATAACAAGGTTTAGCAAATAAGGAAAAAGTTTAAAAATAAATTTTAAAACCGAATCGGTTTCGAATCTCAAAAATAAACGGAGTCCATACGGCCTTCGTTGCAAAGAAAGATTCTCGTCAGAAGGTTCTTTACATTCGAAGAATATAAAATTCTCGAACTTAAATTACAAACTGGCGCTATTCAAAATTGTTCCCGAGATGAGAGTAAATGAAGTGGAATCAATTTTTTCAAGGGCCGAGTAAAGATAGAGGCAGGCAGGTCAGTCGATATATATATATATTGAAAGAATGAAGAATAACATGGTCAACAGTACAAAAAAAGGTTTTATTTACAGTATTAACAATTGTTTCACTGATTGTTGAGTCAAACAACGACGTACGCTAAAACTATCCACAATACGGAGTATTCACAACCTCTAACTGGATTACCTATAACGATATTTTGTTATCCCTTATATATGTATATATGTATGTATATATATATGTATGTATATATATATGTATGTGTATATATATGTATGTATATATATGTATGTATATATATATATATGTATGTATATATATATGTATATGTATATATATATGCATATATATAATTTATATATATATATCATCATCATCATCATCATCAGGTTTAGCGTCCGTGTTCCACGCTTGCATGGGTTTGGACGGGGGTTTTCCCACTTGAGGCAAGAGTGGTTGTCTTGCTCACATAGGACTGTCTGGCGGGTTTTCTACAGTTGGATGCCCTTCCTAACACCAACCACATTTACAGTGTGGGGCTGGGAGGTTTTTACCGTGTTGCCTACACGGCCACATTACAGCGTGGACTGTCTGGCGGGTTTTCTACAGCTGGATGCCCTTCCTAACACCAACCACATTTACAGTGTGGGGCTGGGAGGTTTTTACCGTGTTGCCTACACGGCCACATTTACAGCGTGGACTGTGTGTTTTTTTTGTCGTGACACCTACACGATCTCATTTGTTTCGGCCTGGATGTTGTGGGACCAACATAACTTTACATTGAAAGGGGCGGTGTGGATGGGGTGGAGGTGGTGGGACGGGGGTGTGTTTTGATAGATATGCCTACTGACTGTAGTAGGTTTTTACTTTGTATTTAGGTAAGGCGGGTCTTCTCTATTACTGAGTACCGCCAAAGGTCTCGGTCCAGTGACATTGTCTTGGAGAGGTGTAAGCGTGTGAGGTCGGAATTTATCAGCTCGTCCCATGTTTTTCTGGGTCTGCCTACTCCGTGGCTACCGTCTATCTTTATTGCCCTGCACTTTGTTATACAGCTGTCGTATATATATATATATATATATATATATATATATGTGTGTATATATATATATATGTGTGTGTGTATATATATATATATATATATGTGTGTGTGTCTATATATATATATCTATATGTGTGTGTATATATATATGTGTGTGTGTATATATATATGTGTGTGTATATATATATATGAAAATATATATATGTGTATATATATATATGTGTGTATATATATATGTGTATATATATATATATGTGTGTGTGCATATATATATAGATATATATATACACATATATATATACACACATTTATATATATACAAATTAGTAGCACTCCGTCAGTTACGACGACGAGTGTTCCAGTTGATAATTTCACGAGCAGGTTGTTCCGTTGATCTTAACATGCAAGTGGCCGAGCACTCCACAGACACGCGTATCCTCTGGGAGATTCAGCGTGACAAGGCTGGCCCACAAAGCCGTGTATCAAATATATATATATTTATATATACATTCGCACACATATATATGCACTTACACACATAAATATATATATTTATATATACACACACAAACTCACACACACACACACCTATATGCATAACACACACACACACCAATATACATAGACACACCTATACACATACACACACATATATATAGATACACACACATATATGTATAACCAAAGATTAATATGGTCCATTGATTACTCAATGAATATAGTTTTACAATAGATTAAAAGCACTCTACAAAAAGTTTTCTGGGGTTATTATTATTATTCAGAATAATAATAAATGAAGACATTCACATAATCAAAATATATATTTTGTCATATATATTTCGAAGGTACTGTGCTGTTTTTTTCAGTACGTCCTCGTCAGATAAAATACATGAATTGATAAATGACTTACCTCAACGGTATTGAAAGTTCAATTCCAGTATTGGCAGATCAATTCCATCCACTGTCAATACTGAAATTGAACTTTCAAACCAATTTATGTATTTTATCTGACGAGGACGTACTGAAAAAAACAGCACAGTACCTTCGAAATATATATATAACAAAACATATATTTTGATTATGTGAATGTCTTCATTTATTATTATTCTGAATATATATATATATATATATATATATATAATCCACAAACATAGCTTCCTTAAAGTTCGATGAAACCAAATATTAGTTGCTCCGTCTGTAAAACAACGGGTTATGTACTAGTATCTTCTTTCACTACGTCATATTAAGTATATAAACATACACAAGCTGATATATTGATTGAGAGAGAAACATATTGATTGAAGGAGGAAGTTTTCAGGTACCAGTCAGAAGTACCGCAATTAAATTAGGTTTTAATATCGATCACCTATCTTCTTTATTTTTCTGAAGAATTGGGAAGAAGAATCATAGAGACATATTGCATAAATAACAGGTTTTAAAGGAAGTATTCAATTTGTTTTCAAACAGGTGTACATACAGGTGTGTGTATGAATGTGCTTATACATACATTTACGTGGCTGTGTTTAAGTGTATGTATACGTTCATATTATGTATATAATTTTACATGCCGTTTTCCATGGTATAGTGGATTGAACGTGTATGTACATATATATATATCACCAAATGAAACAGAACTCGTACTGTAAAGGTCATTTCAATAAAAAAACGTACCCTCTCAATCTTTTGTATTGAGTTCTCTTCTGTTATTTAACGAAAAACCATTCTACTACTACTACTACTACTACGACACACACACACATACGTACATATATATACACACATCACACATACGCACAAGTATATATATATACACACACTCACATATAGTGTAATTGAATTTCGTAAAAAAAATAGCCAATTGGTAGAGCACTCAATCTCAGGGACGAGTTGTGTTATAATAAATAACTATATATATATATATATACATACATCCAAACACACGTGGTTATTTTCTGCGTCGGCGAAAAGATAATAAAAATAATTCTATTGAATATATGTTTATGCGGTGAGGAAGACAAGTTGCAATGTTTAGGACTGAACCGTCCTTCGCCGTAGCTGAAACAAATGTCAACACATTTAACCCTTTCGTTATTAGATTTTTAATGAAAGATACTGCCTGTTATTTTCAAGTCATTTGAAGGATGACAATAAATAAATAATAATGATCTCTGATTTAGGCACAAGGCAAACAGTTTTGGTGTGGGTGTGTGGGGGGTTCCTTTAAATCGAACCCCAGTACTTGATTGGTACTTTATTTTATCAACCTCGGAAGGATAAAAGGCAAATTTGACTTCGGCAGGATTTGAACTCAGAAATAAATGCTGCAAAGCATTTTGTCTTGATGATTCTGCAATCCCACCAACCTCATGTAAAATATAAACATTGATAAAGAGAAGTGTTGGAAGTTGCAAAGACCCAAAGACAGTAAAGAAAGCAAAGAGAAAGGCATAACTACAGTTTAGTGCCCCGGCTACCGACTTTTCCCCCCTCATAACTTTCTTAAAATGCAGAGATACGTTGTCGAATGTGTAGATTAGGATTATATTGATGTTTTTTTATTGATGTATTTTTTTTTCTTTTTCTAATTCATAGTTGTAGAAATGACATGACACACCAGTATAAAATCTGTGACATTATTCTGATTGATATTAGTGGTGGCAGTGGTTGTTATGGTAAGGAGGTGAACGCAAAGGCAGTGTTTTCTCTCTCTCTCTCTTTTTTTTTATATTATTCATTATAGTAATAATGAAATTGTGTACAGTGCTCAGGTCGACATAAAATTGGAAGAAATAAAAAAACAATTTTTTTAATCTATGTTTAACCTTACTAACAATCATAAATTGAAAGCATTAACTATAGACAATAATGAAAGTATTTTTAAAGATTTAAATCAATGTTGTTTTTTAAGGTTATCAACATATTCGTAATCTACATCATGGAAAACGTATGTCTGCGAAATTTCATTAAACATTTTTATTAAGAAAGTTATGAGGAAACAAAGTCGGTGGTGAGAGCACTAGAGTGTAGTTATGGCGAGAAGAATAAAATAGAAGAGCAAATGTTAAGGAGAAAAAAAAGATAATCCCGAAAAGTAGCATTGTTTGCGAAGAAAAATGAAAAGCTATAACGTAATTTGCTACAAGTGGGTGGTCGGAATGTTGAGTGGTTTGTTCTTTGGTCGGAAGCAGTCAGGTTGCTGTTGGTTTGGTATCTACCAAAAGCAATCAGACAACTACCTGGCTGAATTGTTGTATTAACAGGTTCTGACTGACATAATAATGGAAACAAATACCGATAGGCAGAGTATATATAATTATAGACAGGGAATGCTATAAAAATAAAACAACACATAATAATCAGTTGTATTATATAAACAATGGTGAAAAGTTACGTGAGACAGTTAGGTAAAAGAAAAGAGAGAATACTATTTCTAATGGTGGATAAAAGTTTGGCAGTTCTTTTCAAAGCATTTCTATATTTAACCAAAAGTAAAATAAGCAGTTTTTATTTTTGACTTGTATTCTATTTATGTATTTTTCTTCTCCCGCAATAAATCACAGAAACATATATAGAGAAAAATGAGATAAAGATAGAGAGAAATAATAGATAGAATAATACAAGCAAGAGAAAAAAGAGAGAGAGAGATAGACAGAGATAAAGTCATCCTACTCTGAAGTTATAGAAATTACATACAGTAAGAGCGGTAGCAGTTATGAGTGTGTGTTTTTGACAAGGAGCTAGACTAAGTCAAGGCGAGAGAGTTAAGAGTGTGAAAAGAGAACTAAACAAAATGACATTTCAACATAATTAAACAACTTTACCTTTTCGACCACTTAGTCGATTGGTGCCCTACGGGTCTTTTGTAAAGACATCCGAAGTGTTGGACATAATTTTTCCAGTCTGGTGGCTTGAAAGTAAGTGGATCGGCTTCAGGCATGCCGTTCATAGCGCTATTCACATGTTCTCTGTAAACATAACGCCCGCAACAGCAGGGGAAAACACAGGCCATTCGAGCGATACCCTACGCACCATGACATACTGACGTCACACGCAATCGCACAGTTGCTCCCCTTGTTCTCTTATCTTCCATTTCACTTTCACCCACCTTTCACCATTCTACGCACACACAATGTAAATATCTATATACATTGTGTGTATATATATATATTAGCAGAGTCGTTGTGTATGTATGTATATATATATATATATATATATATATATTTATTAGCAGAGTCGTTGTGTATGTGTATATATAACGTCGGATAGAATGCTTTGTAGTATTCGTTCTGTTTAGACTTGGAAAGGGATGGGCTCCGCCAGGCTAAAATGTCCAAGAAACACCATATACGGTGCTCCTACGACTCCAACAGGACTTACGGGACTATATATATATCATCATCGTCGTTTTAACGTCTGCTTTCCTTGCTAGCAATGGTTGGACGGGTCTACATAGACCAAGTCTGTACTGAAGCGGAGACACTGATCTCCCAGGCAGATCAGGAATCTGTGTTTCGCTTTATGTACGGTCGACGTTCCACTGAGTGCACATTAGAGGTTGTCATGTCTTTGACACCACTGAGGATTCTTTTGTTTGGCAAGATTTCTACGTCTAGATACCCTGCCTATCACCAACCACTTTACAGCGTGTACTGTGGGCGTTTATCATGTAGATCACCAACACTAGAGAGGCTGTCTGGCAAGCTTTCTACAGCTGAATGCCTTTCCTTTTACCAACCACTTTACAACATGTACCGAGTGTTAATCGCGTAAACGATCAAACACTAGGGAGGCTGACACGTTTTGACGTGACTGAAGGGTCCTTCCAACCCTTTGTTTGTTTAGCCCCCCGCCCCCCAGCTGAATGCCTTTCCAATCACCAACTGTTTCACAGGAGAGGGAGGGCAACTGCTAGGAATGCATGGTGGGGTTGAAGCAGTGATGTTGAGGATGACTGTTGGGGAGTGCTAGTAGAGGCAGGGACATGGGTGTTGGTTTGGTCACATTGTATGCTGCAGGTCAGGCCTTCCTCGGGACTGCATAGCCCCAGCCCTCACAGTCTTTAGTCATTTCTGTCATGAGGTTTAGTTTTTTACGGTCAGTTTTTACAACTTCATCCCATGTCTTCCTGTGTCTACCTCTTCCAAGGGTCCCAGCCACTAGGCCTTCTCTGCATTTCTTTATGCAGCTGCTATCTTCCATGTGCATCACATGTCTATATCAATGCAGTCTTCACTCTTGCACACTACATCCAGTTTCTATTATGTCAGGTTTTTTCCTCAGTTTACTTATCCTATGTCACTCATGCACACTAACACTACACATCCATCAGAGCATACTCAACTTATTTCTTTCTAGCCTCTGCAGGACTTCTGCAGTCAAGGCCCATGTTCCACTGCCATGTAAAATTGCAGTTTGTACACAGGCATCATACAGTCTACCCTTCATTCTGAGAGAAAAGTATTTTGTTATTAGTAGCAAAAGTAATAGATCTCTAAATTCTTCCTGTCTGTTCTTATCCTAGCTATCACACTTTCAGCACATAATCCCTATTAATTTGATCGCCTACGTAGGGAAAGCTGTCAACAGCTTCTATAGAGCCCACTGGCAGCTGAAGGAATCTATTTCACATGAGTTCTTAGTGCTCACTTCTCCTGTGCATCTGCCACATATAAAGTCTGTCTTTTCCATTAGCCTACCTGCAATCCCACTACATCTCTTGTGTGTCCATAATTTACATTGTGTACACCTTATGGAATTCCTGTCCACTCCTTTCTGACATATTGAACAAGACCACATTCCTGATGGTATCACGTTCCTGTCTTCTTTTCTACATATTAAAATGTTCATCTTTGTAAAATTTACTTTTATGTCTCTTTTCTTCCAAACTTGAAATTTTGCTTCTAACACTTCTACGGATTCAGTTATGAGAACTAGGTCATAGCATATAGGTGCTCTCATGGAGTGCCTATATATATGTGTGTGTGTGTAGTGTCAAGAGTTTCCGTAAACTATATATATATTTGTGTGTGTGTATTTATCTGTTGTTTTTTAAGGGGATATGCACCTATGTGTTTTTGTGTATGTATACATGTATTTATAAACAAATATTTTTATAGTCTATATTTAATTACATACACACTTTCTCTCTCACACGCACATACATGACCTGAAATAGCTGAGAAACATTCTCTTGGATAGTATGACAATCTATTACAGGTAACTTCTCCTTTGGGTGGAAAAGAGCTCATTACAGCAGATGATTAAACCACTCATCAATTCCACAGTGCTTCCAATACCTACAGCAGTTAGTTTTACTATCATATGCTTTCTACATGCTATTAGTTAAACCGAACAATTCAGAGTTAAATAACTTAGCATTTCTGTTTGTTTTGTTTTTACAAGATTAGTGGCAGAAAAGGAAAAGCTGTCCTCAAATAAAAGATATGGTCTGAATGCTGCAAGGGAAGGAGCTCTGCTAAGTAAATTCAAGGCCTATGTGTTAGTGTTAAACTGGGCATCATCATCATTTTACGTCTATTTTCCATGCTTGCATGGGTTAGATAGGTTGTCAAATTCTAAGGTTAGACAGCCAGGTCTTGCTCACACATTCCATTATGGTATGATTTCTATGGCTATTTCACAGCATGTACTGGGTTTGCTTTCTTGTAGCACAACCACTACCCCTAACAGGGTGGACTGGGTACTTTTTTTATTGGCATCAGCACTACAACTTTTCAAAGTGGGCTGAATACATTTTATTGTGAAATAAACTTGTACTACCACATTTCAACACTAGGGTGCTTGTATCCTTTGCTGGGAAGATAGTGATAGGGATGAGAGTGGGGTTTTGGGATATACAACTTTTGTGTATCCTGAGAGCCAAAACCCTGCTCTCACCCCTAACTCACTGTCTTCTCAATCCAGTCAAGGATACAAGCATCCTAGTGTTGAAATGTGATAGTACTAGTTTTACTATAAAATGTATTCAGCTCACACTGGAATGTGGAAGTGCTGATGTCACAATAAATGCACACAGCCCACTTTAAAAAATGGTAAAATAGTTGGTGGGTGGGGGAGGGTAATGGATTAATTCTACCATCCAAGACAAATGGCTATAAACTGGCTAGAAAGCACTAATCACAACTCTAGTCATCTGATACCTATTGCTACAGATAACCATGACTCTCATGAATATGAATATTCATATGTTAGTCAGAAGTGGTGCAGTGTCCCTAACATTTGCAGAATCCCTCAAAATAGTGATATTGATGAAGTCAGTGCCAGATTTTGGTATAAGATAAACAAGCTAGAGCTTAGAGCCTCAAAATATTCAATACTTTTGACACCTAACTATCTGAAACTGCTCCAGGTTCTATAATACAAAATTGCTTATTTTAAAGTTTTTCATATTTATCTAAAAACCTTACATCATAATTTTATGTCAGAACCTTTATGTTATGTTCCTAATGAGAAAGTTAGTTATATTACAAAATTTCCTCAAATTCTTGATTATTTTCAAAATTAATTGAAAATTAGTCTGTATTTTATTAGAAATGTGGTAATGGAATGGTTAATGGCATATGTTTTCAGTTTTGGGGGATATTTTGATGTTATTTTTTAACAAGAGGCCACCAACCTAACAACATATTAAATTGTGACATATAATAACTCTTGTTACCAATTATAGTGAGTTTGGTGCTAGGTTGAGCTGTTGATGGGATGAATTTCACTGGCCTGGCTGAGAGAGAGAAAGACCCAAAGGAGTGTGTGAGACAGTTGACCACTATATCTTAACTGGTCAGTACTGAACTGTGCCATTGCTTGGCATTTATCAGTATTTCATTCTTTTGTCTCCAGGATACAAAAACAAGCAGATGGCCTGTTGATATGTCAAAATCTCTGATATGGTGGCACTGAAAGCCTATTCACAATTGAATTTATCTATGAGGCTATAAAGGTCAGTTTCGTGGTGACCACTTGATAGTGTAAAAGAAACTCTATTGAGGAGAGTATCAAATTACTGCTACAGACATATTCAACTAGGTGTAATTTTAGATTTATCACTGTTATATGTGTAATTTTAGATTTATCACTGTTATATTTGAGAAAACCTGAAATTTATATTTAGGTGCATATATTTCTTTTTTTGATATGTAGTGGCAGTTCATCTGTGTATGTCAATAATGGAACTTTTAGGCAGGCATTCAACCTGCTAAAAATAGCATCGAAATCTCCCTTAAATCACTACAATCTTTAAGAAAAATGAAAATGTGTGCTATAACATAGATTATTGCTAAAAGATTTGTAGTAGAAATTAGCTATTCAAACTAGGTACACACTTCTTTATTACCATAAAACTTAAATGAATAAATTTGACAGGACAGCTGCAAAGTTTTGAAAGCAAAAAGAAATTTATTTACTTTTTATTATATAAAGAGAATTAATTCTGTTTCCTATGCTGCAATACCTAATAATCTTGAATTTCACATTCCCTGTATGGTCTCTTGGTTTTGAAATCTTATCTAAGTATGCTACCAAATACTTATTTTACTAACTTGGGTGGATGTGGAAATAAAAGGTTAAGTAGACCTTGGCAAGACAACATTAAAAAAAATATAAAAAGACATACATTATCAAACCACTTATCACTATTTCAGCTGAGTTACATACAACATTCTCAAATGCACTTTTGCCACCACAATTATTGTCTGAAGTTAAGTAAACACTATATGATCAGATATATATATTAAGTCAGTTGGAAATCTGGAGAAGATTTGACAAGACTTTGCCACATAATTGGGTGAATCATACTTGCAAGGTTATTCCAGATTGGTGTGGCTTTAAGACAGTACAAAAAACGAACAGTAAAAGAAAAAAGAAAAAAAGTTTACAGTTGAAAATTTATTCCTGAAAGACAACAACATTCCCACACTGGTTATATTTAAACATCAACATACAATAATATATTCTGTGAAAGGTTAAACTTGGTTATAACGTTGAAATAACCAGATGAGCTACATTTATAAATGAAACAAATACATAATGGCTTTTTAAAGAATGTGGTATTAGTGTTGCTAACATGACTCACCTCCTCATTATAATCCCTTTATGGCATGGGTTGGATTAATTGTCACAGTCTGTGTTACTTCTTATTCTGTGCTATTGCCCTTCTAAATTGACCAAAGGACCACATTATGCTTATGTGCTACATTTTTGGTATGGTTTCTATGGCTAGTTGCCCTTAATAGCAACCACTTTTTAGAGTTTATTGGGTGCATTTTATCATGGCCTCAACATTAGTGAGGCTGCTTTGTATCATGCAAGATAAAAGAGTACTTACTATTTCCATATATTCAAGGTAACTTGAACAAGGGGTGAATAGAAGAATTAGGGTGAGGTGGTGAAGAGAACAATAGTACAAATGAGAGAGAGAGAGAGAAAGACAGACAGACAATGAGTTTGGGACGAGGGGTGGCAGCTGTGGGAGTAAAGGGTAATCCATAATGATGATGGTGGTGGTGGTTGTAATGCTACTATTGGTAATGATAGTGGGTGATGGTGAATGTGGTGGTACTGTTGGTGAGATTGGCAATAATAGTGGTGATGGTGGTGGTGGTGATTGCAATGCTGCTGTGGATGATGGTAGTGGTGGTACTACTAATAGTGATAGAGGTTGTTGTGGTGATAGTGGCGGTGGTTGTTGTGGTGATTGTAATTGTGATGGTGGTTGTTGTGGTGGTGATTGTTGTGGTGGTGGTTGTGGTTGTTGTGGTGATGGTGATTGTAGTGGTGGTTGTTGTGATGATGGTGATTGTTGTGCTGATGGTGATTGTGGTGGTGGTTGTTGTGGTGATGGTGTTGGTGGTGATTGTAGTGATGGTGGTGGTGATTGTGGCGGAGGTGGTTGTTGTGGTGATGGTGGTGGTTGTTGTGATGGTGATTGTGGTAGTGGTTATTGTGGTGATGATGGTGGTGGTTATTGTGGTGATGATGGTGGTGATAGTGTTTGTGGTGATGGTGATTGTGGTGGTGATGGTTGTTGTGGTGATGGTGGTAGTAGTTGTGGTGATGGTGGTTGTGGTGGTGATGGTAGTGGTGATGGTGGTTGTGGTGGTGATGGTGATTGTGGTTGTGGTGGTGATGGTGATTGTGGTTGTTGTGATGGTTGTAGTAGTTGTGGTGATGGTGGTTGTGGTGGTGATGGTAGTGGTGATGGTGGTTGTGGTGGTGATGGTGATTGTGGTGGTGATGGTTGTTGTGGTGATGGTGGTTGTTGTGATGGTTGTAGTAGTTGTGGTGATGGTGGTTGTGGTGGTGATGGTAGTGGTGATTGTGGTGGTGATGGTTGTTGTGGTGATGGTGGTAGTATTTGTGGTGATAGTGGTTGTGGTGGTGATGGTAGTGGTGATGGTGGTTGTGGTGGTGATGGTGATTGTGGTTGTGGTGGTGATGGTGATTGTGGTTGTTGTGGTGATGGTGATTGTGGTGATGGTGGTTGTTGTTGTGGTGATGGTGGTAGTATTTGTGGTGATAGTGGTTGTGGTGGTGATGGTAGTGGTGATGGTGGTGATGGTGATTGTGGTTGTTGTGGTGATGGTGGTAGTAGTTGTGGTGATAGTGGTTGTGGCGGTGATGGTAGTGGTGATGGTGGTTGTTGTGGTGATGGTGGTAGTATTTGTGGTGATAGTGGTTGTGGTGGTGATGGTAGTGGTGATGGTGGTGATGGTGATTGTGGTGATGGTGGTTGTTGTGGTGATGGTGGTAGTAGTTGTGGTGATAGTGGTTGTGGTGGTGATGGTAGTGGTAATGGTGGTAGTAGTTGTGGTGATAGTGGTTGTGGTGGTGATGGTAGTGGTGATGGTGATTGTGGTGATGGTGGTTGTTGTGGTGATGGTGGTTGTGGTGGTGATGGTAGTGGTAATGGGGGTTGTGGTGGTGATGGTGATTGTGGTGGTAGTGGTAATGGTGGTTGTGGTGGTGATAGTGGTAGTATTTGTGGTGATGGTTGTTGTTGTGATGGTAGTTGTGGTGGTGATAGTGGTAGTATTTGTGGTGATGGTAGTTGTGGTGGTAGTTGTGGTGGTGATAGTGGTAGTATTTGTGGTGGTTATTGTGCTGATGGTGGTGGTACTACTGATGGTGATAGTAGCAGTGATGGTGGTGGTGGTGGTAATTTTTATTTTTATTTTGCATTGCTGAAAACATCTCTAATTTCAATGGACAGATGTTTAATGTTTGCTGTCAGGTGTTAGCTCTTGGAATAATGGGAAACAACAACAGCAGCAACAATAGAAACATCATTGTTATCATCATCATCATCCATCCATTTATAACTTTTCACCTCTTCCCACTCTGATGGACATGACAAAAGTTAACATTAATATTTCATCTGAGATTGTATATGTGTATAAGTGTATGTGTGCATGTTTGTGTGTGTGAATATGCATATGTTTATGTATGTTTCTAAATGTATTTATGTGTGTGGCAGTCTTATGAGAGAGTTGGCTTTAGATATTACACTTAATACTCATGTTTCCTCCAGTGAGAGGCCAGAAATAGCATAGACAGGTGGACAGACATACAGATAAATGTAGGTATAGATTTATATATACACAATGATACATACACACACACACATATATATATATATATGTATGCCCCCCCCCCCTCCCCTCACCCCGTAATTAATTCCTGATAGAGTCGTAGGGGCGTCACTATTGACATACTGTGTTTCTTGGGTATTGTAAGCCTGGCAGAGCCCATCCCTCTCCAGCAGATTTCTTCCAGAGAAAAATAGAGAGAGAGAGAGAAGAAAATGAGAAAGAGAATTAGAGGAAGAATCGATTCAAGTATTAGACTGGTACTTTTTTTTTATTGACCTTGAAAAGATGAAACGCAAAGTTGACCTCAGAGAACTGGAATGAATACCATTAAGTATTCTGACGTTCTAACGACTCTACCAATTTGCCGCCTACACATATATATGGAGAGAAAAAGAGAGAGAGAGAGCATATACACATGTATGTGCATTTAGAAATCCAAACCTATATTTATCTTCCACTCCATCATCATCACTCTCTATCTATACACACATGGTAGAAATCAGTAAATGAAAGGTCAAGGAAAACATTGCTCAATCTGTTGGAAGAGAGCTTTTTTAGTGTAAGCAAAGTTTCACACACTTGTATGTGCTACCAATGGTCTCAGGGTCCAGTCATGGCCACCACTATGCTTTGCAGCATAGATTTATGGCCCTTGAGTTCAAATCCCGCCGAGGTTAACTTTGCCAGTCATCCTTACAGGGTCGATAAAATAAAGTACCAGTAATGTACTGGGATAATTGCTAGCCTTATGCCAAAAGTAGAAACAATTATTATGGAGTGTAGTGGATTGGCAAAATCAGCAGAACGTAGGAAAATATGCTTTGCAGCATATAGTTACAGTCCTTTATGTTCTGAGCTCAAATCCTGTCGAGGTTAGCTTTACCTTTCGTCCTTACAGGGTCAGTAAGATAAAGCACCAGTAATGCACTGGAGTCAATAAAAATTGACTTTCCTGCCAAAATCAGAAACCATTATTATGGAGTCTAGTGGATTAGCAGAATCAGAGTCAGACAGTGCTTTGCAATGTTTGTTCCAGCTTTTTTGCATTCTGGTTTCAAATACTGCCAAGGTCAGTTTTGCTTTTCATCGATGAAGTGAAGTGCCAGTCCCTGCAAATGGCTTGCCTTATTCCTGTAAGGTGGTTGGTAATTGAAAGGGCACCTAGCTATAGAAACCATGTGCAAACGGGAATGTAAGTGAAATGTGGGATTCTCCCAGCCAGTCAGTGAGATGACAGTATCTCTAATCAAGTACTGACATGGTCCATTGATGACCAGTCTAGCCCATGCTAGCATGGAAAAAAAGGAAGTTAAATGATGATGTTGATGAAGAATTCTAAAGTTGGATTACTGATGCCAACCATCACTGATGTAATTGTTATTTAAAATCTTTAAAATGTCAACAACACCATCTATAGTCTTTGTATGTTGCCCTTGTTCTACTTCTTGGAATGATCAATCCTGATAGAAGCACAATTTTGTAGCCTTTATCTTAGCTGAAACATAAAAGTTTCTTTTTATAGGTGCAGGCATGGTTGTGTGGTTATGGAGTTTGCTGTGCAGCAATGTGGTTTCAGGTTCACCCCTACAGTAGCATTTTCGGCAAGTGTCAACTATAGCCTCAGGTTGAGCCATGCCTTACGAGTGAAATAATCTGACAGACATAAACTGCAGAAGTCATCACATATATATATGTGTGTGTGTGTGTGTGTGTGTGTGTATAGTTATGTCCTGTAATTTGTCATTCAACAAAAAAGTCATAATAAAATAAGTACCAGACTTGAAACAAAATCAGCCCAGGGGCGACAATATAATTTAGTAAATCTCTTCAAGGCAGTGTCCCAGTAAAACTGTAGTCTAATGAGTGTAGTAAACGAGTAAAAGAATATTAATTACAAAGGAAACTAATAAACTGCTAAAACAAATAAAAAACATTTTTGGGTGTTGACATGACATATAAGATGTATCTTACCCCCACCCTAGCCTGCACCAACAAACTCCTCACAAAATAACACAGTGACTTCAATGTTTACTGACCCAGATTCCTGACATGATTTCAAGACTTTCCCATTAAATAGAGAAGACTTATAATTATGTGTTTCTATATTGTGTACATAAACCAGTACCAGGTCCATGGAAGTTTGAAAGGTCTGAGCAATTACTTCTCTCTCGGAGGGGGTTGGGATAAACACAGTTAACCAAAATGGTAATGAAAGATGGCTGAGAAAAGCACATTAGTAAGAAAGTCAGTAATAACTCTTCAGAGGTCACAAGGTCAATAAAGGTTAGAAGTAAAACGGAAGAGCTTTTCAACTAATATTAATTTGCATACACACACTCACAGACATTGTTCAGTTCTCATAATGTTTATGGTGAATAATGACCTGGAGCTAAAGAACATCTCTGGGAATTATTCTAAAACAATACAAACCACAAGCAACAGCGAGGCCACATGGCTAAGAGCAGGGCAGAAACAGCGCATTTCATAGCTACATTCTATTCATCATCATCATCGTTTAGCATCCATTTTTTCCATGCTTGCATGGGTTAGACAGGTCGCCCATGCTGGGAGATAAGTCTGGTCAGAGTTGACCATTACTCCGATGGGGACTGTAAATTTGGGCAGGTATTTTACAGCTGGATGCCCTTCATAACACTAACCACATTAATATATATTTAAAATGGGACAAGGCACTCTGTACTATGAGGCCTACATAGCTCATATGTAAATTTGGTATAGGCTAAGCATAATAAAATAGACTTTAGCTGTTATAATATTGTTGCTTAAATTCTCATGTCTCCATTTTAGTACTAACTAGCAGAATGGCCCGGCGTTGCTTGGGATTCTAAACATAGATTGGCATGTTTATCCCTCCTTTCTGAAACAGTTTCGTCGTATGTACACCAATTGATGCAGAAGTCCTAATAAAAAGTGAAGTCGCCTCGGGTGAATAGGCAAATAATTTTCCATTAAGATTTTTCAAAAGCATGTAATTGTGTTCCCTCTCTTTTTTGTTGTTGTTTTTGCTGCTGTCAAGCCTTGTGAAATAAATATGTTTGTTTATATTTTGTTATTGTGTATGCAAAAATAGCTGTACACGAATATATAATTATATATATATTAAAATAACAGATTAAAGTTTAAGCAAAGAATGGCTGCTTTCACCCTTAATGGGATCTTCTGAAACTAAAAAAAATCAATCTGTGAACGCAGAAGTAAATATTTCGAAAAACGTCACACTATATATATATCATCATCATCATTTTACATCACCCTGCTTGCAAGGGTGGGACGAGAACTGATTCTGGCTTGATTTCTACAGTTGGATGCCCTTCCTAACACCAACTTTATTTACAGTGAGTGCTGGGTGCTTTTTTTTGCCATGGCACCTCCACGACCACTTTACAGTGGAATGATAGAGACCCCAGTCCCTATCATCTCATTTCTACAGCTGAGTAAACTGGAGCAATGTGAAATAAAGTGTCTTGCTCAAGGAAACAACACATCACTCGGTCTGAGAATTGAACTCACAACCTTTTGATTGCAAGGCCAATGCTCTAACCACTAAGCCATGTGCCTCCATATATATATATACACACACGCACTATATATATATACATATATGCACACACACACAGATAGTATCATAATGCAGACAGACAGATATTATAAAGCCACGATGTTGTAGCTATGTATCTAAAAAGACAGACTAAGAAAAATAGAGAGAGATCATTACCGGCCCCTAGGGCATTGTAAATTGGAAATATTTTTTGCTCAAAACACTCACAAGACCATAAGTATTACATGTGTAAAGTTTGAAAAAAATCGGTTGGGTGGTTCTCGAGTTTTAAGGAGTCAGACAGAGAGACAGACATAGATATATAGATAATACCTCCAGTGCTTGCTCTCCTGGACTCAGTGAAAAGACAATTAGCACCTACTCAGACTCAAACCCCTGCCTCATCTCCTCTCCTGTGTCAAACCCAACATGCTCAGAACAAAATCTTCCTGAAACTTTCTCTTGTTCCCTTTATGTGCCCATGTTTCTCGTATATGGCTAAACTGTGGGAATTCATATATAAATTAACTGAGAAATGCAGTGAAGATAGTTATGATAATTATAATTGCATATCAATAATATAAGAATGATTAACACCTAAAACAAAAACATTAATTGATAATATTATCATCTCACACCCTTTGCAAAACATTAACTAAATTTGCCTCATGGTCCCAGCAGTCAGAATTGTGAATGTGTTATTCTGGAGAATAGCAATGGAGGCATGCTGAAAAAGCTAGTGTAACTCGCAAGACTCATTGTCATAGGTTGCTATCTGTCCTGATCAGTGGCAGAATTGGTAGAGTGTCGGACAACATGCTTAGCAGCATAGAGTCATAACAGTTTACGTTCTGAGTTTAAATCCCGCCGCTGTTAGCTTTGCCTTTCATCCTTACAGGGTCAATAAAATAAAGTACCAATAATGCAGTGGGGTTGATTTAATCGGCTTTCCCTTTCTCCCAAAATTGTTGGCCTTGTGCATAAATCAGAAACCATTATTTTATTATTCAGTCTAAGAGAGCTTAAAAAACTATGAATCAGCCCCTTTTCCTCAGAAAGTGATATTTTAACCTGGAAATTAATGTCTCTAAGCAACCACAGCATAAATTTCATTTAACTCAATACAATACTAATTTTGTAAAGCCAGTTAAATTCGTCCAAACATTACTGGAACTCATGTATTATGTGTTTGTGTGTGCATGTAAGTATGCATATGAGAGCAGCATGTATGTCTGAAACACCTATTGTTGTTAATTCTTGACCTCATATAAGAACTTGTGAAGGGTAGTGTAATTAAATGAGAACATGTGAGAAGGAAAGACAGCTCAATAGGCTTGCAATGAAAGTACATAGTGAACCTGGTTGAAAATTAGTGATCCGACTTACATCCCAGCAGCCAGAAAGAAATGACAAGATGGCATCTGAACTATATTTATTCCAGATCTCCATCACTCATATATTATATTTTTGGGTTTGTCAGGATGTGTTCCAGTGTTATCTATATACTACTAAAACTCTGTGATTGTATGCTTGTCTGTAATTTAATACAGCCAAAAAGGCACATAATGGGAAAATACTTTGAAAGGAATTAGCCCCTGAAATGGGAATAAGAATTGAACCCACAACTTTATGATTGGGAGTCCAACATCTTAACTGTTAAGTCATGCACCATCATCATGTTGAGTTATTTTGACTTTTTAACATTAATATGAATACAGCTTTAATTCAAGATAACAACAGTAGCTCTATATCTGAATATACTGTGATTATTAAGATGTGCATATCCAGTTTAGAATAGGCAAACAATAGCGTTACCTGTCATAAGAGGTGACAAAAAAAGGGTTTATGCTATGAAAGGCATTCAACTGTAAAACATTGCCTCAAAAAGGACCTTATAATCAGTATGATGTCTGCAAGCCTAACCCCTGCTTCAGTAGAGAAAATGGCTTTAAAACGCTCATTGCATTACTATTAAAATAGACTTGGCTGTATGTAGATGGAAGTGAGTTCTTTAACAGATCTATTTAATTTCAATACAGTAAGAGAATCATTTAAATTTAAAGCAATTAGAAAAACAAGACGAAGATTAGCCGGGAAAAGAAAAAAAAAATCTACCCAATACATCAGTAATTTATTATAGAAAGAATTACAAGTCTAAAAAAAGCAAATATTGTTAGAGATAAAGTCCTTCTGGGGCTCCTTCATTCTTACGATACAACACATTTTCTTTGGCTTTCTTGAAATCTTCATTGGTGACTTTCCTTCTTCTTTCTCTCAATGCCAATAAACCAGCCTCAGTACAAATAGCCTGTAGTAAAGACAACAATAACATCATGAACAGCTACTAAATATTGCACATTCACTATGCCTCCTACACATTTTATACGCAGACATATGAAGATACATAGGTTAAATTTATATATATTATTTTTTTTGTTTAACACCCATTTTGATGATATATATCTCTCTATATATCATTATATATCTCTCTATATATCATTATATATCTCTCTATATATTATTATATATCTCTCTATATATTATTATAAATAAATATACTTTCTGTATTGAACACATGAACACAGCACTCCTTTTCCTTTATCTATTCCACAGAAACCCTTGACACTATATATATGTAAAATCCCGATTTTACATATCTCTATACCTACTCTGCATCTCTCCATGCATTGAGTACTCCCATAATTAGTGGTCTCCCTGGTCTCAGCACCACAGACTTTTTCTCATATATATAAAATTAGAAAGGTTTGAAGTGATGAGTGTATATGAATATTCGCAATTTGACTATTCTCAGCGCGAAAGGTAGCTGTTAGCAGCTGGATACTATTTGCATAGTAAGCATTTTTGGGGGGTTAAGATATAACCACAAATTGAACAGAGAGTGTGAGAGAGAGGTGAGAAAAGAAAGGGTTATAGAGAGAGTGAGAATGGGAGGAGAGGAGAAAAATGGGGACTAGAATGATGGAGAAAGACGGAGAGATGGATAGAATAGATTAACAATAACAAGGAAGTTAGCATTATCTGAATCATCAGCCTCCCATCAATAATTTACAATATGATACCGCAACATAGTTTCTCGCATGAGGGAAGGACTATGTCTAGAATTATTGACTGCGCAACAGGAATCAAATCTCAGTTTCCAAATGCTAGAAAAGCAGAACAAGAGAGCAATGGCGGACGTCCGCCTCAAGCCACAATTGGCGAAAGAAAGGCTGTTTGCTGTTCGAAAGGGAGCAGCCACAACATTAGGTGGAAATAACAGTAGTAGCAGTGGCAAAAGGAGCCAATGGCGGGAGATACAAAGATAGAGTCTGTATATATATATATATATATATAAATATATATAAATACACACACACATATGTGCATATACAGACATGGCTCGATGGTTAAGCAGTGCACTTTATAACCAAGTGCTTTCAGATTCTCATGGCACAGAACAAATGTCTTTTGTATGAAGCCCATCTTGTGTATGTATATATGCCAGTCATCAAAAATGTCACATAGACATTGCTTATAAAGCCTGTGGTGGCAGTAGTTTATGTCCTCCATAAACAATATGTCCCGCAGAGAAGACATTTGACAAACGCAAGTAGTATCTATCATACTTAAAATAAGGTATGAATTGTTATCTGGAAGGGCTTTCAGCCATAGAAAACCTGCCCCAACATCTAGTATGCACTACCTTCACCTCCATTTCCCCCTTCCATACACCTCTCACGTTCTAACCCCCCTCCCCCCTCACACATGCCGATACACCCAACTCCCCAATCCCCACACACCTTTCCCACCAAAATCTCCAGTCCACACTGTAAAGTGGTTGTGTAGGTGTCACGACAAAAAGCATCCAACCCACACTGTAAGGTGGTCGTGTAGCACCTAGCCCACACTGTAAATGTGATTGGAGTTAGGAAGAGTATCCAGCTGTAGAAACCAAGCCAAAATCTCACAACAGGACAACTCATCTAACCCATGCTAACATGGAAAAATGGACGTTAAATGGTGATGATGATCATCATCATTATATATGGCCATGTTCAATATGTAGAAAAGGAACTGGCATAAATTCCATAAAATGTACGCAATGCAGATGTTGGGTACACAAAAGATGTAGTGGGATAGCAGGCAAACTAACAGGTATGGAAAACTATGTATGCAGTAGATGTACAGGGAAAGTTGGTAGTAGTAATCACAGTGATAGACACATTTTTCCAATGCAGGTGGGTTCTATAGAAGTGGTTGATAGCTTCCGGTATCTAGGTGATCAGATTAGCATGGGAGGGGCTGTTCCGAGGCCATAGTATCTAGAATAAGGACAGGTTGGAAGAAGTTTAGGGAGCTGCTTCCTTTGTTGACAAAGAAGAGTTTCTCCTTGCATATGAAAGGACAGTTATATGATGCCTGTGTGAGATGCGCGATGCTGCATGGTAGTGAAACATGGGCAGCAACTGCAGAGGATATGCGACATCTGGAGAGAAATGAAGCAAGCATGCTCCGTTGGATGTGCAATGTCAATGTGCGTGAATGACCAAGCATGGATGAATTGAGAAAGAAACTGGGTATAAGAGGGATAAGTTGTGGTGTGCAGGAGAGAAGGCTGAGATGGTATGGACATGTGATGCGCATGGAGGATGACCGCTGGGTAAAGAAGTGCCAAGAAATCCCAGTAGAAGGAAGACGCAGTAGAGGAAGACTCCGAAAAACATGGGCGGAGGTGATGAGAGCAGACCTCAGATCGCTGAAACTCACGGAGGAGATGATGAAGGACCGTGACAAGTGGAGAGATGCTGTGCTGAATAGGACCCGTCCCACCCTTGCAAGCAGAGAAAAGCGGACGTAAAACGATGATGATGATGATGATGATGACAAGATGAGCATCTCATTTGTCAAGCTTGATGCCTTTATTACATTCCATTACTCTTTAAAGTTTATGTATCTTACTATTTATTTATAGTGCCATTCAAACTGTACAGGTTATGAGAATAATGGATGAACACTAATGGCATTTAGAAAAACATTGTACATATAAAAATGTATAACTTTACAATGTACATATTACTCATGGTATCTTATATATGTATGTTTGTGTAAGTGTGTGTGTATGTATGTATGCAGGTGTATAGAAGCATTGCAGTTCTTATCTCACAAAAATAGCACTGCAACATTCCTGTTATTAACCCACAACAACCAATCTTATGCCTGTACTGAATATAGCATCAAACAAAAGACACCCTTTAGTTAGATCTATAATTTATACAACCCTAACAATCCTTAGTGAGGTTGAACAAGACAGGATGTTCTAAAGTAGTCAACACAACACTACACCACCAATTTATAGTTTTGTGAATGGTGGACCTCAGCAATTAATTGCTATAGACAGTTGGGCTTAAGAAGCTCAGCAGTCAGGTTGTAATCAGCAATAATTATCTCATGACTAAACTAAATTCCTATTGGAGAAATATGCTGGACACAGTAACAATAGTTTACTTATCAGAGTAAGTCTAGTCTACTTAATATCTAGGTATTTAGTTGTAAGCATTACAAAATAAGAACAAAAAATGATGTGCCATCACACTCATCATTTTACATGTTTTCCACACAGGCACGAGTTGAACGGGTTGTTTTGGTTTGAGACTAGTTAAGCTACCAAGTCTTGCTCATACATTCTATATTTGATATGGTTTCTATGGCTGGATGCCCTTCCTAATACTAATCACTTTACAGAGTGTAATAGGTGCATGACACCAATACCAGAGAAGTTGACAAATCCTCAATAAGAGTCTTCACTACCCTACATTGTCAACCCCTGGTACTCCATTGAGACACCAATGCTAAAGAGGTTATCGCATCCACTTCAGGCTAAAATGGACACCGCTACGCCATGCAGTTTCCAATCTCTCACCACATCACTTACTGAAAATTAAAAGTTGTAATAGAATACTTTAAAAAATACACAATATTTTGTTATTGCAATGCTATTTAGTTTTTGTTTAGCCACTATCTAGTACACCTATGATCAAATATGTTCTAGTCATGTCTTTTTTTTCAACTACATTATCCAATTTCTCCCCTGATGATGACAATAGGCCTTAAACCTAAAACATTCTAGAAGATACCTACTTTGATATCTGCTCCTGAAAGGTCATCTTTGGCCATCACATAGTCGTCAATTTTGACATCATTAGCCAGGGTCATACGGTCTGTGTGAATTGTAAAGATACGTTTCTTGGTCTTCTCATCAGGCAGTGGGAATTCAATCTTTCTGTCTATTCTACCAGGGCGAATTAATGCAGGGTCTAGGGTCTCTATACGATTTGTAGCCATAATAACCTGCAGACAAAAATAAAAGTAAAAGATTAATGAATTACTGAACAAAATGAAATAACACAAAGAATTAGTAGAGAGGATTATTCATCCTCACCATCATCATTTTACACCTGCTTTTCCATGCTGGCATGGGTTGAACAGGTTATTACAGACCAAGTCAATACTTAACCAAAGCCATTGTCTCAGATGGATTTGGAAACTTGTTTGTATGTTCCATTTTTGGCATGAATCCTATGGCTGGATGCCCTTCCTATTGCACTAGTATTCCCACTTTAGAGATAGTACTGGAAGTATTTTATCATAGCACTAACACTACCACTTTACAGAGTATACCAGGTGATTTTTATTGTGACACCAGCATTACTACTTAAAGGAATGTACTGGGTGCATTTTATCATGAAAAAATAATAAGCCATTGTATAACTAGGAACCAATGGAATATTAGAGTAAATGGATTGTAGTATTTAGTTTTCTCCCTGAGTTCAAATCCTGCTACAGTTGACTGAGTTGTATACATTTAATCTGTCAAAAATGGAATGTACAAGATGATGTCCTGAGACCTATCTAAAAGGGCAGTAACTCTAAATAAGAAGTGACTCAAACTAGGATGACCTCTCCATCTTCTCAGCATAGAAAGCACACATAAGATGATGATAATGACGCTGATTATGATGATGGTCGTTATGGTGGTGATGATGATAAAATGTAAAATAATTTAATGCAGGAACTGTACTTGTAAATCCCATAAACTGTACCCTACAATCATGGCTAAAATACATTTGATTATAGGTCTAGTTGCTTGATTAGAGTTGACCTTGCACTAAACAACTAAATCAGGGGTCACAAAAGAGCCATTATGTCATGGGGCACAATGAGCCAAAAATGAGATGATCAGGGGAAGGGTATGATTTCCTCCAGTTATAATGTTAATCTGCAATGCAGCTGATTGACTGCTATTTATTTTTAATCAAAATAAATACGTATATGATAGAAAGTGGGATACATGAATTAGTACAAAATGTAGGGGGGTAAATTTTCCATTGCAAATTTTCTTAATTCCGTTTCACTTTTGATAAATTTCATTTTGTCCATTTTATTTGTATTTCATGGGTAAATTGCGATTATAAAGTATTATAAATATTATTTACGGCCATATCACGCTGAAAACACTGGTTCTCGTCCAATCACCGAATTATTATATTATTAAAACAAGGAAAACACTGAGCCACCTCACTTCAGAATGATAGAGGCTCTCCTTATTCACTATCCATGATGGATAGAAAAGAAAGGAACTGTCAATGATTGAGAGCTCTTGCTTGTATCAAATTGATGGTTTTCACAAACACATCCATAATACTTTCCATCTGCAACCTTTTCCCATACAATATCTCTTGTTGCAGAAGAGATGATTACATCAAGACCATTCGGCTTTTCTACTAAACTCATCCCAAATCACATAGCTATGAGCCGAACTTCTTAACTACACAGCCATATCTACATCTATATGCAATACAATGCAAGTTATTTACTTTCACATCTCCTCTGGTATCAAAGCCATCTAACTGATTGAGCAATTCCAACATAGTTCTCTGAATTTCTCTTTCGCCACCAGAATTGGACTCGTATCTGAAAGCAAACAGTTAAATGATTAGAAAAGATGTTTTATTTCAAACATCAACATCTTCAAGAATACCCCCCCCCCCCCCCCCAAAAAAAAAAACAATAGCATCAACAATAAAACCACATTACTGAATGTAATTTTTTTAGAAGTGCCTCAACCCTTTTGATATAAAACCATTTAAAACAACTCCTGGTTCTATAATACAAAGCAATATGTGTAAGACTCTTCTTCACTTACTCTCCTTCATCGTTCTTCTTCACTCACTTATTCTTGTGAGGGTTGTGGGGGCTGTCTTGAGCACACCTTCCAGTGGATCCTGTCAGAAGCAAATGTATTCAATTGATCTGGCTGAATCCCTAAGTGAGACCAACCATCTTGCTCAGAGTCAACCCCTGGATCCCCTGCTAGTTGGTTTTGCCCATAAAATCTGTCCAGTGATATTCTAACCACATGTCCGTTATATTGGAGCTGTGATCTCTCAATTTGGAGAAGCAATGGGTCTACTCTCTGATCTCTCAGCTACGCACTACTGAGTAACATTACTCCAAAAACACATCAGAGGAAACCCATTTTGGCCGCTTGTATTTGCAATTATATTCTTTCGGTCATTACCCAAGATTCGTGACCATAGGTAAGGGTTGGCATGAATTCCAAATTGAAGATAGCGAGTTTGGCTTTTACACCTACTTCCCTTCTTCTGATGACCCAAAGCTAGCACGTTACTGCATCAGCTCCTGCAATTCTTGAATTTAATTTAGCCTCCTGCTTTCCATCACTCGTGAAAACGGCCTGAAGATACTTGAATTTCTCCACTTGTTTCAGTGGAATCCCACTCACATGTAGAGTGCACTGTGCAGGCTTTTTTGAGAGGGTGATTGTTTATATTTATTTAAAAACCTTCCAACATAATTTTATGTAAGAACATTTGTTAAGCCATATTTCAAACTCTAGCTTAATAATGAAATTATTGTTACCAAATCCCTCTAAATTCTTGATTATTTTCAAAATTGTTTGAAAATCATAGACAGTATCGTTTATTAGAAAGATGGTAACAAAAAGGTTAAATCACTGACTCATGAAAACTATATTACCGTGTAGTGTAATTATTTAGAATAAATCTATCAAGAATTGCCAAACCTTCTTCAATATACATTAATGGCAGTATCTGAAGTTAGTACATAAACTAACAAAATACTTTGTGCTGCATTGTTGTTGCCTGCCGTTGATGTTCATTTTCTTTTTAGCTAAGTGGACTGGAGCAACATAAAACGAAGCATCTTGTTCAAGGATATAATGCACCAACCAAGAATTTAACCCACAACTATATCATCATGAGCCCAAGAATCTAATCACTAGATCACAAACCTTGTTTTGTATTGTTATACAAGACATTGTTAGTTTCAATATTTTGAAAATTGGACCTGAAATAAACATACGAGGATACAGACCTTATATTCTAGCACTTAATCTTTTATATTACATGAAATTTTACTTCAATATCTTCCCTAAAAGGTTTTTAACCTTTATTATATTACCATATTTTTCATGAAAAACACTGCTTATGTTTCCAATTAACAAAAAATTTGAAAAGACTTAGTATAATGTAACTAATTTTCTCAAACATAACATAACAAAATTATGATGTAATGTTTTTAGATAAATATAAACACTTTAAAACAAATAGTTATGTATTGTAGAATCAGGGCTGGTTTCAGGCAATTAGGTGTCAAAAGCATTAATATTTGATCTAACTACTACTGTAATAATCTGCTGGTCAGTAATATCTTAGTGAAGCAAGCAGAATAATGAAATTTCACTCAACAAACTCCCACAGTTTTAACTATCTACTGCACCTGAATTGGTACTTTATTCATCAACCCCAAATGGATGAAAGGCAAAATTGATCTTGGCAGGATTTGATCTCAGAGCACAGTGAGCAGGAACAAATAAGGTATTTAATCTGATGCCTTAATAACTCAGCCAATTCGCTGCCTATGTTAAGCATATAAAACTTTAAAAGTGTTATATATATAAGTGCATGAGAGAATGATTGGTCAGAAACTACCTACCTCTTGGTACCAACAGCATCAATTTCATCAATGAACACAATGGAAGGAGCATGCTCTTCAGCTACTCTGAATAACTCTCTTACAAGTTTGGGACCATCTCCCTAGAAAGAAGAAAACAGCAAGAATGAATGAATGAAAGGCAAAATTAATCTCAACGGAATTTGAACTCTGATTGCTGAGAGTTGAACAAATATGGCAAGGCATTCTATCCACTGCTCTAATTATCCTGCCCATTTACCATCTTTCAAGAAAGAAGTATTGCTACAAAGCCAAGTAAACATGTTGGCTTGAATGCTACAAGTTAAATGTATATGTGGCAAATGAGAGCCTGCCACATGTTAAAGCAGTCAACTAATTCTCCAACTATCATAATTTGTTTCCATGATTTGTGAAGTGTTGTTAGTTACTTTTCATTGATTTCACATAATCATCATATACACATACATATATGTGTGCGCGTAAATATGATAAAAAGCAAGTTTATAAAGAATAAGAAAATATAACCCATTCTCCTATTAAAATATTGAAACCATCATCATTTCACAACTGTTTTCCTTGCTGGTCAGTGTTGGACAGAATTCACTGGCCACTCATACTGATGTTAAGGTATTGTTCTCAAAATAAATAATATCAAAATCTCATAGATCCGATATTATGTGAGATAAAGCCTTTACCATGAAAAAATAATAGTATATATAGAGTAATGTGAATGCTAAAGGGTTAATTAAGAAAAACTTTATGATTTTAATGTTTTCTGTGTTACTTCTAACTGTCTGATGAGGTTATAGCTGTCGAATTGTGGCTATCACCGAAATATATATAACAGTAATGAAAGAAGTAAATTGTGAAATGTTGACTTATACCTCTTGTTTATAAATTTACTTCGGAGTTAACAGACCCTCTTGTGGCCTTCACTGAGTGCTCTACCCTGCATACTGAAGTGTTTGTGCTGATTAATAATCAGACTTTACACATGTAATAATCAAACTTTACACATGTAATACTTATGGTCATTTGAGTATTTTGAGCAAAAAATATTTCAAATTTTCAATGCCTTAGGAACGGCATTAAGCGAAAAACCGCATATTTTAGGCTTTAAAGGCTTTTTTAAGGCATAACGGAACAATAATCCAGGCGATTTTTTCACAATGTGCATTACTTATGTCGTTTAAAAAGATTTTCTCATTTTTTGCCCCAGGGACCGCATTAGGCGAAAAACCGACTTTTTAAAGCATTTTGGTTGCGTTAGGGCCTGTAACTCGAGAAGTACCGAACCAATTTTTTTTAAACTTTGCATATGCATTATTCATGTTTCACAAATTTTCTTGACTGAAAAAGATTTCAAATTTTTGCCCGGGGACCACATTGTTTAGCATTTTGGTTGCGTTAGGGCCTGTAACCTTAAAAGTATCGAACTAAATTCCTTCATGCTCTCCACCACTGCAGTCCCACATGCTTACTGCTCTATAACTATTGCTTTCATTGTACCATAGCACAACAAATACATGTTCGGTTTGTCGAATGCCTTTTTACTTAACGCTATCGTCTTGGCTTTCGTGGGTTGAACATTTTACTCTCAGGCACCCAATTAAGTTAAACCCCTGGTAATCTACGACAAATTTTTTTTATAAGCACAAAATGTAGATACCATCCCCAGGTAGAGGTATTCCGTACTTCTCTGCACTGTTTCAGAAAGGAGGGATAAACATGCCAATCTATGTTTAGAATCCCGAGCAATGCCGGGCCATTCTGCTAGTTATATATATAATTATATGTATAAAAAAGTGCAGGGCAATGAAAATTGATGGGTAGACCAAGAAAAACTTGGGACGAGGTGATAAAAACTGACCTTGCTCACTTACACCTCTCTAAGACAATGTCACTGGATTGAGATCTTTGGCGTCATGCAGTTGTACAGAAGACCCGACTGCCCTTGCATACAAACCTAGTCTGTAGGCACCTCTTAACCCAATGTACACTCAACCTCATCCTCCCTTTTCCATTCCGTCCAGTGTCGATAACACAACAGTCTACACTGTAAGGTGGTCGTGTAGGAGACACGGTAAAAAGGCTCCCAGTCCACACTGTAAATGTGGTTGGTGTTAGGAAAGGCATCCAGCTGTAAAAAACTTGCCAGAGACACTTCCGTACGAGCGAGACACGGTCTCCTGACCATTCCCGCATCAAATGGAACAAAACCGTCTAACCCATGCTAGCATGGAAGATGGACGTTAAATGATGATGATGATATATTCCAACACTAAACTATGGCTAAACGGAGCTATAAAATATGAAAGCAATAGTTACCAGATATTTTTGGATCAACTCAGAACCAACAACTCGGAGAAAAGTTGCAGATGTCTGATTTGCTACAGCTTTGGCCAATAAGGTTTTACCTGAAAATAAAGCCATAAAAATATATTTTTATATGGTGTTAGATATATATTGTAATTATAATTATTATAGTTAAACAGTGAAATAATTCCATCAATGAAACTGTGTTATTTCAATCACGCCAACATATATTGCAGAATAGCGTTGGCAGTGCCAGTGGTTTTCAAACAAATTAAATCAGCATAGCTGCGACTCCAGCAGGCAGGATAGTGTTACTGCTTGGTAAACTTGGCATTTTCTTGACAGTTTTATGCCATGTTGTTTCCACAGATATCATTAAGCTTTCTGAAATTGATTGTAATAGACAGGATGCAGTGATCAGCCTCTACATCCAAGCTGTTATCATTAGAAACTGTACTACAAAAATAGGTGAACTTCTTCACTATATTCAAAGGCTGATTTGCAATGAGGATAATTGGAGGTTCATGTTCTGGCATTCTTAATTCCATCTGGTACAAGACTTTCTTACATTGATTAAGAAGCTGAAAGCTACTGAAGCACATTTAAAATGATGTGTAATTCTCTGGATATCCTCCATGTAGTAGACTCAACAGCAAATAAAAGTTCATGGATAGACATATCATAACACTTCCTCAAGGATCTTAGCCTGGAATGATTTAACACTCCACCATTTACTCTTGTGTGGATATATACTCTACTTGTGAGCATGCTTGCTATATTTTCAAGCACAGCACCCAGGAATAATGTGAACATCTCAGCAAGTACACAGCCTTGCTTTAGCCAACAATCTCAAATGCCTTTGTAAAGTCAATGAAAATGACAAAATGTGGTGTTCCTAATAGTATGCTAGAATTTTCACTGTGACTGAAAGAAGGGAAATTCTTTACTAGTCACTACAACCCTGTCAGTCACTCTTCTGCTTATAGATAGTGATTATTTGAAATTGTTCCTATATATTTATACTAAATTTACAGATGACCCTACTAACATAGCAGAAGCATATAACTAAGAACATAAAATAAGACACACAACATACCAGTTCCTGGAGCCCCATAAAGAATAACACCTTTTGGAGGTTTAATTCCCATTTCCTCATAATATTCTGGATGAGTTAATGGTAACTCCACAGATTCCTAGAGAGAATAAATTAATAATTAAAAGTAAAAAAAGAGAAGCACTGTGAGCTAGTAGTGTTTAATAATTGAATGGAGATAATACAGGGTCTAAGAACATGATTATCTGACAACCTCTAAAGCCATGATAAAATGCACCCTGTTTACTATGTAAAGTGGTAGTGCTGGAGCCACAATAAATTGCACCCTATTTACTCTGTAAAGTGGTAGTGCTAGTAGCATGAAAAAACATACCCAGTTCACCCCAATAAAGTGGTTGGTGTTAAGAAGGGCATTTAGCCATAGAAACCATTTCAAATGTGGAACATATGAGTGAGATGAGGTTGCACCGATCTGTCTGGTCTTGGACCATGACAACCCATCCAACCCATGCCCGTATAGAAAGTGGATGTAAAATGATGATGAATGCATAGCCTTGCACTGCAAGGACGGGACACAAAGCCAATGGACACATAGACGTTCTGTATATCATTAGGATGATATATTGTTCTAATTTAGTTGCTGAAATAGTATACAAATTCCATCAGTAAATGTCTAGCAACAGTAGAAGTTCTGTTTTGTATAGAAGCTGTTGTGATACAGTTTTTTCATAGTATTGGAATATTTAACATAGAAGAATCAATACTTTATCAAATATCTACCAAATTTTTTTTACTTGTGAATCTTACTAAACTAGTGGCAAATTAGCAGTCATTAGAACATTGGTTTAAATGCTTTGATATTTGTTTTGCATTCAAATTCTGCAAAGGTCAACTTTGCTTTTCGCTCTTTTCAATCCATGGGGAATGGATTGACGGAAGTTCTGAATCTGTGTGTTCTGAGTTCAAATCCTGCCTCTTGTCACAAGTGGTGATGCTTTTGCCAGGAACACCGACTAACAATGGACACACATTTTCCTTGGTTCAATCTGACTATAAGTTCTTTATCTTACTAAAGTGAAGCACCCTAACAAAATGTTTTATCAGCAAATCTTGCCATAAAAAGTTATCTTTAGAAAGCAATCATATAAATATGAATATATTATCAGTACAGATTAAAAGTTTAAGCAAAGAAACTTCTGCTTTCACCCTAAGCGGAATCATCTGAAACTGAAAGATATTCTGTAGACTCAGAAATAAATATTTCAAACAAGTTATGATCAAATATTGCCTATACAAAACAGGAAGACATAATGGTAGTGCATGAGGACATTCTCTTGAGATGAGCAAAATGTATATAATGAGAATTACATCATGTGGAGCGAGAAGAACAAATTCTTGCTATGAAAATAATCAGGAGACTAATATTCTTTTTAAAATAGCTGAATAATTTCCAGCTACCATATATGGAAAAGGATATTAATAATAGTAAAAATATTGAAATTATTAATAATAGTAAAAGTAATGCTTTTGGATTTAGGGTTATACAAAAGTATGCACTGACTGGTGTCGATTTTAAAGAGAGAAACTGGTTAGTAATTCTTTATGTTCTGTACCACATGAAACCACATTAGCAAGACATTTTTGAAAAGTACAAAACATCACATTAAAATTTCAAGTTTTACTCTAACTAGCAGAAAAACCGCCCTTCATGTGGTTTTCTACTAGCTTATGTAGTGTGCATATTGGACCACCTCAGCCTCGCCATCATCCTAGGTAACATTGCAAGCGTACTGGTTTGCCTCAAAATTTATTAGAGAGGTTTCCCAGTGCTCCTCACTATATTGCTATCTTTTGCTCTGGTAGCGGCTCTTTTTTCCACTCTTTCGCCTGTATATTGTTCTGTGGTCTAAGATGTGTGTATTACCTGCTTGTGTATTTTTTCTCTTTCTTTTTTTCCTTTCCCTTTCCTTTGTATATATTATATTTGTTAGTGTTTTCATTCTGTAACCATTATATCAAATGAGTTAAAAAATAAAATAAAACGTTTTACCCTCCCATTTCCAATTAAACCGAACACTATCATGACTATGTGTGTGTTTGTGTAAATGTATACGTGTGAATGTATGTATGTTTGTGTGAAAGTATGTGTGAATGTATGTGTATTTGTGTGAATTATGTCCGTGAGTGTGTATTTTTATAAGTTTGTGTTTGCGCGATTATAGTTATATACTCATACATATAGATGTATGGGGCTGCCAGACGAACTTAAGGATAGGTTTTACGAGTCCCTAATACACACTACTGCTCTAACAGACAACAAGGACTTCCTAATCATTGCAGGAGATTTTAACGGACACGTAGGTAAACACTGCGACGGCTTCAATAGAGTACATGGAGGCCATGGAGTTGGCACAAGGAATGAGGAAGGATTCAGACTTCTAGAATTCTGCGACGCCAATGACATGTCGATATGTAACACAAACTTTAAAAAACCCGACAACCACCTGATCACCTATAGATCAGGGGAGCACTCTAGTCAGTTAGATTTTATCCTCATCAGAGGACGTGACAGATGGACGGTCGTAAACACAAAAGCCTTCCCTAGTGAGGAATGTACATCCCAACATAGCTTAGTTGTCAGCGACCTCACGGTCAGAACTAGACGAGCCCTGAAACAGAGGCCAACCTGGAGAAGAAAGATCTGGAAGCTGAAAGTCCCCTCAACCAGTAACAGATTTAAAGATATTTTACTCAACGCCTACGACAGTAAAGAAGAACAGATAGAGACATTTAACGTAGAAGAGAACTGGGAGTTCCTAAAAAATAACTTACTAGAGGCGACGGATGAGGTTTGTGGCTGGAGTAAGACCTCAAGCAGGAGGAGAGTGACTTGGTGGTGGAACAATAAGGTAGATGAAGCAGTCAAGGCCAAGAGACAGGCATGGAAAGAATGGAAGAACGGGGGGAGCAGGGTACATTACATAGAGACCAAGAGGGAAGCTAGGCGACAAGTATACTTAGCTAGGAGGGAAGCAGAGGATAGAAAATTCAAGCATGTTTTACAACGTGAGGACCAGAAACAGGAGGTATTCAAGATTGCGAGGCAGTGTGTCAGAGATAGTTGTGATGTCATTGGAGAGAAGTGTATCCGGAATGATAAAGGTGAGCTTGCCCTCACAAGTGCTGAGAAGAAAGATGCATGGAAGAGTCATTATGATAGATTACTAAATGAGGAGAATGCATGGGAAGAAGAGACCCTACCCCACGTAGACCCTATAGAGGGACCAGCAGTACAAGTCAGCGGCAGCGTAGTAAGTAAGGCAATCAGAGATATGAAGATAGGGAAGGCAACCGGTCCATCGGGTATAGCTGCCGAGATGCTGAAGGCATCTGGGTCTGTAGGTCACACTATAACCACACGTATCGTTAACCAGGTAATACTAGAGGGGGCCATACCAAAAGATTGGTGCAGTAGCATCATTGTCAACTGCTACAAAGGTAAAGGCGATGCACTAGATAGAGGAAACTATAGAGGTATAAAGTTGATGGACCAGGTCATGAAAGTAACAGAAAGAGTTATAGCACAGCTGATTAGGGACCGGGTGAATATAGACGAGATGCAATTTGGGTTTGTTCCAGGGAAAGGCACCACTGATGCGCTCTTCCTTGTGAGGCAATTACAGGAAAAGTACCTAGCTAAAAGTAAGCCACTCTACTTGGCATTTGTCGACCTTGAGAAAGCCTTTGACAGAGTTCCACGTGCAGTAATCTGGTGGGCTCTTAGAAAACTAGGAGTAGATGAATGGCTTGTGAAAGCGGTACAAGCCATGTATAGGGGAGCAGTCAGCAAAGTTAGTATTGGCAATGAGTATAGCGAGGAATTTAGCGTACAGGTTGGGGTCCACCAGGGCTCTGTTCTTAGCCCTCTCCTGTTCATCATAGTCCTGCAGGCAATAACGGAGGAGTTTAAGACCGGATGCCCATGGGAACTCCTGTATGCTGATGACCTCGCACTCATAGCTGAATCTATGGTAGAACTAGAGAATAAATTCCAAACCTGGAAGCAGGGACTAGAGAGAAAGGGCCTCAAAGTCAACATGACAAAGACTAAGGTCCTTATAAGTAGACGAGAAAACAGAACCCAGATCCCCTCAGGGAAATGGCCTTGCTCAGTATGTAGGAAAGGTGTAGGTAGGAACTCCATTCTTTGCCCCAAATGCAAACAATGGGTACACAAGAGATGTAGCGGGATCTCAGGAAGCTTAATTAAGAATGTAGGATTCACATGCAGCAGCTGTGCTGAAACAGCAAGCAAACAGCCACAGGAAACAAGTACCACCAATCTCTGGGAGGGCCCTGTAGAAACAGTAGACAGCTTCTGCTACCTAGGTGACCGAATTAGCAACGGAGGTGGGTGCTCAGAAAGTACAATAACTAGGGTAAGAACGGGATGGAAGAAGTTTAGGGAACTACTACCACTGCTAGCTGCAAAAGGCTTCTCCCTCAGAATGAAAGGCAGACTGTATGATGCGTGTATCCGAACAGCGATGTTGCATGGTAGTGAGACCTGGGCGCTGAAGGTGGAAGACTTACGTAGATTAGAGAGAAACGAAGCCTGCATGCTCCGATGGATGTGTAACAGTAATATACGTGAACGACAAAGCATAAATGAATTGAGAGAGAGACTGAGCATAAGAGGAATCAAATGCTGCGTGCAGGAGAGGCGGTTACGCTGGTATGGACATGTGATGCGTATGAAGGATGACAGCTGCATAAAAAGGTGCAGAGCACTAGAAGTTGATGGAAACCGCGGAGTGGGGAGACCCAAGATGACTTGGGATGAGGTGATAAAAGCCGACCTTACCCAACTACACCTCTCAAAGTCAATGACACACGACCGTGACTTCTGGCGTCACGCAGTAATACAGGGTACCCGACCTCCCATGGGTACATGCTGAAGCATATAAACAATATGCCCCCCCCCCCCCCCACCGCAAGGTGGTCGTGGAGGTGCCACGGCAAAAAAGCACCCAGCCCACACTGTAAAGTGGACGTGTAGGCGCCACGAAAAAGCACCCAGCACTCACTGTAAATGAGGTTGGTGTTAGGAAGGGCATCCAGCTGTAGAAATCAAGCCAGATCAGTTCCTGTATGAGCAAGGCATGGTCAGCCGACCAGACACTGCCCACAACAGGACAACCCGTCTAACCCATGCTAGCGTGGAAGAACGGACGTAAAATGGTGATGATGATGATGATGATGACACTCATACGCCTCAGCGTGTAAAAAATCTCCATCTCTCTCTTTCTGTATATATGGTAGTTGAAGTAGTGGTGGTGGCGACGATATACCGGAAGTGCAACTTTGAAAAGAAGTCAATTTTAAATTATTTATTTTTACGAAATTATTTGTTTACAAAATTTAGTACATAAATTATGTAATATTCATTCATTATTTATTCAAAGTAATCCAACTTATTTTACTAACTGGATTAAAAGAAATAAACCGTACGCAGTCTCGCAGCCCTTGCTTTATTATAGTTTAGATACTGCAAATTTTCGCAATGATCTGTCCACTAGTAAAAATACTATAAACATTTGAATTAACAAGCCCATTTTTAGATATTTTCTACTAAATCATTACAGGATGCTAAATGCATCATTCCAAATTGAGTGCGAGGAAAATAAATTCCTTCTATGTTGTGAAAAAGCAAATAGGAATTCTGCATTGTTAAAAGTCATTTGTGTTAGTATCACCAAAAAATATATTTTATTTTAATTACTTTGATTTCTTGTATTTGGGTTTCAAGTCCACCGATATCACCATAGGTTTCCTGTGGAGCCTTATCTAATTTCATAACAGTAACCATTGGGTCAGTATCATCTGAAAGTACTCCAACCACAGCATGGACCTGAAGAGAGCAAATGAGAAATAAATGAGAATGAAGTTGTTCTTTCAGCACCTTCACAGATCAATGGTCAACGAGATAGAATAACATGTAACTATTATTAAAACAGATAATCAGTTGCTGCAACATTTATTTACTACAGATTTGTATTAATGTTGAAGCAAATGTTTTTACATTCTTTAACTATTTGCTAATCACTCAAGTAGGGAGTAGGAATGGTATCTAAATTTAATCTGGTTCAAACAGTTTCTTATTGTAATTTTACAAAAATAATAGACAGAAGTATAGTATATATATTAATCATTGTGAGATATGTGGTTAGGATTCTTTTAGGAAAGCAAGTACAATGCAAGTTAGAAATACTAGAGTAGAGCTCATCATCATTATCATACTCCATTTCCTTTCTTTTGAAAAAGGAGCTCTAACCCTGAAATATCATGAAATACAAGATAAAAGTGTAAACTGTTGCTTTGTTTGTCTTACTTTACTCTACCCAGCTTTTGTATTTCTAACTTCGGCAGGCATTCCCAAAATGATCCTAACTAAATGTAAATCTCTTAAATTATGACTAATTATGATATTCAGAGAAAAACAAAGTGATAATGTCATAAAGTTATTTTAAAAATGGCTAAATTAAAAAAATAATATGACTTGAATTACCTAAGTCTGAAATATACAAAACTGCCTGAAACCACCTCTGGTTCTACAATATTAAGCTGTTTATTTAAAAACCTTCCATCACAATTTTATGAAAGTTATATTCCAAAAACAGCTTAATAATGAGAAAGTCATTTATTTACTAAGTCATTTAAGACTTATGATTATTTTCCAAATTATTGAAAAATCATAGGTAGTGTCTCTCATTAGAAAGAACGGGTTTAAATTAGGTATCACTATGAAATTTTGAAAATATTTAAATCTAGAGCATCTAAAAAGAAACATTTTGATACCTCATTTGTGAAATTTGGATGAATAGTTTAGGAAATATGACGATTTGAATGGTCAGTAAATTGGTCTAAATCTTGCCTAAGTAAGCCTAAATGAATAATTAGCCATATTTGTGATGTCATATCTTTGAAACTGAGGTGATAATCATCTTCAAATTACACAAATTAATAGTGTCCATGGACTAGCAGTTGCCTATTTTTTTTCAGGTTCTTGAAATGAAATTCTTTTTGGGCAATTTAAAAAATATTTATATAAAGCCTTTTTTGTTGCATGAAACAGTCATTTCGCGACATGAGCATAAACTTTTCATGTATTTTCAGACCTAGCTAAATCCCAAAGTACAAGCCATAGGGATTGAGTTTTGGCATATGTGTAGTACTAAATAAATTGTGAGATTTTGGGACAAGATACCATTTCAATAAAATTTTAATGGACTATTAAATATAGCTATAAACAAGTTACATTACAGTAATTAAAGATCATCACAAGCTTTTTATGCATTTTCAGACATGGCTAAATTGCAATCTGTTATCTGTAGGGGGCTCAGCTTTGACATACTGGTATGGGGTATAAAACTGAATCCTCCCAGTAAGTTTGGAACTTTAAAATACATTTAATAAATATCCCTGTAGGATAGAGAAGGGGCGACACACACAATTTGCTTGATCATTTTGATGTCAAAATACATTTTTTTCCGTGGATAGTTATATATCATTTGAAAGTTCTGCATGTGAACTTTGTTCTCATACTTTTGATCAAAATCTGACACTAACAGCTGAGCCTTTCAGATCAAAATGCCTGAAATCTAACTATTCTCATTTAAGTGGCTGGTGTGCTAGATGGATTAGGAGTCACATGGTCAAATCTAAAGCTAGCAGAGAAGCAGTTTAAGTATTTAGTAAAGTCCTATAATGTCTGGTCCATGGACAAGACATTTAAACTTAGAACAGTTCTACAAAGACACCAAGAATAGTTATTGTTGTTTAGCCACAAGTTGGCTCTGATTTTTGCAGTGTAGACTTATTATCAAAAGTGAATAAGTATCAGAGAGAAACAAATACTGGGGTCAATATGATTAAAGGTGCAGTCCAGTGAGTGAAACCAATAAAAGACTGAATAGATTACCTTGTGGTTGAGTAAAACAGACTATCCTAGCTCAAGATGATTAACAACAAGCATTTCCAAGGCCACATGACAAGCTTCATAATCATCATGTTGTCATTTTTGAGACAATGTTTTACAACATTTTCCTGGCATTAACGTTTTTAGTTGCCTCTTCTGACAAGTAGGGTATGATGTACCTATTCTAAACTGAACATACATACACAAACACATGGGTGCCTATTATTAAAGACATTCCAGGAACTTAGTGATTCAATAAAATAAATACCAAAATGAACCAATTACTGGGGTTGATATGTTAATATGAACAAAGGCAGTATTCCAGCATGGCTGTAGTCCAACGAGTGAAACCAGTAAAAGAAAATAATTCATTACCTTGTGATTGAGTAAAACGGAACAGCCTGGTTCAAGTTGATACTTGTCGACAAATGATAGGATACTAACATAGTGCTCACTACCAACTGAAGTTGAAACAATCGCATGAGTTTCATCTATAGTCTCCTCCAGGGTACCAACAGACATTGGTGACCCTCTTAATTCATCAACCTTGCTTCTTTCTTCCTGAAAGGATACAATATTAGATAAACATGTTTAATAATGATGAAATGCACCCACCACACTCTAGAGTGCAGGAACATATACAAGTGAGATGCAACACCCAGTTCATCTAAGCTGTCAGTAGCTGGTTAAATACTGACTTGGTCTGTGACAACCTGCACAAATCTTGCTAACAGGAAAAATGGACATTAAATGATGGATTGAAGCAAATCATGAAAATATGAGTAAAGCAGTGAAAAGAGTTGAATGCTGTGGTGACAGCTTATACATATGTAGGTTTAGCAGTATCTGGCAGAGGTCAACCATCTAAATGCGTTGCCTTTGCTGTGAAGTTTGGGGGTTTATGACATCCACACACAATATGTTTATGTATAATAAATATATATAAATCATGCTATGAGTGCTTGAAGATGTGATCATATCACAGCTACTGCTACTGAAATACCTGTGACACGATCACAGCTTAAAATGTTCATAGCGAGACTTGTTTATTATATATAAACATATTGTATACGCTTTCATATACACCTGTGATAAATTATGTCATGTTAGTGCTACTGCTAATTAATACTAGCCTGTCAAGCTTGCACTATATGTAAATGAGCATTGCATACATATGTTTTATATGCAAAAAGTATATAAACTATATAGTACAGAGTGAATAAATGTTGCCAGTGATGGATAACATACCTGAAACATACATCTGGCATTCTCACATGGCTACTGTGATAGATGTGCCATGATCACATCTTAAAATAGCTGAACATATATATATGAACATATATATTAATTATACATAAACATATGCTTTCATATACACCTCTATCATGAACCATATGTCAGTGCTACTGCTAACACACACACACACACATATATATATATATATATATATATAGACATCCAGTCTTAAACTCTTCTGTTATAACCTACAGGATGATAATAAACAGAAGAGGGCTTTACTATAGTCATTGTTAATTCTAATCTTGCTGACTGCTCCTCTTTACATGGCTTGTGCTGCCCCCACAAGCCACTCAGCTACTAGAGCCTACCAGATTACAGTCAACAAATGCATAGTAGAGTGTCTTTAGTTTAGCTAGGTGGTACTTCTGTAATTGCCTCACAAGGAAGAAGGCACCAGTAGTATTACCTGGCACAAATCAAAACTGCATCTCATCCAGGTAAATTTGGTCCCTAATTAGCTCTTTCTGAGACCTTCATGACCTGGCCCATCAACTTGATGCTTCTACAGTTTTCTCTATCTGGGGCATCTTCTTTGCTTTTATAGCAGTTGACTGGACGTAAAACGGTGGTGATGATGATGATGATGTGATGCTGCTATGCAAGTCATTTTGCATTACTTTGTTTACAATACGAGTTGTTAAGGTGTGACCCACCATCCCAAATGCTTTCAGCATATCGGTATCTATCCCATTCCTGATGGACCAGCTGCTTTCCCTGTCTTCATAACCTTAATTGCCTTACCCACTATGCTGTTGCTGACTTGTAAGGCTGGGCCCTGTTGGGTCCACTTGGAATAGACTATCTTCCTCCCATGCATTCTCTTCATTCGATAATCTTTCATAATGGCACTTCCATGCTACTTTCTTTTCAACGTCAGTGAGGGCATGTGCGCCATTATTATCCATGACACACACTGCCTTGCAATCTGGAACACCTAATGTCGTTGGTCCTCACATCGCAAAACATGCTTAAATCCTTTTTTTTTAAATATACTTATTGCCTAGCTTCCAGGTAGTGTAGCCTGCTTCCCCCATTCTGTCATGTTTTCCATACCTGTCTCTTGGCCTTAATTGTCTTAACTTTACTGTTCCACCACCAAGTCACTCTCCTTCTTTCTGGAGCCCTGCTCCAGTCACAAGTCTTGTTTGTCGCCTTCAGCAAATTTTCATTCAGGAACATCAATGCTCCTCTGTATTGAATGTCTCTATTTGTTCTTCCTTACTGACATAAGCATCAAGTAAAATACCTCTAAATTTGTTAATGACTGTGGGTGCCATCAACTTCAATATCTTTCTCCTCCAGGTTGCCCTAAGTCTCCAAGTTTAGCTCTAACTATGAAGTTGCTAACAGCTAGGTTATGTTGGGAGTTACAGTCCTCACCAGGGTTACAACTGTCACTATTTCATCTTTTGGTGAGGATAAAATCTATCTGACTAGCATGCTCACTTGATATACGTGACCAGGAAGTTGTCAGGATTTTTGAAATTTGTGTTGCATATAGATAGATCATTGGCATTGCAGAATTCTAGAAGCCTGAAACCATCTTCATTTCTCGCATCAAAGCTGTAGCCTCCATGGACCCTGTAGAAGTCCTCCGCCATGATTAAGAAGACATTGTCATTCGTTAAGGAAGTAGTCTGCATTAAGGATTCATAAAACCCATCTTTTATTTCACCTGATAGTCCAGATTGGGGTGCGTATGCAGATATAATTGTTACCATCGTTCTATTTAGGACTAGTCTAAGTTTAATGATTCTATTGTTTACTCTATTTACAGTAATTACCTTATCTACCCATTTTACAGCTAACATATCTACTCCACCCAGTCCATTGTCATTGCTCACCCAGAAAAATTTGTAGCTTCGTTTTTTGCCCACAAGGAGACTAGCTGATCTTCCTCTCCCTCTAGTTTCTAGAACACAACATACATCAATATTTTTTCCTTCTAGCAACTCAACAATCTTCCTTTCATAGTGCCTACATTGATGGTGTCAGTTCTGAAGTTTTGAAATTTACCAAAGAAGTAGAAGAAAACAATGAATATGAATACTTGGTGTTGGCTTGCTGTGTCTGAAATAAAGAAGGTTCAAATTGTCCTGGAGATGAATGGTGGATTTCATATTCCGTAATACAAACAAAACACCCAAGCCGAATAAAAATGGTGGTAGTAGTAGTAGTAGCAGCAGCAGTTGTAGTTATTGAGTCAAGAGTTAAAATATATTTGTACTGCTATGGTTAGATTGGTCTAGGCTATGAAAATAAGAGATGAGCCACAGACACCAATCATACAAGTCCATTAAAGATATGTCATTTGATGGCAGGAAAATATGCTCGAATTACATTTATGTAAGTTGGTCCCAAAACTGGCTTGATGTACATTGTATTTGTAAAGACAAATGAACGGAGGTAAACAAATTTTTTTACATACTTGGTTCAGTTGAAAACAGTAAACAAGCAAAAAGATTGAATAAAACATATATGAAGTAGGAAATGGGGATGCAAGAGCAGAGGTGATATATATATATAAATATACATATAGAGAAAGACATGGAAGGGGTTCACTCTAGAATGATTGATGATCTACTGCATGCACGCAATAACATTTGAAGGCAGTGCTGACAGTATAGAAAAATATTGGCTTGGGGTAGTTTGAAATCTATTAAAAAATTGCTATTTGAAGATAAATAGAGGGAGGCAGGAAAATATACCCATATATATATTACACACAGACATGTATATATAACCTTTGCTAGCAGAGAAAATGGATGTTAAATGATAATGTGTGTTTATGTCCACTAACTTAGTAGCTCAACAAAAAGAAATTGATAAAATAAATTCTAGGGGTAATAGGATCAACTAAATCTTTACAATGGTGTCCAAGCATGGCTCCAGCCCAAAGACTCAAAATAATAAAAGGAATAAGCATACAGAGCAAAAATATAGATTGAAAAGAATAAAATGAATGTTTCTTACCTCCTGTTTTTCTTCTTGCGGCTTTAATCTTTCTTGGTTCCTAATGAATTCCTCCTCCATCAAGAGGTAATCCTTGATTCGTTCTAGCTTAAGAAGTCTTAGTCGACATCTAGTGTGTGGAGTAACTGTCAACAACAACAATATATAATACAATATAATACAGAAGCACTTGACTATTTCTTTATTAATCTAAAGAACAAAGACTGTAAAGAGCAATGAATGGCAATTATTCCAACCGTAAGCATTTCTGCTAAGATAATACTGGGGATTTGTGAGCTAAGTTCAAAATTACAAATAAAAGGCAGCCTTGGTAATGAAAAGGTTGAGAATCTCTGTCCCTGATAAAAAAAATTACACTAGGTCTCACAAAAACGAAAAATTATTTTGAGACCTTAAGTTGTAACAGCATTGCTCCTCAAATTCACCTATTTTAATCATCAGTCAAATAACAATCCAATAAGTGAGCTTCAACATAGTTACTTGACATGCTAGAAACAACAGCCAAATCTCTCTCAATCATCTTAGAAAAGAGTAATGAAAAAGAGACCATGATAGCTATATGTTGGTTGTTGGTAAGGAGACTGAATAAGAAACAGCATGGTGGGATAGCAATAGAGGTGGATGATGGTATGAGCAAGCAAGTGATGGATTCAACAGAAATGTGTGTTAGCAAGTGAGAGTAGATGTCAGTGAAGAGCCATATAGAAGAGAGTGTGATGGCTAGTGGTAAATTGTACTAGATATAGACAGATTCAGTGCTATACATATATATATATAATATCAGTAATGCAAAGACGGGAGACAGCCATGCACACGTTAGGCGACCGACCATGGTTTTGCACTTGAAAAGTTTCTCTAATCTAGCAATCATTCATGCATGGCTATCTTTCCTCTTCATGTCAATGATGTTGTCCTAAGGAAAGGCAAAGGTTGATATAGTTTCGGACCAGAGTTGTCACAACTCATTCTTTCCCAGTTGAGTGGATTGGAGCAATGTGAAATAAAATGCCTTACTCAAAGACACAATGTGCTGCCTGAACTGACAACCATACAATTGTGTGCCCAACACTCTAATTTGCTAAGCCATGTGTCCTTACACACTACACAATACACACATATATATATATATATATATATACATACATATATATACATACACATATATATATATAATCATCATCCTTTTATGTAGACTTTTCCATGCTTGGATAGGGTTTTTCCATCACAGCTTCCTTCCATTCACTATGATACTTTGTTATCTCCTCTGACAGGTTCAGTGTTTTGAGGTCCACCCTCACCACTTCTGTCCAGGCCTTCCTTGGTTTTCCTCTACTACAGCTTCATGACATAAATACTTATAATGTCAAGTTACTTACCCTGAGGAAGTTTATTGGCAGCATCTGGACCCTTATGCTTTTTCTTCTTACCAATTCTTGTTGGTACTGGAGATTCAAACTTTCGCTTCTTATCCTGTGAAATGAAAAAATATTATCATAATAATGTTCAAGCATAGAATAACATAATCTTTAGATTTTATAGAATATCTAATAAATAATATTTAATATGTATTGGTGGCTTAGTGGTTAGAGAGTTGGATTCATAATCATGAGGTTGTGAGTTTGATTCTCAGATCAGGTGATGTGTTTTGTCCTTGAGCAAAACACTATTTCATATTGCTCCTTCTGCCAGGAATTGTAACTGGTAGATAGTATCAGCAATTGGAAAGAATAAAGGAAACATTGTTTCCTTGGTTTGATCTGATGAATTATACACCCCACTCAGTAAGTAAATGAGGTCTGGGATCTTGTTCAGATTCATTGGTCCAATATCATGTTTAACAACATAGAGAGAAAGAGTGGAGAGTAAGAAAGAGAGAATTAACATATGGGTTTAAGCAGTATACATACATATTATTATTGATGTTATATTTTAAGTTACTACCATTACTTAATAAAAGGTTCTTACATAATATTATAACTGAAGTTTTAAATTCCAATATGAACACTTATAACAATGGCTTTAAGATTAAGATGTTTAATTAGTGACATATAGTTATTTAACAGTTTGAATTTCACTACATCACTTACACTATTTGTTCCTGAAATATGCCTCATTCAAAAGTTTAATGCTTAAATCAATCTAGTTATGAAAATGAAAATCCAAATAATAATAAAAAATAATTGCTTCAAAATTATACCTTGTAAGGGAAATTTAGTAGTTGAAAACTGTAGAAGCCTGCTGGAGGGACTGCTACTGTTCTTGGGAGGTAGACTTTAATCTATCACCTATTTTCCCAACAGCATCTAAACCTTGGGTACTTTTGTTAGAGTTCAATATGTTGCAAGCATATAGCTAGGTCTCTGGTATGAAGACAACTTCCTCCTACTAGTTCCCAAGGCCCTCCTTCGGCTAAGTTATTTTAAAATAATGCAGTATATTATGAAAACCCTCACATCCATTCTCATATTGAAAAATGGATGTAAACAGTTCAAATCTCTATAACGATTATACTGGAGCTTTTGTTTGTGTATTACATGAACACTACGATTTCACAAATACGTTCTAAAATTTTGATTTAGAATTCATGGAATGCAAATGCAAGAAAAACAAAAAATAAAAATAAGGGGTGGGGGACAAATGTTCTAATTAGATTGAGAGCATCAATATGTGAATGGTGAAAATAATTAACCCATTAAAAAATCGTATACCTTATTTTAAAAAAAATAATTAGGCAGTAGAAAATATTTTTGTAATGAAATCTTTGGCATAGAAATAGAAAGGTGTACCTTATCATCTTTTTTATCTGATCCTTGGCCACTACCTCCAGAGGAATTTGTCTGACCCTGAAAATATACAATAATCATAAAATCTTTACATTTTATAGAAAACAATGATACATCTTAAGTGCACTCTATTCCTATTTCAGAACATACATTTTTTGCACCAGTTATTGTTTTATGGTTGGTGTATAGAAATAAGTAGTTGGCATTAAAGAGGGCAATCAGCACTAGAGATCATACCATACAAAGGGTTGAGAGGACTCTTCAATTTGTGTCAAGGACATGGCAACCACCCTAGTGTCAGTGCTATGATGGGGTGCACCTGGTAAACTTTGTGAGGTGTGTTTGACGATAGGAGGGTCCAGCTGCGGTAACGATGCGAAAACCAGAACATAAGCAAACTAGACATGGCCTCCAGTTATGTACTAACTTGGTCTGTGATGACCCAATTCAACCCATGCCAGTATAGAAGAGTGGACATTAAATGTTGATGATGATAATGAATGGATAAGGTACCAGATTGTCATCCCAGAGATTATGAATTTGGAGAATGTTCAATTCAACATATATATAAATGTCTGAAGGTACTAAACAAAGAATGAGAAGTGGAAAGAAGGCACAAAAGAGAAGTTATGTTAGGGCAAAATTTACAAGTATTAGATATCAGCTATTTCAATAAAGTAGATATTGTAAAGTGTAATGCTGTGCCTTGAAAAATGCACTCTGGTGCCACAATATACTCTGTAAAGTGGTAGTGCTGGTACCACAATAAAATGCACCCAATGTACTTTGTAAAGTGATTGGCATTAAGAAGAGCATCTAGCAGTAGAAACCGTGCCAAAATATGGAAGTACGAGCAAGCTATAGTATTTGAAGCATCTTATCTTGGACTGTGATGACCTATCTAACCCATGCCAATATTGAAAGTGGATGTAAAAGTCTTTTCCATGCCAACATGGATTGGATAGGTCCATTTCAACAGAATGTCTATCTACTTGTTCTGTATCTCCTTTGTGAGGTCCAGCATCCTGAGATCAGACGTTACTACTTTTTTGGTGTTCTTCTGCCTGTTTCATTCACATGTATCACCTAACACTCTTTTATTCAACTATCATCATCATTTACTGTTAGCTACAATTTTTTTATACACATCACACACAAATATATATATATATATATGTGTATTTGCATTATCATCGTTTTATGTTTACTTTCCATGCTAGCATGGGTTGGATAGTTGTTTTAGCTGGAGTCAGTTCCTATTTGGAGTTATTGCCCACCTCTTGCTCATACATTCTATTTTTGGCATGATGGGCTGGATGCCCATCAACTATTTAACAAAGTCTATGGGGTACATTTTATCATAGTACCAGCACTAGAGAGGTTGTCATGTCCCTGACAAGACTAAAAAGTATTCTTTATCCTACATTGTCTCTAATTCTCTATTGATAACCAACCACTTTGAGTGTATTAGGTGCATTGATTGTGTCACCAACACCAGAAATTTCCTGCCGTCTACAAGGCCAAAAAGTTCTCTCAATTCTACATAAGTGTGAAGCAGTGACAGAATGATAAGATGGTAGAGGATGTTAGGGGCACAGTGGTAGCTACATGTTGGTTATTGACAGTGTGTAGGAGGAAATGTAAATGAACAACATGATAGCATGGTAATAGAGATATGACATGGTAGAAGAGAAAGCAGGTGATGCAAAGTGATAAAGAATATCGTCGCAGATGGCTTTTTGAAGAAATTGTTGGTTACGAATATGTCGATGAAATCTGAGACATTTTTTTTCGCAATGACAACGTTTCTATAAAAACTATTCTGATTGATATTATTATCAACATGAAATTTCTGGGTTTACGTTTATCATACTACTAACACAAATGCGACACAAATGTGAAGTACAGTGGAACCTCGGTTCACGTATGCCTGTGTAGTTAGTTACTATGGTGATATACCAAGGCATACCCTGGGGAAGAATGTACCCCACAGCATAGGTTAGTCGTTAGTGATATCTCAGTAAGCAAGAGATGGAATGAGACATATAGGAAGGTGTGGAGAAGAAAGGTCTGGAAGCTAAAAGACCTTTCACTAAAATACAAATTTAGGAAAGCCCTTCAAGATGTATATGACGAAAAAGAAGACGATTTAGAGACGTATGACATAGATAATAACTGGAATTTCTTACATGACAACTTGCTGCAGGCTACTGATGAAAATTGTGGCTGGAGCAGAGCTCCAACCAGACAGAGAGTGACCTGGTGGTGGAACAGCACAGTAGATAAGGCCATTAGAGACAAAAGACTAGCATAGAAGGCTTGGAAAAAGGGTGGGAGTAGGGAAGAATATACAGCCACTAAGAGAGAAGCTAGACATCAGGTGTACTTAGCACGCAGGGCGGCGGAGAGTAGGAGGTTTGCCAATGTTCTGCGACGGGAAGATCAGAGGCGTGCGGTGTTCCACATTGCAAGGCAGTGTGTCAATGCAAATCAGGATGTTGTTGGAGATAAATGTGTCCGGGATGATGCCGGTGTACTTAGTGTCACGAATGATCAGAAAAAGGAGGCCTGGAAATGTCATTATGAGAGACTGATGAATGTGGAGAACGAATGGGAGAGAGAGAAATTACCCTTAGTAGATCCGACAGAGGGACCAGCTATTGAGATTGACGAATATAGGGTCCAAGAGGCGATTAGGGAAATGAAAAATGGTAAGGCTGCTGGACCATCGGGAATAGTTGCTGAGATGTTGAAGGCATCAGGGGACGTAGGCACTAAACTGGTTGCACGCATCATCAATCAGGCTATATATGGTGGTGTCATACCCAAAGACTGGTGCAGCAGTATTCTCATAAATTGCTACAAAGGTAAAGGGGATGCTCTGGAGAGGAGCAATTATAGGGGTATAAAACTGATAGATCAGGTTATGAAAGTGGCAGAAAGGATATTAGCACAACTAATTAGAGAAAGGGTCAAACTAGATGAGATGCAGTTTGGTTTCGTGCCTGGGAAGAGTACAACAGATGCCCTCTTCTTGGTGAGACAATTGCAAGAGAGGTTCTTAGAGAAAAATAAGCCACTATACTTAGCCTTTGTTGACCTAGAGAAGGCCTTTGATAGGGTACTCCGATCTGTCATCTGGTGGTCCCTAAGGAAGCTTGGTTTTGAGGAATGGCTTGTGAGGACAGTGCAAACTTTGTACAGAGGTACTCTCAGTAAAGTCAGGGTAGGAATGGAGTTTAGTGAGGAATTCCAGATACAAGTAGGAGTACATCAAGGTTCGGTCCTCAGCCCGCTCTTGTTCATTATAGTCCTCCAAGCCATAACAGAGGAGTTTAAGACTGGCTGTCCATGGGAACTTCTCTATGTTGACGATCTGGTTCTTATAGCAGAATCAGTAGAGGAGCTAGAGAATAAATTCTGGCTATGGAAACAGCAGTTGGAAGCAAGAGGACTGAGAGTGAACCTAGCTAAGACAAAAGTATTGATGAGTAGAAAAGAGGACAAAACTCTGATTCCGTCAGGGAAATGGCCATGTTCGATATGCAGAAAAGGAACTGGCATAAATTCTATAAAATGCACACAATGCAGATCCTGGGTACACAAGAGATGTAGTGGGATAGCAGGCAAACTAACAGGTAGGGAGAAATATGTATGCAGTAGATGTACAGGGAAATTAGACAGTAGAAGTCACATTGATAGACACATTTTTCAAATGTAGGAGGGCGCTATAGAAGTGGTTGATAGCTTCCGGTACCTAGGAGATCAGATTAGCATGGGAGGAGGGTGTTCCGAGGCCATAGCATCTAGAATAAGGACGGGTTGGAAGAAGTTTAGGGAGCTGCTTCCTCTGTTGACGAAGAAGGGTTTCTCCCTGCGTACGAAAGGCCGGTTGTATGATGCCTGTGTGAAAAGCGCGATGCTGCATGGTAGTGAGACATGGGCAGCAACTGCAGAGGATATGCGACGGCTGGCGAGAAATGAGGCAAGCATGCTCCGTTGGATGTGCAGTGTAAATGTACGTGAACGACCCAGCATAAATGTGTTGAGAGAGAAACTGTGTCTGAGAGGGATAGAATGTAGTGTACGGGAGAGGAGACTGAGGTGGTATGGACATGTGATGCGCATGGAGGATGACCGATGGGTGAAGAAGTGCCAGGAAATGCCAGTTGAAGGAAGACGTGGTAGAGGTAGACCACGAAAAACATGGGCGGAGGTGGTGAGAACAGACCTCAGATCATTGAAGCTCACGGTGGAGATGACGAAGGACCGTGACGAGTGGAGAGATGCTGTGCTGAATAAGACCCGTCCCACCCTAGCAAGCAGGGAAAAGCGGACGTAAAATGATGATGATGATATCTATCCGTCTTTCACTGTATTATCCAGCATTTCGTATGGAAAAAAAAGTCTCGGTGTACGAACATTTCAGATGACCAACAGCCTACATGAACGAATTATGTTCGTGAGCCGAGGTTGCACTGTATTCAGTAAATGAATGCATTAACGTAGTAATACATTAATGTAATTTAAAAAAAAAAAAAAAAAATTCGAAATTCATTAACAAAATTTCCATCAGCATAATCGCAATTTATACCTTTCGAAAATGTTTCTAAGCAAAATTTTATTGAAAAATATGTATTATTAAGTTATGAGGAAACAAATGCCTGATTTATATCTTATTTTGGTTGATAAAACAACTACTGTAGCAGTATGTAATTTAATTTCGATCTATCCAATATATTGTCCGTTTCACAAGATTGTGGCTTCATGGAAGAAACGGCAGTGAATTGGCAGTATCGGTAGAGGGTCGGACGCCATGCGTTGACGCATAGAGTTACGGCCCTTGCCATTCTGAGTTCAAATCCCGCCGAGGCTAACTTTGCCTTTCATCCTTACGGGGTCGATAAAATGAAGTACCAGCAATGCACTGGTTAATTGCTGGCCTTGTGCCAAAAGTAGAAACAATTATTATTAAAACGACGATTTTTTACATTGGCACAATTTATCACCCTTCGTTCCCAATTGAAGGGGAGGGGACAGTCGATTAAATCGACCACCCCTGTGTATTACTGGTACTTTATTTATCGACCCCGTAAGGATGAAAGGCAAAGCTAACTTCGAAAGGATTTGAACTCAGAACGTAAAGGGCCATAACTGATACTGCCAAGCTCCGCCCTAAAGATGACAATAAATAATAATGTTTTCTAATTTAGGCGCAAGACAAATAATTTCGGGCGAGGAGAAAGTAGATTAAATCGATCCCAGAGCATTATTGATATTTCATTTTATCGATCTGGGAAGGATGAAAAGGAAAAGTCAATGTTGGCGGAATTTGAACTCAAAACGTAAAACCGGAACAAATATTGCAAAGCATCCGTCCGGCGCTCTAATAATTCTGCCAAATGATAATAACTACATGTTCTTTTAAGAATGAAGAGGTAAATGTTCACAGTATATTACAGATATATAGGTAACAGGCCTCGAGTATTAAAGTAAGCCGATATAAGATATATTATGATAATGGCTATGCTGACAAATAAAATTTAAATATACTGTAATGGCTAAGAATGTTAATTAGGAATATTTTTAGTGAGTAAACATTACGGACCTTTTAATTAAGTAAACATTAAACTACATATTGTTATTTAAATGAGTGAAGAAACAATTCCGAGATTTATAATCACGATGAGGAATGCTTTATTTCAAAGCTATATAGCTTACTCTGTTACGTGTCTTGTTATAAGCCTGTTACAAACGAATATTAAATTATGGAGAAATTATTTTTATAGTTTGAATTAAGATGAGTATAAGACAGTTTAGAGGGAGAGAGAATAATTTAAGGGATGTAAAAACAAAAACAAAAGCTTACCATTTTGAACAGCTTATAAATATACTTTCTTCCTAATTGATGTGCTTTGTCATCTTCCGTTAGATAGTGGTGCCACCTACCACTTAGTTAAACAGAGTTATCTAACTTGAAATTATTTGGGTATCGTTGGCTTAAAGGTTAAGTCGTATGAATCGGTTGCTAAATGATATTCACAAAGTTATGAAATGACACAACCTAGATATCACCATCCCACTCCCGCCCGCGAAATTATATGGAATCCTTGACATTGAACTCGAAATATGAAAATGAAAAAATATCGTCAGATTCACGGGATTCATTTCGTATATAGACGTTAGTGTTTCCTCATCGACTCGCACTTGTGCGTGAGAAAGAGCGAAACATTCGAAATGAACCCAGTGAATGCAACGAGGTATTTTAATTTTCTTATTTTGAAATATAAATTATTTTAAGGTCATGCGCCGAGTGACCTGGAGAGCCGATGGTTAAAGGATTTTTATAACATCCTATCAGACACCATCCTCCCGTGCCCCACCACTCCCGCTTCATTCTAGGGGAGCTAACTTGTATCCCTCTATCTACCCTCCACCTCTATCGTCGGATTCATTCGGAATTAGCCCTGTTCATCCCCTTATTTACCCGACCACCCACGTAACAGTTACCTTGACTCCAACGTCACCTACTCCTCCATTCGAGCCTCACTGGCAGAGTTAATTCTGTCCCCCCCCCCCATCGTTAACCTATTTCCAACATCTTCCCCTCTCCATCCTAAGCTACCATGTTCAAGCTGAAAGTTTCTCAAACTGGATGTGTAACCAATGCCACTTCAGCTCCGGCTTACTTTGCAGGCCAGAATCTATCTCTGATGTACCGATTCCTGTTGAGGATTTTGCTGCTGCCCTCCAGGGCCTATCTAAGTTCAAGCTCATCAACATGATCCCAAAGGGAGCTCAGATTTGTTTCACCCGTGCTCTCTCTAAATGAAAAAACAATGTTGTCTCTGATCGAGACAAAGTGAGAGTATATTTGAATACATATAAAAATGAGAAAACTCATCTCCAGAACAACCATTAAATAACTAAATGCTGTCAAAGTCAGCGATGGGCAAAAATGCCGCAGAAGACAGAGACCAGCGGCTAGTGGTTAACAGATACAATCCACAAGGTGGGTGACAGGCAGATGATATATAGAAAAGACAAAGAAGAGGAAGACAAGGAGAAGTGTGCCAATACACAGAAGTGATCAGAAAAGGAAATAAAGAAAGGCAATGTTCAAAACAAATTTACACACATATCTTCACCCTCATCAGCTCTCAAACCAGCAAAATGGTTTCTCACAGGTCACTTCTGGGTACCAGTACACTTCTCCTTGTCCTTCACCTCTTTCAATCTTTTCTATATTTCATCTGCCTGTCACCCATTTTGTAGATCGTCTCTCTATTGACATCTGGTCTCTGTCCTCTCAGGCATTTTTGCCCATCGTTGTGTCTGACAGCATTTAGCTGTTTTAAAGGTTGTTCTAGCGATGAGTTTTCTCTCTTTGATCAATTTTCTAGCTTACTTTCAGCAAGCACAAAATTCTTGGGGGACTGGATTGATGCCCTGCCTGTGGCCAACATTGGTAGCCTTCTCAGTCTGGATGAACTCCGCATCTCTTTCGCACTCAAAGAGGCAATTAAGGAAATGAAAAGTGGTAAGGCTGCTTGACCGTTGGGGATAGTTGCTGAGATGCTGAAGGCATCAGGAGAAGTAAGAACTAAACTGGTTGCATGCATTGTCAATCAAGCTATATATGGCGGAGTCATACCCAAAGAATGGTGCAGCAGTATTCTTGTAAATTGCTACAAAAGTAAAGGGAATGTTGTGGATTGGAGCAATTATAGGGGCATAAAACTGATGGATCAGGTTATGAAAGTGGCAGAAAGAATATTAGTGCAACTAATTAGAGAAAGGGTCAAACTAGATGAGATGCAGTTTGGTTTTGTGCCTGGGAAAAGTATAACAGATGCCCTCTTCTTAATGAGACAACAACTAGAGAGGTTCTTAGAGAAGAATAAGCCACTATATCTTTTGTTGACCTAGAGAAGGTCTTCGATAGAGTACCCCGATCTGTAATCTGGTGGTCCCTAAGGAAACTAGGTGTAGAGGAATGTCTTGTGAGGACAGTGCAAGCTATGTACAGGGGTGCTGTCATTAAAGTAAGAGTAGGAATGAAGTTTAGTGAGGAATTCCAGATACAAGTAGGAGTGTATCAGGGTTTGGTCCTCAGCCCGCTCTTGTTCATTATAGTCCTCCAAGCCATAACAGGAGTTTAAGACTGGCTGCCCATGGGAACTTCCCTATGCTGACGATCTGGTACTTATAGCAGAATCAATAGAGAAGCTAGAGAATAAATTCTGGCTATGGAAACAGCAGTTGGAATGAAGAGGCCTGAGAGTGAACATAGCTAAGACTAAAGTGTTAAGTAGAAAAGAGGACAAAACTCTGATTCCGTCAGGGAAATGGCCAAGTTTGATATGTAGGAAAGGAGTTGGCATAAATTCTATAAAATGTACACAATGCAGATCTTGGGTACACAAGAGATGTAGTGGGATAGCAGGCAAACTAATAGGTAGGGAAAACTACATATGCAGTAGATGTACAGGGAAATTAGACAGTAGAAGTTGCTGTGATAGATGCATTTTTCAAATGCAGGTAGGATCTATAGAGGTGGTTGATAGCTTTTAATACCTAGGTTATCAGATTAGTAAGGGAGGAGGGTGCTCCAAGGCCATAGTATCTAGAATAAGGATGGGCTGGAAGAAGTTTAGGGAGCTGCTTCTTCTGTTGACAAAGAAAGGTTTCTCCCTACAAACGAAAGGCCAGTTATATGATGCTTGTGTGAGATGCACAATGCTGCATGGTAGTGAGACATGGGCAGCAACTGTGGAGGATATGCGACAGCTGGAGAGAAATGAAGCAAGCATGCTCTGTTGGATGTGCAATGTCAATGTGCATGAATGACCAAGCATAGATGAGTTGAGAGAGAAACTGTGTATAAGAGGGATAGGCTGTAGTGTGCAGGAGAGAAGACTGCATTGGTATGGACATGTGATGTGCATGGAGGATGACCGCTGGGTAAATAAGTGCCAAGAAATCCCTGTAGAAAGAAGACACAGTCGAGGAAGACCACGGAAAACATGGGCAGAGGTGGTGAGAGCTGACCTCAGATCGCTGAAGCTCATGGAGGAGATGACAAAGGACCGTGACGAATGGAGAGATGCTGTACTGAATAGGACCCTTGAAAGCAAGGAAAAAAGGACTAAAATGATGATGATGATTGATATATATATATATATAAAACAAATCTGGTTTCCGGAAACATGATCATAATGAATGTAGTAAGCTCATCCCTTGGGTTGAGTGTTTAACCAACTTTGGATACTTTTTATGAATTTCGGTTATCAATATAAGTATTCATCATCATTTTTACACCCATTTTTCCATGCTTGCATGGGTTGGACAGGTCCTTTTCAGCACAGCATCTCTCCACATGTTGCAATCCTTTGTCATCTACACTGTGGGATTCAGCAATTTGAGATCAGCTCTCACAACTTCTACCCAGGTCTTCCTTGGCCTTCCTCTATTGCAGTTTCCTTGGCACTTCTTTACACAGCAATCACTATCCATGCACATTACATGTCCATACTAACAGTCTTCTCTTTTACACACTACTTCTGATTTCTTATACCCAGTTTTCTCTCAGTTCATCCAAGCTCTATCATTCTCTTACATTAACATTGCACATCCACCAAAACATGCTCTTTTCATTTCTCTCCAACCTGTGCATATCCTCTGTAGTCACTGCCCATGTTTCAGAGCCATGCAGCATAGCACTTTACACACAAGTGATATACAGCCAGCCTTTCATTCAGAAGAAAAAACCTTTTGTTGTCAACTGAGGTAGTAGTTCCCTAAACTTCTTCCAGCCTATCCTTATTCTAGCTACTATGCTCTTAGAGCACCTGCCTCCACTGTTAGCTTCTATCTAGGTGATTTAATTATCAACCATTTCTATGGATCTTTCCTAAAAAGGATTTATATAATTGTTGTTGTGACTATCAATTAACCCTGAACGTTTACAAAGTTTTCCTTTCCTGTTTAACTGTCATCCCACTACATTTCTTATTAAATAAGTGTAAGACTATGCAGATACACACAGTCCTAAAAGAAAAAAAAAAAAGGTAGGGGTAGGGAATAATAAAGAAAAACATCACAACAAGGGGGTGCTGGAGCCTCCCTCTAATGATTTTTTAGGCAAGCCAACACACTCACAGCGTTACCATGGGTGAAAGCATGACTAAAGCACTGATATAATCAAACACCAATATGGACATTGCCCGATACATTGGTATTGCAAGCTGCTAATGATAAGTGTTGTCAGGGGCTCAGAACCCAACAATCTGGAAAACATAATTGTAGTAAACTAAGGGGCATGACAGTTTAGTGTTTCACATTGAATTTGTTTCCTTATAACTTTATCAATAATACATATTTTTAAATAAACATTTTCCACGGTGTAAACTAGTTATTTCGAGAAAATCGTTAAATTTCTTCAACAAATTTCTGGTAGGGTCATGCAGGACAGAGTTATCAGACACTTTCCAGAGGGTCCTATCAGAAGCAATTCTCTCCAATTGATCCAGCTGGACCAACTGCGCTCATAGATGTTGTCCAGCCATCTTGCTCATGGTCAACCCTGGGTCTCTTGTTGATTGGCTTTGCCTGTAAAATCTGTCCTTAGACATTCTAACCACATGACTAGTATAGCTCTAATCAATCAATTCGGAGAAGTAATGGTTCTACTTGGTGTGACTCCTCCTGACATCCAATCTACACACCCAACTGAGTAACTCTATTTGAAAGGCACTTTGGAGAAACCCATTTTGACCGCAATCATAGCCTCCATGTACTGAAAGATCTTGTTTATAGTGGGTAGATCTTTGACAATATATTGTATCTGCAATCTTGATAGTTTTTTAAAGACCAGCTTCAAGATATCTTTCCTTATATTACAGTGATATAGCTTTCCTGAATGAATGCAATGAGCAGTTCATTTTTTGTTTTGTGACGTGCTTTCTCACCTGTATGAATATGTGCTTGGTTTTAGTAGTATTTCCAGAGAATTATTTACCATATATCACAGTGATATAGTCTCTTTCTTGTCTGAATGCAATGTTTGCGAATTGTTTCAGTACACCATTTTTTCTATATTCCATATTTTCATTAAAAAAATTAATTCACCTCACTTTAAATACCAAGGGAAGTAACTGGTGAATATAGAGTTATCTCCCCTTAATACTGCCTATCTATGTTCTGTATTTAATACCTTACTCAAGTCGATTTTCTTTCACCCTTCCAAACTAAATACAGTATCAATCAAGTACTTGGAATCGGGGAATATTCTCAAAAGTTCCAATATCTAACCAACCACGTTAGAAATTAGTGATATTAAAAAGAGAATATTATTCACTCAAATGAAATTTTATTTACTACAATACATTATATATTTTTTTCTAAAGATTCACCTGATTCAGTATGTTCTAAAGCTTCTTCTGTAGTAGCTGCAAGAAATACACAAATTTATTAAAATCGTAAATTGAACCAATCAGAACACTCGAAACGTGTATAATATATATTCTTCAATTACACGTGTATTTAACTGATCGATATGAAAATAAGGTTAAAATTAATTCTCTAGTAATAACAAAAAGATCATGGTCCCCTGTAAATGCAGGTTAGCCTTACAATCCCCATGACCAGCTTCTCGATTTCCCCCTATCATCTGCATTCTCTTCACCAACCTGGGTTTAATTTCCTCCATCAACTTTAGCCAAATCTTTCTTTGCTTCCTTGACTTTCTACAATTCATCTGACCCAATTACTTTCATCCTTCAATACATGACCTAACTATTCCATTCAATTTTTCTTCTCATTTCCATCATCCTTTGCAATTCATTTTTTGTCATTTCTTTGAGTTATACTTTGCTCATCCACCGAACCATTCTCATTTCTATATTTTCCAATCTTTTTTCCATGTCTCACACTGATAAATCATAACAATTCTCACAACAAGCAGATTATACTATTCCCTTCAGCTTCAATGACTCATCATTAACACACCACTTAGTTCCCCAAGCATCGCACTAGCTACTTGGCAGAGTTTGATCCATCTTCTCCATTTACCATGTCTCCCAAGTTGACAAAACATTTTCACACCATTCCCCGGCATTATGTCAAATGTATGCTGACTGTTTCAGTTCAAGCAATGAACAAATTTTTTAATAAAATGTTATACAATACATCATGTGTTAAAATTAAAGGAAATATAAACTCAGATTTAAAAAACTAGATGTATAAGAGAAAGAAAAGAAAGAAATTGGAAATCAGCATCCAAAATAAATTAGAAAAAAAAAAATAAAAGGCCAACTTCATCTCTGAAGAAAAAAAAGTTGACTAAAATTGTGACTACAATTTTAATTCATCATCATCATCATCATCACCGTTTTACGTCCGTTCTTCCACGCTAGCATGGGTTAGACGGGTTGTCCTGTTGTGGGCAGTGTCTGGTCGGCTGACCATGCCTTGCTCATACAGGAACTGATCTGGCTTGATTTCTACAGCTGGATGCCCTTCCTAACACCAACCTCATTTACAGTGAGTGCTGGGTGCTTTTTCGTGGCGCCTACACGTCCACTTTACAGTGTGGGCTGGGTGCTTTTTTGCCGTGGCACCTCCACGACCACCTTGCGGTGGGGGGGGGGGGCGCATATTGTTTATATGCTTCAGCATGTACCCATGGGAGGTCGGGTACCCTGTATTACTGCGTGACGCCAGAAGTCACGGTCGTGTGTCATTGACTTTGAGAGGTGTAGTTGGGTAAGGTCGGCTTTTATCACCTCATCCCAAGTCATCTTGGGTCTCCCCACTCCGCGGTTTCCATCAACTTCTAGTGCTCTGCACCTTTTTATGCAGCTGTCATCCTTCATACGCATCACATGTCCATACCAGCGTAACCGCCTCTCCTGCACGCAGCATTTGATTCCTCTTATGCTCAGTCTCTCTCTCAATTCATTTATGCTTTGTCGTTCACGTATATTACTGTTACACATCCATCGGAGCATGCAGGCTTCGTTTCTCTCTAATCTACGTAAGTCTTCCACCTTCAGCGCCCAGGTCTCACTACCATGCAACATCGCTGTTCGGATACACGCATCATACAGTCTGCCTTTCATTCTGAGGGAGAAGCCTTTTGCAGCTAGCAGTGGTAGTAGTTCCCTAAACTTCTTCCATCCCGTTCTTACCCTAGTTATTGTACTTTCTGAGCACCCACCTCCGTTGCTAATTCGGTCACCTAGGTAGCAGAAGCTGTCTACTGTTTCTACAGGGCCCTCCCAGAGATTGGTGGTACTTGTTTCCTGTGGCTGTTTGCTTGCTGTTTCAGCACAGCTGCTGCATGTGAATCCTACATTCTTAATTAAGCTTCCTGAGATCCCGCTACATCTCTTGTGTACCCATTGTTTGCATTTGGGGCAGAGAATGGAGTTCCTACCTACACCTTTCCTACATACTGAGCAAGGCCATTTCCCTGAGGGGATCTGGGTTCTGTTTTCTCGTCTACTTATAAGGACCTTAGTCTTTGTCATGTTGACTTTGAGGCCCTTTCTCTCTAGTCCCTGCTTCCAGGTTTGGAATTTATTCTCTAGTTCTACCATAGATTCAGCTATGAGTGCGAGGTCATCAGCATACAGGAGTTCCCATGGGCATCCGGTCTTAAACTCCTCCGTTATTGCCTGCAGGACTATGATGAACAGGAGAGGGCTAAGAACAGAGCCCTGGTGGACCCCAACCTGTACGCTAAATTCCTCGCTATACTCATTGCCAATCCTAACTTTGCTGACTGCTCCCCTATACATGGCTTGTACCGCTTTCACAAGCCATTCATCTACTCCTAGTTTTCTAAGAGCCCACCAGATTACTGCACGTGGAACTCTGTCAAAGGCTTTCTCAAGGTCGACAAATGCCAAGTAGAGTGGCTTACTTTTAGCTAGGTACTTTTCCTGTAATTGCCTCACAAGGAAGAGCGCATCAGTGGTGCCTTTCCCTGGAACAAACCCAAATTGCATCTCGTCTATATTCACCCGGTCCCTAATCAGCTGTGCTATAACTCTTTCTGTTACTTTCATGACCTGGTCCATCAACTTTATACCTCTATAGTTTCCTCTATCTAGTGCATCGCCTTTACCTTTGTAGCAGTTGACAATGATGCTACTGCACCAATCTTTTGGTATGGCCCCCTCTAGTATTACCTGGTTAACGATACGTGTGGTTATAGTGTGACCTACAGACCCAGATGCCTTCAGCATCTCGGCAGCTATACCCGATGGACCGGTTGCCTTCCCTATCTTCATATCTCTGATTGCCTTACTTACTACGCTGCCGCTGACTTGTACTGCTGGTCCCTCTATAGGGTCTACGTGGGGTAGGGTCTCTTCTTCCCATGCATTCTCCTCATTTAGTAATCTATCATAATGACTCTTCCATGCATCTTTCTTCTCAGCACTTGTGAGGGCAAGCTCACCTTTATCATTCCGGATACACTTCTCTCCAATGACATCACAACTATCTCTGACACACTGCCTCGCAATCTTGAATACCTCCTGTTTCTGGTCCTCACGTTGTAAAACATGCTTGAATTTTCTATCCTCTGCTTCCCTCCTAGCTAAGTATACTTGTCGCCTAGCTTCCCTCTTGGTCTCTATGTAATGTACCCTGCTCCCCCCGTTCTTCCATTCTTTCCATGCCTGTCTCTTGGCCTTGACTGCTTCATCTACCTTATTGTTCCACCACCAAGTCACTCTCCTCCTGCTTGAGGTCTTACTCCAGCCACAAACCTCATCCGTCGCCTCTAGTAAGTTATTTTTTAGGAACTCCCAGTTCTCTTCTACGTTAAATGTCTCTATCTGTTCTTCTTTACTGTCGTAGGCGTTGAGTAAAATATCTTTAAATCTGTTACTGGTTGAGGGGACTTTCAGCTTCCAGATCTTTCTTCTCCAGGTTGGCCTCTGTTTCAGGGCTCGTCTAGTTCTGACCGTGAGGTCGCTGACAACTAAGCTATGTTGGGATGTACATTCCTCACTAGGGAAGGCTTTTGTGTTTACGACCGTCCATCTGTCACGTCCTCTGATGAGGATAAAATCTAACTGACTAGAGTGCTCCCCTGATCTATAGGTGATCAGGTGGTTGTCGGGTTTTTTAAAGTTTGTGTTACATATCGACATGTCATTGGCGTCGCAGAATTCTAGAAGTCTGAATCCTTCCTCATTCCTTGTGCCAACTCCATGGCCTCCATGTACTCTATTGAAGCCGTCGCAGTGTTTACCTACGTGTCCGTTAAAATCTCCTGCAATGATTAGGAAGTCCTTGTCGTCTGTTAGAGCAGTAGTGTGTATTAGGGACTCGTAAAACCTATCCTTAAGTTCGTCTGGCAGCCCCGATTGGGGTGCGTAAGCTGATATTATTGTGGTAATTGTCTTATTCAGGACTAGTCTGAGTTTAATGATTCTTGCATTTACCCTGTACACTGAGATTACTTTATCTACCCACTTGTCAGCTAATAGTATACCTACACCACCCATCCCATCGTCATTTCCCACCCAGAAAAATTTGTAGCACTGGCTTTTTCCTACAAGGACTCTAGCAGACCCTCCTCTCCATCTAGTCTCTTGCACACAGCATACATCAACTTCCTTTCGCTCTAGCATTTCTACGATTTCTCCTGCTCTTCCTTTCATTGAGCCTACATTGATGGTACCAACTCGGAGTTTTGGGCATTTGTCGACACTCGTAGGGGAGGGTCTCTGGGTTGGCGCTTCACGTGGGTGCTTGGTAGCTCGCAGATTCATATTTCATCTATTGATTCAGAGTTGCTCGTGTATTCCCAGCTCATCCATCCATAACGGTGGGAAAATTGAGGGCTAGAAGGACAGTGGTGGTGGGGTAATGGCAGGGTGTGTTGGGATGCGCCAGAGGAGGAGAGAGTTAGTTAGGCAGGTAGTAGCAGCAGCAGCAGTGGAAATGGCATGCTAGGTTTGATTGGTCGAATAGACTATGGTGGTGAGTGGGGGTGGGGGGGAGGGAAATTGTGAGGTAGGAACTGAGGGTCGCATGGTAAATATCCAAGTTAATACTACATCAGTAAAATTAACAATAATAACGTCATGAAAAAAGCTACTAAGAGAAACCCTCGAAAATTTATCGCTAATACAGCAGGGAAAATTTAACGCTAATACAGCAGGGAACATCATAATATTAACGACATGAAAAAGCTACTAAGAGAAACCCTCGAAAATTTATCGCTAATACAGCAGGGAAAATTTAACGCTAATACAGCAGGGAACATCATAATATTAACGACATGAAAAAGCTACTAAGAGAAACCCTCGAAAATTTATCGCTAATACAGCAGGGAAAATTGTAGATTACTATAAAGTTACTGCGGTAAATCTTGTAGACTATTCTTTAAACCCTTAGCATTTAAACCGGTTGTATCCTGCCACAATTCTCTCACCTCTTTCTGTTTAAACTGGCCAAAACTGGCTGCTCATACTTATGTTAAGGTATTGTTCTTAAAATAAATAATATAAAAATCTCAGATTCGATATTATGCAAGATAAAGTGTTTACCATGAAAATACAATAGTAAATCATCATCATCGTTTAACGTCCATCTTCCACGCTTGCATGGGTTTGGATATATAGAGTAATATAAATGCTAAAGGGTTAATTCTTTTACTGGTTTCAATCATTGGACTGCAGCCATGCTAGGACATCACAAAGGGATTTAGTTCATCATATTGACTCCAGTACTTGTTTTGTTTTCAAGTCTGGTGCTTATTTCATTGATTAATTTTTCAATCCATAAGTTACAGGAGATAAACAAACAGTAAACACACACACATACACACAAACACATGCACAGACAGGTAGACAGACACACACACAAGCTTCTACAATTCCTGTCTGCCAACTGAAGTTATAGTAAGTCATTTATACAGACTGAACCTGAAACCAGTCGTACCCACACCTATATTACTAAATAATTATCGATAGTGGTGCTCTAAATTTATTTGAACCATCTCTGTTGCTGTTATTTTATCACAAACTGTATGGTAGATATAACTAACTTGGTGATTAAAATTTTCCTGAGTCTCAGACACTATTACATTAAGTCACTATCATGTACTCATATGACATCACATTAGCAAGGTTTTAAATGTAAAATTTCATATTAGAAACAAGCAGAACTCAGTAATACATTTGTGGTTATGAATTTTGAATGAAAACAATGTTTTTTCCGAAAGCACATAGAATTAAAATTTTCTTATGGACTAAACAAAGAATATACTTCCTGAAATAGGTCAGATATAGCTTATTCAGAATGATAGAAAAACTATTATCACCTCTAACACTTTTGATACCAACCCACTTGAAACTGCCCCTGATTCTATGAGACAAATCTTTATTTTTAAATGTTTATATTTATCTAAAAGCCTTCCATCACAATTATATGCAAGAAGCTTTAAGTTATGATTCAAACAAGCTTAATAATGAGAAAGTCAGTTGTATTACCAAATCACTCCAAATTATTGATTATTAAAAAAAAAATTTGAAAATCATAGGCAGTGCTTAGAAATGTAACAGAAGGATTAAATCAATAGGTGGTGAATTACATTTATCCCTCCATGGTGACATAGGGTATATTGCAAGAATAAACCAGTCACACACGTGAGTATATAATTAAGTTAAAATTTTTAGTTGCTTTTACCAATATAATAAGGATGTTGGATTGACAGAATCATTAGAATTTAAAACTGTATAAGTGCATGCTGTAAAGCATTTTTTCTGACACTGAGCTCAAATCTGGTTGAAGTCAACTTTAATATTCATCCTTCTGGAGTTGATAAAAAAATATCAGTCAAGTACAGGGTCGATATGATCAACTTTTCCTTCTCTTCAAAATTACTGGCCTTGTGCCAGAAATTAGAAAGCATTATTTTGTAGCATAGGGTTACAGCCCTTTATGTTCTAAGTTCAAATCCACCTGAAGTTAGCTTTGCCTTTCATCCTTACAGGAGCCAATAAAATAAATTACCAGTAATACACTGGGGTTCATTTAATCGACTTTCTCCTCCAAAATTGTTGGCTATGTGCCTAAATCAGAAACCATTACTATTTGTATTTTGAATTTAACAGAAAACATGATAGGACATTCACTAGCAGTTGACAATGAATTCTAAAAGTTTAGTTCACGTTACTTTGATATCATGATAAAATAATTTGATAAGAATTACTGAAAAAATAATTACACTCTCATAATCAATTATCAACTTAACTAATACAAACCAACAATGGGCGAAATTTCAAATGCTTCTACCATGGCTGGGAAGCATTCAGTAAACTCATTAATATCAACAAAACTTGTGTAAGTTTTAATTTTGCTCCAATATTCTTCTAAAATTAATAATGAAAGTGAACAACATATTAGTGTTCTTGCATAAGAAATTTTTCAAAAAAAAAAAAAAAAAAGACAAATGTATGTTTTTCTACATTTAATGTAATAATATTTTAATAATAACTGAATTTAACTGATTTGTTTTAAAACAAAGCTAAATCTAATAAAGAAAGTATGCAGTTGTTAAAGTAAAACTGGTATATTAATAAATGGCTACTTAATTTACTGAAAATGTTATAAAATACTAGACCACCTGTGACCCGTTTGGTCATGGGTAGTTTAGTTACCTAAGCAGGATCTCTTCCTGTCTGTCTTTAACTTGACTGCACTAAGGCTTTTCAGAAATGAAATACAATGGTAAGTGTGCTAGCGATCTAATTGGTTATCACGGGCTATTTATGAAGGTACCTGGAAAAACCCAGTATCTCGATTTATGTAAAACTTGTTTTATTCCATTTGTATTCCCATTTCAGGGGCAACTTCCTTTCAAAGTATTCTCCCATTATTCACGGTTTTGGCTGTATTAAATTACAGACAAGCACACATTCACAGAGTTTTAGTAGTGTATAGATATAATCAAGCACTACAAGTCACAAACTCTGTTTGCATTCCTTTGGCATTTAGTAGAGCACAGTCAACTAGTTTTGCGAATTAACTGTCCAGATTATATTAAAAAACATTTTTGAAAGTGCTCATGGTTCTACGATACAAAACATTATCAAAAACCTTCCATCATAATTTTATATCTTCCAAATATCAGATAAATCAATCCTTCAAGAGTCTTGATTATTTTGAAAATGATTTCAAAACTATAAGCAGTGTCTTACGGCAATGGAAGAGTTAAGAAATTAGTGGTGCTTACTTATTTTGGACCATTCAATTTCATAAACTTGGTGATGATTTCTTTTACATTTTTTGATGATTCTGAAACATTTGATATTAGTAAGTTAAATTTCTACAAAATTATGTTATATTACACATTCTCCAAATTATATAATCATGTTTTACATAAATTTGTACACAGCAAGGCCAGATTAAAGCAACTAGGGGTCTTGGGCTAGATATCATTTGAGGCACACAAGATATTTAATGAAAGTTTAAGTAGACCTACACATACTGAGATTCCAACATTGATCCATGAAGTGACAACCAAATATAAAGGGACATATTTGCTAGCAATAATAATATTCTAAGTTGTGTTTCATAGCTATATTTTAAATGGATGCGACAGCCAGGACTACAAGGTCTAGGGCTGCAGTGAACTTAGCCCACATATACCTTGAGGTTTAAATAGAAAACATTTCATTTCTGCACATCCTCCCATTCGCACCTCATATAGTTATAGCTCATCTTAAGAGAAACAATTCATATTAATTGTACTACTCAGTCAATAGGAGATCCAGTCATTATGTGAAATAGGTTTCGAATGGAAAGTATGTTTAGTTTAGTGGATTGCTTAAACTATGAGAGATGTGTATTTTGGGATGAAATGATATTGGAAGGCAATGTCTTGGTAAAATGACAAGAACATTGGACAAAATGCCTTACAGCATTAGTTATGGCTCTTTACATTCTGAGATCAAATCCTGTCAAAATCAACTTCAACTTTCATCGTTCCAGAGTTGAAAAAATAAAGTACCAGTAAAGAACTGGGGGTCAATATAAATCGGCTTTGCCCCATGCCCCAAATTTACTAGCCTTGTGTCTAAAATAGAAATCATTATTATTGTGAGCCATCATTGCATTACTGAGCACAGCTCAGTGCACCTTATGCATGTGCAGTGTTGTTTTTAGTCTTGCTATTTCTATTGTATTGAGAGTTCTCTTTGTAATATGTATACAGTACCTAATAGTATTATTTTCTATATGCTGTATACATTGGTTAGTTCTGGGGTTTTGGTTATGTATCTTGTTTTTATCATTCCTAGAGCACACTTATTATTATAGGTATTGTTTCTGTTTTCATCATCCACAGTTTGGTTATTTCTAGATCTTTATATTTGGATAATTGCTCCTTTTCCTTGATAGATATATTGTTGCCTGTGGGGACTGATACATCAACTAGAAGACATGTTTTCTTTGTGGTCTGACTATAATATCCAGTCGACTAGCTTTGATCTCGTCTGTGTGTATTGGCATATCACTGAGTATGGTTGCTTTGTCATTTTCCAGTGTATGTCTGTACCACTTTTTTCTGTTGGTATTGCATAATATTGGCATAACTTCCAGTGTATGTAAATCTCAGCTATCATGTCTGGTTATTTGTATTCACTTTCCATTATTCTTCATTAGATATTTTTGTAGTCCTACAGTGGTTATTCTATAATAGTTTCCTGGTTGCATAAGGCCCCATTATTTTTATGAGTATTATTTATATTTTGAGGAGAGTGGATGTGTTTAGACTTAGCTCCATAGAAGAGTAGGATTACTGTATTTGCACTTAATGAAAAAAATTCATTTTTTGGATGATTACACATGTGAACATTTGAATACTGACTCCTTTCACCTTGGAATGAACAAAATAAGGTAGGTCTTTCGACAATGACATTTTATTTCTGACATTTTGCCACAATCATTTCTTCTTAAGAAAGAGTAATAAGAAGAGCAATGGTAGCACGAGTGTAAACAAATGCACCTCAGAACTTTTGAGTAAACATAACACAAAATTCAAACACTTATACAGGCACCACAATACAGCATACAAAATTTAACAATACAACCAAATAGAGAAAATGTAAACAATTTAAACAGAAGCTTAGACTACCCCCACTCCCCACAAAAGCCTGCATCATCCAGGCTGACTTCTGGAAAATAAGATATAGTATGTTGGAAGGGAGAGTGCACCTTTGACTTTGAAATACATTGAGGGAGTGGTACGAAGAAGAGTAAAATACATGCCACAATGTTGCTACAAATGGGATTTTCATATCCTTTTATTCTTTTACTGGTTTCAGCCATTAGGTAGCAGCCATGCTTGACTTAGTAAAATATCAACCCCAGAACTTTTTCAAGTGTGGTACTTATTCTATCAATTGCTTTTGTTGAACTGCTAAGTTGCGAGATATGAAGAGACACAAACACACATGGGATAAATATATATATATATATATATATATATTTATCCCAGACAGCGGAGCATACAGGACAAAGACAATCCTTACTCTTCAGTCAACCTCTGGAAATCACTTTAATTTCAGTGCATCAAATGGACACTATTCATTCCAGAGCACATTGGGACACAAAATTATATATATATATAGAGAAACAAAATGGCATAGGACAGAACAAAGGAGAGGCACAGAAACAAAGAAAGAAATCCCCAGTCACTGAAGAGGTCACAGAGTGTGTGACGAAAGAACTATGACAATATATAAACATCTATCTGGTTGTGGAACCAACCAACCAACCAGAAATTTATAAATTTATTATAATAAATTGAAGTGAAAGCAACTGGTGCATGTGTTTCTTATTGGCAACATGACCCTCCCAAAGTATAACAATATATATATATATATATATATATATATTAGGTCGTCAAGTATGAAATTTGTAGAAATTTGGTTTTTTCCTACAAATTTCATACTTGACGACCCAATATATACAGGCCAAAACATTCCTCATAATTAACCCACCAATCAAAACAACATAAACTGACCAACATATGAACGTTAAACTTTTTAGATGCCATCTATATTCATTGTTATTACTACTACAGAAGTCTGATGACCTTTTGATTATAGAGTTGGGCCAGATCGAACCTTGAGCTGATCAATAGCGAAACACGCGTCACCAACCAATAAACAATGAAGGAGTAACCATTCGTTCTTGTATTATTATATATATATATATATATAATAGAGTTACGGCCCTTTACGTTCTGAGGTCAAATCATGCCGAGGTCAGCTTTGCCTTTCATCCTTACGGAGTCGATAAAATAAAGCACTAATAATGCTCTGGGGTCAATTTAATCGACTTCCCCTCCCCCAAATTGCTGGCCTTGTGCCTATAATAGAAACAATTATTTTATATATATATATATATATATATATATATCAGGCATTGATCTATCCAAGGTTATAGTAGTAGATATTTGCCCTAAGGAGCCTCACTGAGGGGTGAACATGAAACCATATGGTTGTGAAGCAGATTTAACTACACATCAATGCCTGTACATATATACGTAACATAAACATAAAAATAAAAGAAACTATCTTTACCTCAGTGGTTTTAATTCTTCCAGAAATTTGAAAGGGTAAGAATTCAGCTTCCAGTAAACAAACAACGGAACCATTGAACGAAAGAAATGTTCTGCAGTCCAAAAAAGTTCTTCAACAATAAACTTGCATAAGTCTTCAATATTTGGTTCCTTCCATGCTATGTTTTCTTTGCAGTCATATGTCTGCTTTGTATCTAAGAACTCTGCAATAATCTGTAGAAAGTAGATCAAGTTAGAAATTGATTAGATGTGTAGTGATGGTTGTGTGATTAAAAAGTACGCTTCGAAACCATGTTTTCCCAGGTTTGACCAAACCGTGTTGCGTCTTGGACATGTCTTATACTACTGTTATGAAGGGATTTGGTCAACCATAATTCCAGTACTTATGTTTTCAAGCCCGGTACTCATTTTATAAATCTCCTTTTGTTGAACCACTGAGTTTACAAGACATGAAAAAAAGAAATAGATACACATACACACACACATAATATACATACATATATATATATATATACTCACATACATACACCATCGAGTAAAAGAGTATATATATATATATATGTGTGTATATATATATACACTCATATATACATCATCATCATCAATTTATGTCTGCTTTTCCCTGCTTGCAAGGGTGGAGTTAGGGTTAGGGTTCAGTACAGCATCTCTCCATTTGTCACGGTCCTTCGTCATCTGCTCTGTGAGGTACAGCTATCTTAGGTCAGCTCTCATCACCTCTGCCCATGTTTTCCATGGTCTTCCTCTACTGTGTGTTCCTTCCACTGGTTTTACTTAGCACTTCTTCACCCAGCAGTCATCGTCCGTGTGCATTGGGGATTTGGGTGGGGGAGATGCGTAGGGAATTGGGCAGGGGATGATGGGAGGGAAGGTGGTGCATACTAGATGTATGCCTCAGTTCCTGCATATGGAAAGGCAGGTCTTCTGTATTACAGCATAGTGCCAGAGATCACAGTCGTGTGTCATCACCTTTGGGAGGTGCAATTGTGTAAGGTCAGCATTGATCACCTTGTCCCAAATCTTCCTAGGTCTGCCCACTCCATAGTTTCCATCAACTTTGAGCAGTCTTTTTATACAGCTGTCATCCTTCATACACATCACATGTCCATACCAATGCAATCTCCACTCCAGCACACTACATTTGATCCCTCTTATGCCTAATTTCTCTCAGTTCATTTAAACTTTGCCATTCATGTATGTTACTATTGCACATTCATCGAAGCATGAAAACTTCATTTCTTTCCAATCTTCGCAGGTCCTCTGCACACAGGGCCCAGTTCTCATTACAGTGCAACATTGTTGTTTGTATACATGCATCATACAGTCTTTCATTTTGAGGGAAAAAAACTTTTGTAGTTAGCAGTGGTTGTAACTAACTCTCTCCAACCTGTTCTCACTCTGGCTACTGAGCTTTCAGAACACCCTCCTCCATTGCTAATTTGCTAATCCAGGTAAAAGAAACTACTTTGTTCATTATCTTAGTACTGGTTTGCTATTTAAAAGCATTTGAAGGAGTTTGTATCCTGAGAGCTCTTGCTACTTGCTGAAACTGTGCATCAGCCACATGTAAAACCTATGTTCTTTGTAAGCCTTCCTGAGATCCACTACATCTCTTGTGTACCCATGATTTGCATTTGGGACATAGGATGAAATTTCTACCTACTCCTTTGCCGCACACTGAGCAAGGCTATTTCCCTGAGAGGATCTGGGCCCTGTTTTCCTTTCTACTTACAAGAACTTTAGTCTTTGCTAAGTTGTCTTTAAACCCTTTTGATTCTAGACCATGCTTCGAGTCTTAAACTTCTCCGTTATAGCCTGCAGGATGATAATAAACAAGAGAGGGCTGAGCCTTGGTGGACACCAGCCTGCATGCTAAATTCTTCACTATAGTCATTGTTAATTCTGACTATTCCTCTATACATGGCTTACAAGCCACTCATCTACTCCTTGTTTTCTAAGAGCCAACCACATAATGGAACAGGGGACTGTCAAAGGCTTTCTCCAGGTCAACAAAAGATAAGTAGAGGGATTTACTTTTAGCTAGGTACTTCTCCCACAGTTGCCTCATGAGGAAGAGAGCATCCATGGTACTTTTACCTGGCACAAATTCAAATTGCATTTCATCTAAGTTAACTTGGTCCCTAGTCAGCTGTGCAATAACTCTTTATGTGACCTTCATGACCTGGTCAACCAACTTAATGCCTCTAGTTTTCTTTGTCTAGAGCGTCTCCTTTGCCCCTTGTAGCAGTTGACAATGATACTTCTATGCTAAGCATTGGGTATGACACCATTTTGTATTACTTGGTTTACAATACAAGTGACTATGGTATGATCCACCATTCTAGATGCTTTCAGCATCTCGGCAACTATCTCTGAAGGTCCAGCTGTTCTACCTGTCTTCATATCCTTGATTGCCTTACTATACTACTACTGACTTGTACAGCCAGTCGCTCTGTTGGGTCGACTTGGGGCAAACTATTTTCTTTCCATGCATTCTCATTCAGTAATCTTTCATAGTGGCACTTTCATGCTACCTTTTTTTCATTATCATTTTGGACACACTTCTCCCCACAAACATTGCAATTTTCCCTGGCACACTATTTTGCAATTCTGAACACCTCACGACTTTGGCCCTCATGCTTCAAAACTTGCTTAAATTTTTATTTTCCGCTTCCCTTCTTGCAAGGTATACTTTTCTACTACCCTCATTACACACACACAATGAGCTAACACAGTTTTCATCTACCAAATTTCCCTCACAAGACATTGCTCAATCCATGACTACAGCAGAAAATACTGCCCACGGTACGTCACACAACGATTGAATCTAAACACCACATGGTTCTGAAGCCATCTCCTTAACCACACAACCATGCTTGCATCTAAATTTAAATGTGGCTGAGGAATTAATGGTTTTAACCTACTTTCTCTGATGGAAATTTTGGATCTAAAAGAGCTTTTCGTCTGATTTTTATTTCCATTTCATGTAATTTTATTTCCTTAACAGTTTCATGACAACTGCAAGTGCAATTTTTTATGGCTCCTTTCTTGCTCCGACATTTTTTGCATCTGATTTTGCTATGATGGTGCACTGAAAAACAAAATATTTCAGAATTTAATACTATTGTTGTTTGTTAGTGTTATTAGACCATCAGTTCTGATGACAAGTGTTCCAGTTGTTCAAACAATGAAACAGTTTGCTTGGGAGATTAATGGGAAAGTGGCTGAGTATTCCACAGACACGTGCATCTACAATCATTAGGTTCTAGGTTCGATCCCACTGCACACTAGCATGGGTTGGACGGATGATCACGGTCCAGGACCAGATGGATCTGAGCGACCAATCTTGTTCGTTACATTCCATATTTCTACAGTTGGATGCTCTTCCTGATGCCAACTACTTTACAGGGTGTGCTGGATGCGTTTTCCATAACACCATCACGGATGCTTTTTTTTCATGACACCAGCATTACGAAGTTAGAGTAGACAGTGAATTTTATCGTGGTACCAACACTAACAGTTTACATTGCGTTCTGAATGCATCTTATTGTGGAATCAGCACCAAAAAGGTTGCTACTTTCTCATCCTAACCGAAGAGTCCTCTCTAACTCTATATTCTATCCATTTGATTTCGATTGCTAAACACTATAGACTCTGGTCTCGCAGCAATTTTTCTTTTAGTGTCAATACTTGTACTGGGTCTTTTGCATTATAGTATATCGCCAGTCAGCTCGGTCTTGTGTCATCTATTTCACGAGATTCAATTTCTTGACGCCATTCTTTACAACTTCTCATATGTTCCTTCGTATCCCTCTTTCACAGGTTTTATCTACGCTTTATATATATATATATATATATATATATATATTATGCTTTGGGAGGGTCATGTTGCCAATAAGAAACACACGCACCAGTTGCTTTCACTCCAATTTATTATAAATTAAATTTATAAATTTCCGGTTGGTTGGTTGGTTCCATAACCGGACGGTTCATATATTGTCAAAGTTCTTTCGTCACACATTCTGTGACCTCTTCAGTGACTAGGATTCTTTTCTTTGTTTCTCTCCTTTGTTCTGTCCTACGCCATCTTGTTTTTGTTTGTGTTGTGTGCTTAGTTTGCGCATGTGTTACATCCGGGTGTCCGTGTGTGTATTTGTTTGTTTGTTTATTTACATGTTACTGGTTGGTTGTTTGTTCTATGTGTGTGTGTGTTTTCATTTTGTCCTTAATTGTAAGTTGCGATGTTGCTATTCCATTCACGTTTTCTATTTAATTTGGTTGTAGTTCATTTATGTTTATTGCCTCTGATTTGTCTAAACATTGCGTCTTTGTGTGTAGATTCTATTTTTATTTCTATGTTCTCTAATTTGCCCTTATGTTCTATTTTAGCATGTTGGTGGAGTATTGATGATTATTTTTTGTCTTGAAGTTCTCGCCAGTGTTCATTTAACCGTTCTCCTATACTACGAGCTGTCTCACCTATGTACACTATTTTCTTATTTTTACATTGTCCTTCAGTACATCTTATGCTATATACTACATTTCTAGTTTTACAGTTGGAGAAAGACAGTCTCCCCCACATCGACCCAATAGAGGGACCAGCAGTGTTAGTCCAGGGTAGTACAATAAGCAAGGCAATCAAAGATATGAAGACGGGTAAGGCGGCTGGTCCTTCGGAAATAGTTGCTGAGATGCTGAAGGCATCTGGTTCGGTGGGACACACCATGGTCACCCGGATAGTTAACCAAGTCGTACAGAATGGGGTTGTTCCGAAGGACTGGCGTAGCAGCATCATCGTTAACTGCTATAAGGGAAAAGGAGATGCCCTAGATAGGAGTAACTATAGAGGCATTAAATTAATCGACCAGGTCATGAAGGTCACGGAAAAAGTAATAGCGCAACTAATCAGAGAGAGAATTGATCTAGATGAAATGCAGTTCGGATTTGTGTCAGGCAAAAGTACCACAGACGCTCTTTTCATTGTACGACAACTACAGGAGAAGTACCTAGCTAAAAGTAAACCCCTATACTTAGCTTTCGTCGACTTGGAGAAAGCCTTCGACAGAGTCCCCCGTTCCATTATCTGGTGGTCTCTTAGAAAACTAGGTGTTGACGAATGGCTTGTGAGAGCTATACAAGCCATGTATAAAGAAACAGTCAGTAAGGTTAGAATTAACAACGAATATAGTGAAGAGTTTAGCGTAAAAGTTGGTGTCCATCAGGGCTCTGTTCTTAGCCCCCTACTATTTATTATTGCCCTTCAGGCTATAACAGAGGAGTTCAAGACCGGCTGCCCATGGGAACTCCTATACGCAGATGATCTAACGCTCATAGCTGAATCAATGACCGAACTAGAGAAGAAATTCCAAACATGGAAGCACGGCCTAGAATCAAAAGGCCTTAAAATTAACCTGGCTAAGACTAAAGTTCTAGTTTGTAGGAAAGAAAATATGGCGGCAGTCCCATCTGGGAAATGGCCATGCTCAGTGTGTAGGAAAGGCGTAGGTAGAAACTCCATTTTATGTCCCAAATGCAAAGTATGGGTGCATAAAAGATGTAGTGGGATCACAGGTAAGCTAACTAAGAACATAGATTTTACATGTGGCCGGTGCTCTGGTGCAATAAGTAGCAGCAAGTGCCCACAAAATACTAGCTCCTTCAACTGCGCAGAGGGTTCTATAGAAATAGTGGACAGCTTCCGTTACCTGGGTGACAAAATCAGCAGTGGGGGAGGGTGCTCTGAAAGTACAGTAGCTAGAGTCAGAACTGGATGGAAAAAGTTCAGAGAGCTTATACCACTATTAGCCGCTAGAGGGTTCTCCCTAAAAATGAAAGGCAGGTTATACGATGCCTGCATACGAACAGCAATGCTGCATGGCAGTGAGACCTGGGCATTGTGTGCAGAGGATATACGCAGACTAGAGAGGAACGAAGCTTGCATGCTCCGCTGGATGTGCAATAGTAATATACGTGAACGGCAAAGCATAAACGAACTAAGGAAAAAATTAGAAATAAGAGGGATCAGATGTTGTTTACTCGAGAGAAGGCTACGTTGGTACGGTCACGTGATGCGCATGAAAGACGACAGCTGTATAACAAAGTGCAGGGCAATAAAGATAGACGGTAGCCACGGAGTAGGCAGACCCAGAAAAACATGGGACGAGCTGATAAATTCCGACCTCACACGCTTACACCTCTCCAAGACAATGTCACTGGACCGAGACCTTTGGCGGTACTCAGTAATAGAGAAGACCCGCCTTACCTAAATACAAAGTAAAAACCTACTACAGTCAGTAGGCATCTCTATCAAAACACCTACCAAGACGCCGAGTTCTGTGAAAGACCGATCACGGACACAGGACGCTCTGGGCCGCTGCAGGAAACACAAGTCACCCGGTCTAGATGGTCTACCCTACGAGTTTTACATAGGCATGCCGGACTTGTTCTCTGGCGTCCTTGAAGCCGTCTACTGCAACTGGCAGCAGAACGGGAGAATTCCCAGTTCTTCAGGCAACAGCGTAGTAACGCTGATCAGGAAAGACGAGAACAAGGGGGACAAAATTAACAACTTCAGGCTCATAACTCTGCTCAACACAGAGTTAAAGATTTTGGCCAAGGTGCTAGCGACGAGGTTGGTGCTTGTTGAGAACCTGGTAGGGAAAGCGCAAACGTGTGCAATCCCGACCAAGTCCATACACGACAACCTCCACCTCATGCGATACATCATAGAGAGGGTGGGTAGTAAACCCGGCTTCGGTGGGGCTCTGATCAACTTGGATCAGTCTAAGGCATTCAATAGGGTCGACCATCGATACTTGGAAGCGGTTCTCAAGGCGGCCGGTTTCGGTCCCGTGTTCAGAGGATGGATCGAAGCGATGCACACCAGCATCTGCTCGAGGGTCAAGGTGAACGGCTACCTATCGGAGCCGTTCGCAATCACGCATTCCATTCGACAGGGGTGCCCTCTCTCCTCCATTCTGTATGTATTGACTCTAGAGCCACTACTGCGGAAATTGGAGCTGTTGCAGGGCATCCCTCTAGAACTGGGACTGCGCAAAGCGGCGTCGGCTTATGCCGACGACGTGGCAGTAATGGTGTCGAGCACCTCGGAAATCAGGGTGATCGGCAACTTACTAAAAGAACACGAAACACTGACGGGAGCAAAACTAAACCCGGACAAGTCTGTCGGTTTGCAACTCGGTACGTGGAGAGGCAAACCGATGACATCCGACAGCGTCGTTGGACGCTGGACGGACGGACCGGTGAAATTGCTCGGGGGTCTGGTTCAGTCCAGACCTCCAGGTGGAGAAAAACTGGAACGAGGTCACGGCCAAGGTGTTTGTACTCACCCAGAAGTGGGCAGAGTGCAAACTGTCCTTGAAAGGTCGAGCGGAGGTGGCGAACACTTTCATCGCGTCCGTCATCTACTACCGCTTGACTGTCGTGCCTTGTCCTAGTGAACACCTCGCCAAGATGGAATGCATGCTCTTCCAGTTTCTGTGGAAGAAGCAGGCTCTGCTGGTGAGGAGATCCGTCTGCTGTCACCACCCTTCCAACGGAGAGCTGGGAATGCCGTGGCTGATGATGCGCAAACATTCGCTGAGGCATCTCCAGGTATTCCTAACCGACCCCCAACCGGTGTGGGCACCGTTTGTGAGACAGGCTTTCCCCACAGCTCGTCTCGCTGACGGAGCTGCAGTCCTGGGTCAAGAAAAGACCGAAAACGATGGGCGCCTGGCACATTGAATGCGCTCAGGCGCTCACAGTCCTCTGGCAAGCGGGCGCAGCAATCAGTGGAGACTCCACTTCGACATTCTATAGAGGGATTGTACGTTACAAGGGCGACGACGTGCTCGGAGAGACTCTGGGCGTCGAAGACGATGAGCTCACCAGTCTGTTTGGTAGGACTTTCCGCCCGGGACCTATGGACAACTTCCAAGATGCGCGCAGGACATTGAAACAGTCCTGCACGCAATTGTACACTGCCCGGGCGTAACCGACCTGTGGAACTATGCAGAACAACTGCTGTCGCGTATGGGATAAATCCAGTTGACTGCCGAGTCCATAGTAAGGATCAAACCGCCAGCCTCTTTCAAAAACGAAAGAGGGGCGGTTTTCCTCTGTACGGTGGCTATGGTGAAAGAAGTTATATGGTGGACGAGGTTGAGAGGACTGAGGACAGATGCCTTTCTCTCCGGACAACAATTGATTCCCTTCTTTATTATCACTTTAGAAGGAGAATCAGGGTGGAGAGAGAGAGGCACTGAACCCAGTAAATTTACTGAAAGGTGGGTGAATGAAGCGAAAATGGCCCGAGTGATTGGGCCTTCTCTGTTTATAAGCCTGTAGGTTAAAGAAGAGAGCAAAAGGAAGAAAGGAGCACTTGTACAACACGCTCCTTGAGTTGTGGGTTGTTCTATCGACGGGGTATTAAACAACCCAATTGTGGCGCCTCCCCTCTATTGCGGATTTCGATTGTTGTAATTGTTTGTTATATTTTTTACACGACTATGTAAAAATCTCCGTAATGTCTTTGTATTGTCCCCTTTTCTTGTGCGCCATTGTGGCTAATAAAGAAATATATCTATATATAAATTCTGAGTGAGTGTAAAAGGAAGGAAAGGTATGGTGAAAAACTATAGCAAAACAGCATCTGGCGTTCCATTTGCTACGCTGTGTGCGCGCATGAATGCATGTGTGGTTGTATGTCCAATAGTGTATTTTTGTAAGTGTGTGTTTGGTGCGTCTATATTTATATACTCATACATATGTGTGCATATGCACATACAGACACGCACGTTAGCTGTTGAAAAAAATTCTAGTATTATAAAAAGAAACTCGATACTCTCTCTGACCGTCATACTGCGCGCGCGTCTATGTCCTTCAACATATAGATAATACGACAAACTTCAAACGACTGGAGACTTCTGGTGTCCTTGGCCCTAGGGCTACCTCCCTATTCACCACCAGCCGCAGGTGTGAGCCTCGCGAGTTGGAACGGCTCTTCCAGCGCATCTCCCTTACCATACTCCGGGGAAACGCCTTCTCCACCCTGTCCGCCGGGGCTGTGGGGGAGGCCAGCACGTGGGACCCCATTTGCTCACCATACGGATTAATAGGCAAAGTTGTAAACTATTGTATGTATTCATTTTGCTCAGTAAATAATTTCAGTTTAAAAAACAAAAAAAAAAACAAAAAAAAAAAATAAAAACGTTATGAAGTGATTACCTTTGTGCAAACATTGCTGGCAATGTTTGATTTTAATAAAATCCTCTTGTGTTTCCGTCAGAGTCTGTAAATCAGTATTGTTTCTCCAACACAACATTCTGAATTTAGTATAGAAATGTAATTAGAACTTCCAAATGTTCATCTTTAATATTTCTTAATGTCTACGTCTATAGCAACGGTCGCCTACCTTTCGGGCTTCACGGTCTACTAAATTCATAATTTTAAATCCAGCGGACCACTAATATGAATTTTTCTCAAGATAAATACATTTAAATTTTTCTGCAGACCACCAAAATTCTACTGGTTGGCGACCGTTGGTCTATACAATGGTTAAAGCGGCAAATTGGCAGAGAGGTCAAGGCGTTGGATTGAAGATGTGTCAATATTTGTACTGGCTCACTGTGGTTTGAGTTCAAATCCAACCGAGGCCAAATTTGATCAATAAAAAATAAAGTATCAGTCAAGTACATGGGTTATTTGGAAGAAATAAACTGTGTTCCAGCCCGAAGGGGAATGGGCTCAGCCAGGTTTAGAATGCCCCAAATACGCTGTTTCTCAAGACGCTGTCCCCACAACTTCATCCGAATTTAAGGGCCCTTTACCATATCTATGCTTTGATTCAATCAGTTAGGTGTGCTACTATCATAATTCGATATTTCCATAAAACATGAATAGATTCAAACTAAGGATCTTTGTTTTTAAACTAACGGTTGTAGCATGGACTAAGGCGTTATTACCTTTAATTTAGAAGGATTTTAAATTAAAGTCTAGTTTTTACTATATCCAGGAATTTTGTTTCTCCGAAGTACACACAATGGTCATATATAACATATATATTATATTATATATAAATCAACGATTTTATTATATATTATTTGCAATTTGTGTGTAGGCAGGTCTCTCTGGAAATAGGGTTGGCGGTATTACGTGACTGAGGGCAGTGGCCAAAAAAGTTTGAGAACCTCTGGTTTATGTCATGCATAGCGAATTGGCTATGTATTTGAGACATTGAATTTTCTAAGATTGTAACCCTACCCACCTCTCATCCAAACTGTTTCCATTGGTCTTTCCATTGCTGACACTATCGGCTGACCACAACATCTGGCAGGAGCGGTTCTACATTTTCAGTGTTAAGAGTTGGAACAAATACCACAACATTTAATCCGACGTTCTAATGGCACTGCCAATTCACCGCCTTAGTATTTAAACTATGTAATATTCAATTAATATTAGAAAGCAAATTCTGTATATTCCAGAAAGGTACCTTTCCAAAACATCCACGTTTCTTGATTTTAGTTCCTTCAGTAACATCAAAGCATATCTCGAACCAATTCCTTTCACACCTTGGTTGTCGTAGTCACAGCCAATCAATAAAGCCAAACAAATTAAAGATCTTTGCTCCAATCCGAACTCATTTAAGATACGCTTACTATCGTACGATTCTACTAGACATTGCTGGAAATAAATTTAGCAAATTACATATTGTTAAATATTCAATAGTAATAAACATGCCATAAAATATCTTTTTTTGCTTTCAATTTACTTTTTATTCCTATTCAATATAATCTCTAAACTCATTTTTGCTCAGAAACAATCCATATTATAATAACTGTGCAGCTTCTTTAACCACCTGTCACAAAAATGTTACGGTTTTAAAATATTCTAAAATTATCATTTAGAATTCGTGGAACACAAATGTAAGACAAAAGAGAAGAGCAGGATGCAAATGTTCTAAAATGCTTTCTGTCAACGGCGTTCTCAAGCTGAACGCAAGACAGCTGAAAGAGCTGGCAAGAATGGAAATGAAAATGGTTTGGCGCTTGAGCAGAGTATCAGCTATAGAAAGACAATCAATAAACTGCAAAGGAAGATGAAAATTGAGTTATTGATGAATGTCGGGAATAGAAATGAAATGAGATGGTTTGGCGCTTGAGCAGAGTATCAGCTATAGAAAGACAATCAATAAACTGCAAAGGAAGATGAAAATTGAGTTATTGATGAATGTCGGGAATAGAAATGAAATGAGATGGTTGGGTCATGTGTTGAGGAAGGATGAAATCAACTGTGATAGAAATAAATGTCGAATGAATTTGATGATGGGGGAAGAAACGAAAACCGGAGGTGGGAATCATGAAGGGGTGTAAACAATAGGATAAAACGAAGCTCGAATTAGGACCAGCAAGGCTAACCCCTACTTTAGCAGAGAAATGACCTTAAAACGCTTATTTTGTAAAATCAGTTACGAGTTAACTATTTTTGTCAGAATTGCAGCACATTGTCTATGTCAATCTTTGCATATATTTCAAGAATAATTTGTTCTGAAATATCTATACGAGGTGTCAGATGATGCCCGTGATGGTGCCTGGTTATTTCAACGCCTTAGCCGCGCCATCACCCGTGGTAATGCTGCGAGCGTGTTGGCTTGCCTCAAAGTTAACCCCTAAAGTGTGAGGTGCGGTCGATTGTCGCACTTTGTGGTGAATTTCCCCCTCCCTCTTTTATCTTTCCTTTATTATTATTGTTCAATGAATTATATATTTTTATACACCTTACATTTGCCCCCCATAAATAATTATTTCTCCAAAGTTATTCATACATTTAATCCTGTATGACCTTTATACATCACATACTGAACATGTGATTTTTAGGTGCAATTGGTTAGCAAATACCCCTCTCTCAGGCGAAAGATGAAACTTTAACAATTGGAATACAAATAATTAAAATTAAATATAATTTCGTGCTCATCTCCATCGTTATCCTCCAGGATAATGCATTTGCAGTTCTGTTCACCGGGACCATATCTATCTGATATTTTGCAAAGGGCACGAGAAAATATATAAAATTTTATGTCAAGCTACTATTGTTGGAATCTGAACAGAACAAGAAAAAAAGTTTGGAAGTGAATATTATTAGAACTATATCCCCTGTATTCGCGGGGTTACGTTCCTAAGGCCCCCGTGAGTATTGGACATGGTCCATAAAAATGCCTATAAACGTCAAAATATAACAAATTATAGGCCGGCAAATACGGTATATTGTTATAATTTAGCGTTAAAAAGCGTGAAAAAATATATATTGCCACGAAAAAAGCCATTTAAAAAAAAAAAAAAAAAAAAAAAAAAAAAAAAAAAAAAAAATCGCGAAAGATATTTACGATTCCACGAATATGTGGTGGTTTCCACGAACAATTATTAGTTAGGTTCTAAGGAAAATCCCGCGAGTGTTGGGAGTACACTATATTTCGTTTAAAGATTTAATTGAAAAAATTACGAGTGTTGATTTAACAATGAATATAGTATTGGATGGAATATTTATACACTTACCTTGTTTACCTTAGAATAGTTACGGTATACTTTCTTGGCGCCATATAGGAAAATGTCGCTATCTGATGAAAAGCAGGCATCAACAACCTTGAAAAGAATTGAAAAGTCCTTTCAATAATATGGGCAGTAGCGTGCAAAGGGGGGGGGGGGCGACGGTGCGATGACCCCGGGCATCCTTTGGGGAAAAGAACTTAATAAATTTGATTGATTTATATTAAAATCGAATAAAGCGTTTATTTCATGTTTCATCTGTGTTTATATATTCAAAATATTTTCCTTTCTCATATTTCTCAGTATATTAGGCCTTATACTCGAGTCTTTAGGGCATACAATCAAGATTTGTCCCGGGCATCACCAGAGCTCTGCACGCCGCTGTGCAACAGCCACCTCACCTCGTGGAGCACCTTCATCAGACGGGCTGCTGACATTCTGATTATGCGGGGAGCTTGACAGTACGGGGTCCAAGTACGCCTGAGGTGTCGACAGTGACCGGCGCGAAGAGGAAGTGGTTAGAAGCAGGGCCGTTGATTGGGTATTTAACACTAAGGTAGCCCTATAATGTACGGCCCCTTGTCCCAAATAAAATAATTCCAACTTACAATTTGGTAAGTCGACAAAGTTTTTTTTTGACAAGTCTTGTTCAGACCACACTAAAAATATTACTAAGGCTGTATTTTCTGCTACACAGTCCACACTAACCAACACCAAACAGGTCAAAACACTATACGACAAGTCTCTAATGCTGCTATGTGGTAAAGATGTTTAGCGATATATTTATTGGTAGCAAGGAGTTTATAAAAATGTATAAAACTGATCCTTTAAGGTCCGGTAATACACTGAGGTACCAAGCATATCAAACTGAGGGTCCCCCGAGGGCCACATGGGTCATGTGTTGTCTCAGGGCAACACACAACTAATTGCGCACATTACAACTAATATCTTTTATTTTATATTACGAAGATAAAACATGCTTGCGCTGTAAAAACCTTTGCGCGGGCCGCAGGTGTGCTTGTAAAGGGCCGCATGTTTGACATGCCTGGTGTACACCTTAGGTGGCGACAAAGTTGGCCTTAATAGTAACAACGATCTTGATTAGATGTTATTGGCTAAATGTTCTGGTTAAGAGATTCTAAAAAAAAATAAATAAATAAAATAAACAAAAGCGATTTAATATCTACAATATGATATTCAGCTATAGTTTACCTCCTCTGTGTTTAGTTGTGCACACAGCGCCTCAGCCTCTCCATCACTCACTAAGCAGGTTGCTCCAAGATATTTCAAAAGGCTAAGACACTAAAAAGTAAAAGGAAAGAGACACATTTTGCACGAAGTCAAACGTAATTTGAACTTAACTATTTAAAAAATACACGATACATTATTTTGTAAAGATTTTTCAAATTATCATAAAACAGTCTCATATAAATGTGAACAGTATATAAAAATAATTGTCTACATTTGGCACAAGGCCAACAATTTGAAGGGGAGGGGAAAGTCGATTAAATCGACCCCAGTGCATTACAGCACAAAACGCTTTATTTTAATCTGATTGAATTTGATTAAAATTGTTTTTTTTCTCAAGAACATAAATTTTGTTATTTATATGACATTCTCAGGTCTTGAATACCCCCCCCCCCCTCCGCTTATTAATTTTCCAGCTTTACAATTACCGATTACCCAACAACCCCTCTAATAAGAATTTAAGCAAATGTCGAACCCCAAACCCCACGCTTATCTCCCCTTTCCCTATTGTTTAGGACCCGAGAGTAATTGCGAATCTCGGGTAAAACATGTTCATACTGCTCTGGTCAATGTGAGATTAAAACGAAATTTCAAAGAAGGGAAAAATAACTACTTTATAAAGTAATTTAGACTGATCTCATTGACTGAAGGATAAGAGGATAAAGATCCCATATCTCCTTGCGGAGTCGTAGAGGCACCGTCATACGGCGTGTCTAGGGCACTTTCAAACCTGGCGGAGCCAACCCTCTCCAGGTCTGAACACAGCCGATTTTTTCTATAGAAAAGTTGACCCCAGAGGGATTTGAACTCAGAGCGCGCAATGAGGTGGAACGAATACCGTAAAACATTCTATCCGACGTCTTAACGACTGCCATTTCGTCGCCTTGGGAAATAACTACTTTATACAGTAATTTAGACCGATCTCATTGACTGAAGACCATGTATTTAAAGGCGGTGGAAGGGTTTTCGTTGAATTAATCAGTCCTAGTGCATATGTTATTATTTACCAATAATATGAAAGATATTTGGCAATTCCCGTACATAATTGACAATAAAGCTCGGCTAAAAGGTTTTTTTCCCCCTTGAAACTGAATGTTTATGGAGAGGGCCTCTGAGTTCTAGGGATGGTAGAATGGCTCAATCTTAGATGAGCTCTTGATTGCCCATCATACTTCAGCATGTATGATCGTTGGTGTGCCTCAATCAACTGCTAAACCACTCAATAGTTGGTCTACAGTTCGTTGATCTCGAGCGATGCAACAACACATACAAACAAGTCGTTGTTCATCAATAGAATATAGTTATGTAGTTTATATGAAATGTAGACATTATTATCGAACATAATTTATTTTACATTCATTGACCTTTTTGATACCAAATCACCCGAAACTGTCCTTGATTTTATGATACAAAACGGTTGGTTTTAAAGTGTTTATATTCATCTAAAACCCTCCCATTTAAATTTTAATAATGAAAAAGTTTATTACTGAATCTATCCAAATTCTTGTTTATTTTGGAAGTATTTGGAAATTATAGACGGTGTCTTTCGCTTCCATCAGAAATATGGTAACAAAAGGGCTAATATTAATTACAATGATTCATCAGTGTTACTAATAAATCACTAGGACTTTACACATCCTAATAAATCAAATATCGTTTAGTTTCATTCTATTCTTTCGTTTCAGTGATGCATTAAACGAAAGACTACCTTACTAACCCAGATACGAGATACAAGGAAACATTGATGTTAACAAAATCCGAAGAAAAATTAGAAAAGGGAAAAAATAAAAAAATAAACCTGAAAAACTAAACTACCTTCTGAGAACTGATGGACTGAGAACGTTCCCTAAGAATTGGGTGGGAACAATCTTTGTTGCATGAAAGCTTTCTGCGTTTGTATATTGTTGAATCCTTTAACTCTGGGACTCTTCCATCAATCACAAAACATGGTTGAATTCCGTTTATCAAAAACTCTATGGTGCGCAAGAAAACATTTCTGGTTATTGAAGAAAAAAGAAATATATATAAATGAGAGAGAGAGAGAGAGATCGTTTGAGAAACAGTATTTTATAAAGCGCATAATATTTACGAAAAAGTACATACTTTAAGGTGGAAAAGTTCTTTTTTTCCTTACGGTACCGTTTCATAGTTCGCAAACCGAAGCAAAATTCGATCTAAGTAATCGGTTATCGATTACCAACTATCGATTTCGGTAAAGCTACGGAAGATGCGAAACTAATTATCTGAGGAATCATATTTGGATAATTCCAGTAGAAGACAAAATACCTTTATATCTGTCGGGATCCGAGAGTTAGCCAAAAGCATAGACAGCATGGTGTGAATGTTTTAACTGTGGTGGTAAATAGGAGTGGACGTCGTATTCACTAGAAAGAACTACGAAGTACTAGTCACAGTAGAAGCAGCTCAATAAATTTAACCTTTCTACTGAGAAACAATCATCATGCATATTATATATGTTATACTTTACATTAGTATATAACTGCTCCAAATTCTTCATTAATAGGATATCGATTCCTAACCAATACATGCTGGGCAATTATTTTATCCTAAAGTCTACCGAGCAGGACATGAACTCAGAACCAAAAATATTTAGTTTCGTTCTTCAATGACTTCCATAATCAAAATTATCAGATGTGAAAAACTTAGAAGTAATTTCTAAATTACATAAAAATTCTTAAAGACTTATGGAAGTAATAAAATTAATAGATTAGCAAAGTTATTACTAAACTAAAAAATTAACCCAACCCAAACTAAAGGTTGTGTGTAGAAGACCAGCAGTCGCCCATGCATACCGGCCTTTCCTCTTCACCAATGTTGTCCAAGGGAAAGCCCGATACAGTTTGTTATCAGTGACGTCACAACTCATTTCTACGGCTGAGTGAACTGGAGCAACGTTAAATAAAGTGTCTTGCCCAAGAACACACGCAAAGCCCGGTCCGAGAATCGAACCCACAATCTCACGATTGTAAGCCCAACGCTCTAACCAGAGAGATAAAGGGGGAGGGGGGAGATAAAGGGGGTTGGGGGAGGCCCGCTGGAAGGCGTGTTGAAGGATTCTAACCCCATGACCCTCCCAGGAATAAGTGGGCGAATATATATATATATATATATATAAAACGAAGGAGGTGTGGTAAGGAACCAGATGGACCATAACGCACCAGAGTACTCAATACTTAGGGTAATAGTCCAGTGGGTAATAGTCCAGAAATACCCGTAGAAACGGCTTGAGCTCTGCCGTCGGGGTCATACATTTTCCTATATATATATATATATATATACACACACACACATATATATTTAAATACCAGTGTACATAAAACATTCAAACAGTAACAGAATGAACACTCAATACATGTGAGCAGAGTGTACGACATTTTCTGTCACCAAAATTGTGTCAGTGACTTTGAAATTTCAGCGAATTAGTTACTTTTGGCTGCACAGAAGCTTCAATTCGCTGAAACTCAAAGTCATTGCTACCCTTTTCTTGCAGAAAATTAATAAACAAACACACACATACAGACGCACACAGGATTCTGATCTAGTAATATTAGTAGTCTACAAAGGAGGGAAAACCCAATTTTTATAATTAGTAATTCTCTAAATAGGCTTAGCGAACACTTGCTTTTTTGAAACAACATAGCTAGGTTTTAAGAAAATGAATAAATCAACTTGTGTGTGTAATATAAGAAAAATTGCAAAACATTCTCCTACCTTAAATAGATATTCTTGTATATAGTACATAATTTACTTTCTACAATCCAAGTATTCAAGTCTATCGCAACTTTACAATCACGTAGTTCTGCTAACGACACCTCCTCATTGACGGGTTGTAGAATTTGCCATAGTGAATGTACTCCCATTACATGAAACGTCTAAAAAAGCAAACAAAACATTACCAGTCTTTACCTTATTCTGCTACTACACGAACATAGGCAGTGTTCAATTAACTAGTTATCCTATATATATATATATATATATATATATATAAAGAATGGTGTGCTCATGCGCAGAGATATTATACTATAAGAGGGTCGACTGAAAAGTTAATAGGCTGACCAAATGAGGTTTATTTTTCAACATAGTTTCTGGAAAGAAACAATGCAGTTATTAATAAGATGAGTTGAAATTAATGCAAGCATGATTTCACAGTTCTAGCATAATTACATCATGGTCAGTCTGTGAACTTTTCAGCCGACCCTCGTAAAATAGCTTATAAAATAGGATGAAGACCCTTAAAAACGGAAAAAGTTGCTATCGGCTACTACGAGAAATCGAAGCCCCTTATCTCAAAGATACCGGTTAGGCGCTTTGAATCATTAATATATATATACAGAGTGTTCGGGGTAAATTTGATAGTCGAATAAAAAATTTTTTCTCCAAATATACCCTTGTATCTGTGAAAAAGTGAACAGCATTGTGAAACATCAAATGAAGAGCTGCAACGGAGACTACAAAGACGTGGCTTGTAGGAAATAACAGAGCAGGCATTCTGATTGCCTTCGTACACCAGAATTTATCCAACAACTGTAGGAGAAAGTGATGGAACGCCCAGGCAAAAGAATTCAAGTTTTAGCATGGGAAATGGGTGTTGCAGCTTCCACGATGAAGTTGGATTTGAATGAGGACCTCCACTACCACTCATGCAAGAGTCGTAAAGGTCAACATTTTACAGAAAAGGCCCGAGAAAACCGCATGACAAAGGCAAAGAAACTCCTGAACAAAGTGAAACATCCTGTTGAACCAGGGACAATCTGGTTCTTCTCGGATGAAAATAATTTTTGTTGGGACAAGGTGCACAACACCCAGAACAACAGATGGCTTGCCTACAATCAATATATGACTTTCCTCGTGTCATGAAGACCAAATTTTCCCAAACTGGAATGATTTTTGGATAAGTCTCCTGTGACGTCATGCCACATCACACCTTTGAACAGGGTCTCAGGCTCAATTTGGCTGGCTATGTGGAGTTGATGATTACCGTGGTTAAGCCTTAGCTGGAGAGGATGGTTTCTAGAAGACCATATGTGTGGTAGAAAGAATCAGCTCCTTGCCACATGTCTGTGAAGACTCAGAAATGGTTGTCAGAATTTTTACGACTTCACCAGCCTCAACGGTTAGCCTCCTAACGTCCGTGATTGCAATTTGGGGCAGGGTTGAGAAGGACCCTAACTGCACTGCCTGTAATACCAAGACCCATCTGATTGACAGAATTAAAGAGGTGTTTGAGACTCTCACTGGGGACACCGTGAACGCCGCATGTGCCAGATTCTGGAGCTGGATCGGGGCAGTAATGGATGCTGAGGGTGGCTTCTTTGAGTGAATTTTCTCTTTTGATTGTTTTAATCTTTATAACACTTTCTATTTTCCCAATACATTTATTTTTGACCAAGATATTCACTTTTCTCCCTAAAAAACAAACCTGTCAAATTTAGCTCGAACACCCTGTACGTTCCAATTGAAATATCTAACACACTCACCCACTCTCTTCTAATATATATATATATATATATATATATATATATATATTAGAAAGTGAGGGTTTTTTTACAAAATGAAAAATAACCGAGGTGTCCTACACGAGTGAAAGTATAAAGAAAAAGAGATGAAATCGAAAATGCAACTGGAGTCTTATTTTAAAAAAAAATATATATATTTATTTGGTTCCTTTACCGGTTTCGCAGTTCTTCTGCTTTTCAAAAGGTGAGTTGAGATGGAGGGTCTGTGGTTTTTCTCACATCTGTGGTTTTTCTCACATATATATATATATATATTAATTTCCCACCACAAAGGGATTTGTGACAGACAGGCTGAAGCACCCCCCCCCTACATGTGTGTATATTTTTATATATACACTCTCACTCGTACACACACTCTCTTAAACCGTTTTCCAAAAATAGAATTTCTTCTTTTACAACCCTACTGTCGCCATTCCCATAGAATTTGTCTCTAGCTTACAATTTCCCCTTCGCCCATTAACACAATTGAGATACACACATATTTACAGAATATTTCCTTTGTCCCTAGAAACAATTTTGTTCTGTGAAGAAACATAACTACCAACACTGCTACTGCTACTACCACCTCTCTCTCTATACACAAGAGTTCATTTTCCAGTCTCCTTCTCAACAAGGAGGATGAAAAAACTTACCTCTTAATTCTAAATCTTTAATTTTTAGTTTTTAATTCTTATCAATTCTTTTTAATTGTAATACTCAACATTTGATAAGATGAATTTTACTAATACATCGAAACCGGTAATACTTTATATACATGATAAAACTCTTTTTTAAAAGAATTGTGCCTCTCATTTTTTCAATAATGTCACTTCAACGAATCAAAAAAAGAAAAACGGACCCTTAAATATATTTTCCGTGCTATTTCCAACTTCACCTTTTCTCTATAATCACCGTTTTGTATAGAACCTTACTTCCCTTTTCAAATATATATAAATATATATATATTAGAAGAGAATGTTAGATGTTTCAATTGGGACGTCGCAGCTACTTTTTTGTTTCTTCTTATATCCTAAATACTGCGGCGAAGATGCGGGCCACTGCTTGCTTAGTTGAACAGAATAAAATTCTAAAATACCAGGAATTATCGACAAAGTATATATTCCAGCATGTGGTGTTCGAGACGTTTTGGGGGAGCTGGGCTGTTGACAACTGCGTTCTTGTCATTGTTGGCGGCTCACCTTACTGACATATCAGGTGATACTTGTGAGAATGCTTGGTTATTTCAGCGCCATATCTTCGCTATCACATGTGGCAATTTCTTTTTATCAACGTCGAGACGCGAACCGGTACCGACTTTTGAATAAAACAGTTTTTGTTTTTTCTATCAGCACTTGGATACTTTGTAGCCTCGATTCTAGGACGCGCTGTGGAATGAATCACATATTTAAAGTGTGAAACTTGTTTTGTGATGTGAGAATGTTATGAACTAGCATTAACATACTTTTTTGGGGTGGTTTATTTAATTAAATATTTTAGAACGACAAATGTATTGGTAAAACAGAGATTGGTAAAAAAAAATATTCATTTAGAGAAACGGTTTCAAGTGGAACAAATATTGATATACACATGCAATTTTTTAAGACTGGAGAATAATATTGAAAAGTAAATAAACTATCGTTTCACCAAATTCCTGACCAGCTTTCGAATGTCGGCTGTCGCTATCGACTTTGTGAAACAAAACCGTTATTTCTTTCCATTTACCTTCCCGGGGGAAATTAGGCTTGTGATCTTCTAAAGCGAATTGTGCAGTCTGCGCTTTTATGTCTATGGCGTTGTATATTGCGGGGCTATTTTGTTTTTCTGTGTTGATGTTCGTTATAAATCGTTTATGAATAATTATGATGTGTATGTTGGATCGTTCAAAGAGCATGATGTGGTTGATCAGTCTGCAGGAAGGGATTATTACAATACCGAAGCATACCTGTACAGCCACCGGAAATAACATCTGTGAAATATACAGCGCCATCTACCTGTTAGCTAGCTACCTCAACGTGAAACAAAAGAATCCTTAAAAGCTACCAGAATAAACGCCTACACACCGGCTAAACATCAAACGATTGTTTCTGTATAAATAGAGTGGTTCCAAACACTTCGCCAGTCGACATTTGGCAGAGTCAACTCGCGTATCGTTGTTCCTCGCCTCTGCCACGCTTTGTCACTCACACACGCCTTGTACCTCGTATCGTCGCTTCATGTGAAAATAAATAGCTGATCGAATTTACATCGCGCCTTTCTTCGTCCTTTCAACTTGTGCTTTCGTCTGTCCATCCTCAACAGTTCTTTTAAGGGCTATATGCGACAACAGAGCTTTTAAGGGCTATCTTCAGATTTGATCAGACTGTATGCGATAAGTCCTTCTAAGGGCTATTCTCGGATCTGATCGGAAGTAGTGACCAGACTGATTAACCACGTCGCTACAATTGGTGACCCGAACGTGAGTCGAACGCGCAACCAGACAGCACCTAAGAAAATACCAACATGGACATGCAACCAATGACAGAGGTCGAGATTTCAGAGCTGCGGGCTATGATCAGAGAGCTGGCTGGTCAAATTAAAGCCCTCTCAAATCAAGTAGAGAACCTGACCTTTCAAACACACCTTCGACGCAGCAACAATCGATCCAGGCCTTTTCACAGTCGAAGATCCAGTAGTCCCAGTCAAAATCGTGTGCCTGGCAACCTCTGCTGGTATCACACAAATTTCGGCGCACAGGCATCTAAGTGCAAAGCCCCGTGCTCTTTCCGGAATGCCACACATGGCCTGGCGACGACGTTCACCCCTGGTACTGAAAAGAAAAGTCGTCTATTTTTTATTAACGACCAGGCGACAGGCATCTGTTACCTCGTGGATACAGGAGCCCAGGTTAGTGTTATTCCTGTTTCACTAATCTCGGGCAAAAAACACCCAACCCCGTCCTTTCTGCAGGCAGTGAACCGATCGTCAATTCCCACTTTCGGGGAAAAATCCCTGACCCTCAATTTAGGCCTGAGGCGGCGTTTTCAATGGGTGTTCGTCGTGGCAGAACTGCCGACCCCTATCCTAGGAGCCGATTTTCTCCCCCACTTCAACCTTCTGGTGGATATGAAGAACCGGAGGCTTATTGACACCACCACAAACCTCACTGTGAGAGGTATATTTACCACGCAATCCACAGTGAGCCCTGTAATTTGCCAGTCAGAGCCTTCGCGGTACAACGGCATTCTCCAGAAATACCCAGACATCACTCGCCCGGTATTTAAGGATGGTCCTATTAAGCATAGTGTCACGCACCACATCGAGACAAAGGGACCACCCACAGCTGCCTGACCAAGGAGACTGCCTCCAGACCGATTGAGAATCGCCAAACAGGAGTTCCAACACATGCTGGACCTCGGAATCATACGCCCTTCCTCCAGCAACTGGTCTGCACCCCTACACCTTGTTCCCCCAAAAAACTAGAATGATTGGCGACCATGTGGGGATTATCGTGCACTTAACAATTCTACAGTGCCCGATAATTACCCTGTACCTCACCTGCACGATTTTTCTGCCTCTCTGCAAGGCGCACGCATCTTTTCCAAGGTAGATTTGGTGTGTGCATATAACCATAGATACCTATGGAGCCTGCAGACATTCCGAAGACCGCAATCACAACACCGTTCGGTTTATTCGAATTCCTGCGAATGCCGTTCGGTCTGCGCAACGCTGCACAAACTTTTCAGCGGTTTATTGACACCGTGTTACGCGATCTAACCTTCGTATACGCGTATATTGACGACGTGCTGGTAGCAAGTACTTCCGTGCATGAACACGAGAAGCACTTAGATCTCCTTTTCCGACGTTTGGCTGAGTACGGTATCATCATCAACCCCAGCAAGTGCCTTCTCGGCGTTCCTTCACTGTCCTTTCTCGGGCACATCATCGATAAAGACGGCATTCGTCCACTTCTCGAGAAAGTAGAAGCTATCCGCAGTTTTCCCGCACCTACATCACTTCGGAAACTGCGTGAATTCCTCGGTCTGGTGAATTTTTATAGGCGGTTCATCCCTCATTGTTCCGACGCAGCCAGACTCCTCACGGACCTTCTTCGTAACCGGACTCGCAAAAACGAAGAGATCACTCTAAACGAGGAAGAATTAACATCTTTTAACTGCCTGAAGGAAATGTTGGCAAACGCTTCCATGCTCGTTTTCCCCAGGTCTGGCGCTCCTCTTTCGCTGCTAGTGGACGCATCAGACACGGGGGTTGGAGGCGTTCTACAACAACATGTCGACGGCGTGTGGCAACCCTTATCCTTCTTTTCTAAGCGGTTGAAACCGGCAGAAACGAAATACAGTACCTTTGGCCGCGAACTCTTGGCAACCTATCTTTCGGTTAAGCATTTTCGGCACATGCTCGAAGGATCAGATTTCGTGATCTACACGGACCATAAACCACTAGTTTATGCGTTCCGTACCAAACCTGATCGACATTCACCGAGAGAACTCCGACACCTGGATTTTGTCTCCCAATATTCAACTGATATTCGGCATTTCAAGGGATCAGACAACGTAGCAGCCGACGCCCTGTCCCGAATCCAGCTGAACGCAATACATGTGCATTCAGGCATCGACCTTCAACAGATCGCAGCTGACCAAGAGACTGACGAAGAGTTTATCAAGCTCCGACATTCGCCATCCCTCAAGTTTCAGCAAGTTCCCATTCCTTCTTCTCCGGGACAAATTTGGTGCGACTTTTCTACCGGTCATGAACGACCGTACGTACCACAGATGCATCGTCGACAAGTTTTTTCTGCTTTACACTGCTTGTCTCACCCGGGAATCCGGGCTACACAGAAACTCATCTCTGCTCGTTTTGTGTGGACTAACATTAACAAGGACGTGCGCGACTGGTCCAGGAGCTGCATTGCCTGCCAGAAAGCCAAAGTCCACAGACACATCAAAACTCCACTTGGCACATTCGCGCAACCTGATGCACGTTTTCATCATGTGCATATCGACATCGTCGGACCGCCACCACCATCACAGAACTACACACACTTGCTCACCTGCATAGATCGATTTTCTCGTTGGCCTGAGGCTCCCATAAATGATACCTCAGCGGAAACAGTCGCTAAAACTTTGGTTTTACACTGGGTATCACGTTATGGCGCCCCAGCGAAGATAACAACGGACAGAGGACGCCAATTTGACTCCCACCTCTTCAGGGAACTGACTCGTCTGTTAGGATGTAAACACATCCACACGACAGCTTATCACCCGCAAGCTAATGGTCTCGTGGAAAGATTCCATCGTCAATTGAAAGCTGCAATAAAAGCATATCCAGACAAGACCCACTGGTTTGAATACCTCCCACTCATCCTTCTGGGCATTCGATCCACCGTTAAAGAGGAATTCGGACACACACCTGCAGAATTAATGTACGGCACCACCCTGGTTCTACCTGGTCAGATGGTTGCTCCCATCTCTCCTCAGCATGTTCCAGACCCAGGATCATACGTACACCGTCTTCGACAATATATGTCTCACCTTGCTCCTGAAAGCACCCGTCAACAGAACACGGCCACACACGTACCTTCAGACATTAAAGATTGGACACAAGTTTTCGTTCGAAACGACACCATCTCAGCGCATCTTCGACCTCCATATTCTGGCCCTTATCGTGTTCTAAAAAAATATCCGAAATATTTTATTCTCGATCTAGATGGTAAACAGAATTCTGTCAGCGTGGACAGATTAAAAAAAGCCATCATGGATACTGTTACAGTCTCTACACCAGAAACTCCAACAGATTGCTGTCCCAGCGAGCCACCTGTTTCATCTCCAGCCACGAGAAGCGGACGACGCGTCCATTGGCCTGCAAAGTTGGCACAATATGTGAATTACCATTAACCTCAAGTGAGTTTCTTAATCAGTCTTCGTGCAAAACATTTCCATTTTTCTTGTGTTTACTATTTCCAGTTTCAAATACAATGAACTTTCTGCTTGAACAATTGCAATTTTTAGTGACCATGTGCTCATGTCACGAAGAACATTATTTATTATGAACATTATTTATTACAAACACTATTTAAAACAAACATTGTATATCATTGTGTATAACATTTTTTTTTCTTCTCTCTTGTTTTTCAAATTTTTTTACTTTTCTTGTTCTGTAACATTGATTGTGTAATTGCCATAATTTTTATATACATACAAGGCGTGTACATATTCTGTTTTTCATGCATACTATACAACCACGTTTGTTTCACCTTTTGGTTCATACACTGAGCAATAGATATTTGTGTCCCTCTAACTCTTACACTTCAAAATGTTTTCTCTTTGATCACGCATTTCACAAATCGCATCCTCAAAACACTGGCCTTCTTTTTTCACGTACATATTCACTCAATAGCTCGAGAATGCCTCGCTATTTTTTTTACCACATGCATTCGCTCAAGTCATATGCTGTGGAGCAAACTTACTTTTAGGCAGCATGCTTACGGCCATTCAGTTCACACATTACGGTTATCTTCACTGCCCAGTTAGACTTTTTGTCACGCAATTCACAGGCAGCTCAACCGAAATTGCAACAGGCTCATTCATCATGCCTGCATAAACCTGGTCAAAGTCATTTTATAGTTTATTTCTTTTTTCTCTTCCTGTCACACACATCTTGCCATATCATCTCTACATCGACTCTGTCCTGTACTCGATGATCACAACATTTCACAACGTGCTGGACACTCCTGGAGCTATTGTCATGACAAATGCACCACTGGCCCGTTACTATACGATATTTCGCTCTTTTGTTGTACAAAAGATCTGGCAGGGGAATAATGTACAGCCACCGGAAATAACATCTGTGAAATATACAGCGCCATCTACCTGTTAGCTAGCTACTTCAACGTGAAACAAAAGAACCCTTAGAACCTACCAGAATAAACGCCTACACATCAAACAATTTTTTCTGTATAAATAGAGTGGTTCCAAACACTTCGTCAGTCGACATTTGGCAGAGTCAGCTAGCGCATCGTTGTTTCTCGCCTCTGCCACGCTTTGTACATCGTATCGTCGCTTCATGTGAAAATAAATAGCTGATCGAATTTACATCGTACCTTGCTTCGTCCTTTCAACTTGTGCTTTCGTCTGTCCATCCTCAACAGTTCTTTTAAGGGCTATATGCGACAACAGTCCTTTTAAGGGCTATCTTCATATCTGATCAGACTGTATGCGATAAGTCCTTCTAAGGACTATTCTCGGATCTGATCGGAAGTAGTGACCAGACTGACTAACCACGTCGCTACATACCTTTTGTTTTATGTTATTAATTTCCTAAGTTACGTTCTGAGTTCAAATCCCGCCGAGGTTAGCTTTACCTTTTATCCTTACGAGGTCGATAAAATAAAGTGCCAGTTGTGCACTGGGGTCGATTTAATCTACTTTCCCCTCCCCATCAAATTGCCGGCCTTTTGCCTAAAGTAGAAACAATTATTAATTTCCTAAGTAGTTTTCAGTATATCCTTCGCATCAGTAATACTACTGTAGCGGTTGTCTCCCTTGTTTTGATTAGGATCTAGACGGGAAGTGGAACCCTTTCTGCAACTTCCGGTCAGAGCCCTATAAAACTAACAACTTTAAGCTTCCTTTCTCTCATTGCCCTTCCGGCGTCCTGGCTAAGGCCAGGCGTCCTCTGCCAGCCGCGTTTGCCTGGCAATCAAAACGGTAACTACTAACTTTGTTTCATTCTAACATCTATTCCTATTGACATGTCAACTATACTATCTACCATTGTTAATTAAATATTATACACCAAACCCTGTATTCCTTGTTACATTCATACACCTCAGTAACCTCGCTATATTGGTAACCCTGACGTGATACGAACACGCAGCCGTTCATCGCTATAAGTGGTCACCCCCCCCCAAAAAAAAAGAAAAAAATAGCACATCTGGTTTTGTGAGTAACATTACGAATACACAGCAAATTTAGCGACAAACTATGAAAATACTCAAGGACACGCACATGTGGAATTCGCACAGACAGACTTTTTCTCTCACGCATCAATTAACTGTCGCATTTCACCAATATATATATATGTTTCTCGTTTCTTACAACGAACACTTTCAAAAAAAAAAAAAAAAAAAAACATTTCACGATATATATATGTTTCTCGTTTCTTACAACGAACTCTTTCAAAACACAAAAAAAAAAAAGAAATTTGATATTCTTTAAAAAAAACATTTCAACAGGAACATTTATTTTCGATGAACCATTGCCTTTTTGTTCATCGTTTTCTTCATCGTTCAAGTTTTTTTTTTTTTCCCAAAGTTCACACCAATAATCATGCTGAGTGAAGCCTTTCTTTTTCATCATTGTCACTTTCAAAATTGCACTATCATTTTCTCGCGCGTTAGAAATATTATTTTTTTCAACCTTGTATTGGCACGTGTAGGCAGCACAAATTCTCGATTCACAGAGATGTCTCTACACACAGACAGCCGCATGCCAGAGATAACATTTCTCACCAGGGATTCTTCAGCCTTAAGCTATATTCTTCTATTTGCCGGTTTATAAATTTACAATGTAAATTTACCGTTGATAACCGCGCATTTATTAAGAATGCTTATTTCTCTGGTCGCTGGCCTCTTGACCCTTCCAGGTCAACGCATTCTCAACATCGACCATCAACTTCGGCTGCTATTTCTAGCACTTTGCGCAACTCATTTTTTCTAAAAAAATTTTTGTTTTACTGTGAATTTAAACACCGAATACGCTCACTCAGCGAGACAACAGCAGCAGCAGCAATACATCAACACAGCTTCACCAACAACCAGCAGAACGCCAGAGAATTTATTTTTGCAGCACTCTCCCTGTGAGAAAATCCATTCGGAGGTTGGAAATTTCACGATATACCACAGAACAGAGACCACCTGCATTCATTCTCTGGAACACACTTTCTTTCCTGCTGTCATGTGATTGCACACCTGTGAACTATATTTTGTACATTTTGAACTTTGAGCTCTTCTATTACTTTTACTTTATTACATTGTATCTTTGGGTGATGGATAGATGGATGTCCAGTCGTTCTCTGGCCAAGAGCGGTTGGCTACCTTGATATCTATCATTGATTTTTCCAAACATTCTTTTGTCGTAATTTTCATGCCTGTTACAACATTCTCGCCAACTTGCTACATATTTTCATTTCGATTTTTATACACTAAAATTCTGGCGGGAGGTTATGTAGCGGTTGTCTCCCTTGTTTTGATTAAGATCTAGACGGGAAGTGGAACCCTTTCTGCAACTTCCGGTCAGAGCCCTATAAAACTAACAACTTTAAGCTTCCTTTCTCTCATTGCCCTTCCGGCGTCCTGGCTAAGGCCAGGCGTCCTCTGCCAGCCGCGTTTGCCTGGCAATCAAAACGGTAACTACTAACTTTGTTTCATTCTAACATCTATTCCTATTGACATGTCAACTATACTATCTACCATTGTTAATTAAATATTATACACCAAACCCTGTATTCCTTGTTACATTCATACACCTCAGTAACCTCGCTATACTACTAATTTTTTTTTTTTATAGAGTAAATACTAATATTGTTAAGGTTTGTTCCCTTCCAGACCCTCTCAAGGGTCTCGTGATACTTATCCTTTGTGCTTGCATGCCACGCCCCCCAGGATAGGTCGCAGGCCATTCGTCAGTTTTTACAGCGTTGGATGGAAACTGCAATATATTTTTCGAACAAGCTGCTCTACCTCAGGCCTGAACGCGTCACTTGTTATCTCGCAGGAATTTCGATGCGATATGACTGCCTTTGTTGTGTCTAGCCGTATTACAGTGTTTTTGGTGGTCTCATTCGCACCAGTCATCAATTTTTCACAGACCCGCGAAGACTAGGCTTTTTTTAGAGGTAACCTTTACTCGCCTTGCCGTAGCTACATCACTGGGCTGTGAGAGTTTTTCCTGGGAGCAAACAGTGTCACCCATAGCTCCATTTCCTCAAATAGTTTACCACTGTTGGGCTGCTTATTCGCCTGGCAGGAGCCCGCATATATCGCATTTAACTATATCTGGTGGTCGTATTGCTATCCGCCACCTATGATCCGTTCTGTAGCAGAACAACTCTCGCGGCTTCGTAATAAGAAGTCCTCCTATACTTTTGCTATCATAAACGCGTCTGGGGTTCTCTTCTCTTCAGAGAAATGCACCCTCGCAAGATTAAGAGAATACTTTGCTGATCTCCTAAACCCAGCTACAACAGCGTCAGCTGATATACACGAGGTGCACCTGGGAGTGATAACTAACCTCTCGGAGGCTGAAGTCACAAGCGCAATTAAAAAGCTGAAATATGACAAGGCCACTGATGAGAATGACAACACGAGATGTTAAACGTCTTAAATAGAGCCGGTATTCTCTGGCTGACTCGTATGTACCAGGTGGCCTGGATCTCTGGAAAGGCACCTAAACAATGACAATCGGAAGTGATAATCCTAATTTTCAAAAAGGGAGACAAGATAGTGTTTAAATTACAGAGGTATCTCCTTAAGCCTCTCCGGTAAAGTCTATGCTAAGTGTCTGGCAAAGAGATGTAGGGAGATTGTCAAGTCCAAGCTAGCTGGTGAACAGTGCCGTTTTTGCCCCGGACGCAGCACAGCCGACCAAATATTCACACTGCGGCGGGTCTTCGAGAAACTGTGAGTGTATTGCCAAGAAGTATATTCTTGTTTTGTGGACCTCGAAAAGGCATATGACCGCGTTCCTCGGGACCTGCTGTGGAAGATTGTTCAGGAGTATGGGATCGACGGTAAGCTTCTTGCTGCCCCAATATCTCTATATGAATGCCCGAGCATTTGTGTTCGGATAAATGGTGCTATGTCAAGACCATTCAATGTGAGTGTCGGATTCTGCCATGTATTGTTACATCGCCTGTTCATTATCTTCGTAGACAGGATTGACATGCGCAGCCGGGTTTGAAGTGATATCGAGACTGGCGGGTGTAAGATCAATCAGTTGGAATTTGCAGACGACAGGATGTTACTTAACTCGTTAGGTGATCTCCGACATATATTTGATAGGTTAGCTGTCGAGTACTGTACGGCAGGAATGGAAATCAGTGCTGCGAAAACTGAGACACTCGTCCTCTCAAGGAAGTCTGTGCAGTTCAGTCTACACGTAAATGGAGTTCCATTGAAACAAGAGAAGTTCAGCTATCTCGGGGCTGTGTTCACGGGTGATGGAAGGTAGGAGGCTGAATTAAGTGCAAGAATTGCCAGAGCTGGTGCAGTAATGCGCCAGCTTCAGCATTCGCTAATCAGAAGAAAGGAGATAGGTGTAAAAGCCAAACTTGCTATCTTCAATTCGGTGTTTGTGCCAATCCTTACCTATGATCATGAATTTTGGGTAATGACCGAAAGAATACGATCGCGAACACAAGCGGACGAAATGGGATTCTTCCGAGGGGTCTTTGTAGTAACGTTATTCGATAGAATGCATAGCACGGAGATCATAGTCGCTACTTCTCCGAATTGATAGATCACAGCTCCGATATTACGAACATGTGATTAGAATGTCTCAGGAAAGATTTTACAGGCAAAACCAACCGGCAGGAGACCCAGTGCAAGATGGTTGGATACACCCCACAAATTGTGTTTATTGGAAAATGCCCATTGACGATTCTTATGCCGATTCCGGGTTGACGATGTAACCAATTGTTGTAATTTGCACTTATTTACGTAATTATTATTAACAGTTGGGCGTTTAGCGAAACTGACGCTGGTTTCTGTATACAGTGTACCCTCGGCATTCGCGGTCCTGGCAAGCGGATCCGGTTATTCACGGAATTTTCCTTAGAACCTAACTAATAATTGTTCGTGGAAACCATCGCATATTCACGGAATCATAAATCTTTCGCGATTTTTTAATGGCAATATATATTTTTTCACGCTTTTTAACGCTAAATTATTAATAACAATAAACCGTATTTGTCGGCCTATATTTTGCGTTATGTTTTGACGTTTATAGGCATTTTTTATGGACCACGTCCAATATTCGCGGGTCCTCTAGTAACCCCCGCGAATACCGGGGGACAACTGTATATCAATATTTTTTTTTATATTTCTATTAACTAATTCCATTATCGATTGTTTGATATGGTTGTATCAATCATGTTGGCAACCATAATTTATAAGATATATCAATAATTTTGATATCTTTATTAGATTTGATGTTAGTCATATTAATTTTTGTTGATAACCCTAATTGATTTGTTCAATATTGCCACTACAGCACTGAGTAAGATGGTGTGAGGCACAATATTACAATACTATGGATGCGCAGAGCACTCGTAATAATGTAGCTTTGTAAATTTATTAATATATTTACTCCTAGTAGTAATTCTAGTGGAATATTTAAATTGAAGACACGAATGAATTACTACCCTTAATTCCCGCCTCATTTTAGACAACACAAAAGTACAGTTAATTATTTTCAATGTTGTTGAAGAAACACGAAAGCAGAGCTGGTGAATTCCTGAAAAGATGTCTTTTTTTCCCTGTGTTGTTTACGAGACGAAGTCCACTGACGATTCTTGTACCGGTTCCGGGACTGCTGGAATATACACTCATTTACGTATTCGGCTTTTGCCAAAATTGGCACTGGTGTGGGTATAACATTTTTTGATATTTTTATTAACTGATTCGATTATCAATTGTTTGATATTAGCTTTACATATATATATATATATAGTGTACGCGAAATTTTCTTTAGAACCTAATAATTGTTCGTGGAAACCACCGCATATTTACGGAATCGTAAATATCTTCCGCGATTTTCTAATGGCTTTTTAGCGCTACATTATTAATATACCGTATCTGCCGGTCTATAGGACGCCCCTTCGCATCAGACGCTCCCTCTTTTTAAAAATTATATTTTGAAGTTTATAGACATTTTTATGGACCACATCCAATATTCGCTCACACACATGGAGCTATATATGAAAATGTGACATATATATATATATATACATACACACACACACACATGGGAAAGATATGAAGAAGATAATGGTAAGAAACTCTCTGGAGAGCTGAACAGCAGACGGTCTTCAGAGAAGAAACCCTCCAACCCATAACTGCTTGCACATTAAGGGAGCGGGGGTAGCACCCAAGTCATGACTCCTGGGGGCAGTTCTGCTGACATTTAGAGACTTGTGTATTTAAACCGTATGGAGATTTTGTTGACACGATCTAGCAGGAACTTCTCTCTGTTGCCTCTGCTTTCAAACTTATACCGAGAAGCTTTCTTGCGTTTGGAAAAATATGTTGGTAGTCATGGTAACGGTGAGATGTCAAGTGTCACCGTCACCACCAACTACAAACAGAACTTGCTCAGCGTCACTTCCCTTAGCATATATTAAAATACTAACACGGAAAAGCGGACGTAAAATGATGATGATGATGATGCCCTCAAACTAGCTAAATATGAAATAGATATGACATATATACACACACAGGGAAGATATATAAAGAATGTTTGAAGAAATGTATTGCAGTGATAGAGGTGAGTGGATTTTGATATTAAAGTAGGCGTGTGTTGTTGCTTTATGTTGATTGAACGAGTGTCACTCACTTGTTTTAGTTGTACCTCTTTTCATGCAGGAGAAAGAGAGGACATTCAATACTGAAGCAAACGTGTGTTAGTTGCTGTATCGTTGGTTACTATTTTCAATGCTTAGTTCCATCTTTGTCTTTCAGCACTATTTAATATCATGTGTGTTGACTTTCCCTCAAATTATTACTTCTTCATTCTCTCTATTTTCCATCACATTTTGTTGTAGTGAAGACTATAACTCACGACAACCACAGATTGACAAACAAACATATAAACAAATGAATATAGTCCCAAGTGTGAGTAACTCATATATTAAGTTTGAACATGATTGGTCCACTGGTTTTTAAGTGCATAGGAAACAAATAAATATATATAGATAACTAGAGAAAAAAATTCCTGACCTGGAATCAAAATATCTTAAAGTCAACTTGGGTAAGTAGAAAGGAAAACAAGGCCCAGATCCCCTCAGGGGTCCTGCTCAGTATGTAGAAATTCCTCCTTTGTCTCAAATGCAAACTATGGGTACACAATGAGATGTAGCAGGATCTCAAGCAGGCTAGCAAAGAACATGTTTTACACATGTGCAGTAAGTAGCAATTGTTCACTGGAAACAAGCTCTATCAAATTCTTATAGGGTTCTGTAGAAGCAGTTGACAGCTTCTGTTACCTGGGTGACCAAATTAGCTGTGGAGCTGGGTGTTCCAAAAGTACAGTAGCCAGAGTGAGAATGGGATGTAGAAAGTTCAAGGAGCTACTATCGCCGCTAGCTACAAAAGAATTTTCTCTCAAAATAAAGGGTAGATTGTACAATGCATGTTTTTGAACAGCAATCTTGCACAGTAGTGAGACATGGGCACTGTGCGCAGAGGACCTACGAAGATTAGAAAGAAATGAACCTTGCATGCTCTGATGGATGACTAATACATGAACGGCAAAACATAAATGAACTAAGAAGGTTCAGATGCAGTGTGCAGGAGATGAGTATGGGGGATAAGAGCTGTATAAAAAGGTGCAGAGCACTTGAAGTTGTAACTATGGAAGAGGAAGCGGTAAAAGCTGACCTTGCACAATTAGACCTCTGAAAGTTGATGACACAGGATTGAGATCTCTGGCATTATACAGTACTGTAGACAACCCACCTTCACATGTGCATGGGATGAAACAAACATCTAGTTTGCACTACTTCCCACTCTTCACCAACTAAGTACCCTACCTTAAATCTACCTCTCCTACATCCATCTTGCATACAAGCACCACACCCTTCCTCAATTACAGACATGGTTAGGTCTAGGGGAAAGAATTGCTGAACAGATTTTATGGGCAAAACCAACTGACAGGAGACCCAGAGGTAGACCATAAGCAAGATGGTTGGATAACATTCATGAGCTCTGCTGGTTTTGCTTGGTTATGGTTGCTTCTGACATGACCTGCTGGAAGCCATGCTAGAGGATTCTGCCCCCACAAATCTCCTAGGAATAAGTGGGCAAAGAAGACCTTTAGCTGAATTGCTAAACTACAGGGTATAAACAAAAACAATGCATACATACATGCACACACGAGTCCTTCTCAGTACAGCATGTCACCACATGCTGTGTTCCTTCATCATCTCCTCTGCCAGTCTTAGTGATTTGAAGTCCACTCTCACAACCTCTGCTTTGGTCTTTCTTGGTCATCCTCTATTGTGGCTTCCTTCCACTGAGATTTCCTGGCATTTCTTCACACACACACACACACATATATATATATATATATACACACAATGGGCTTCTACACACTTTTTGTTTACCAAATTTCACACAAGGAATTAGTCAATCTGAGGCTAAAGTATAAGATGTTCAAAGGTACCACACAGTGGGAGTGAACCTAAAGCCACATGGTTGTGCAACAAACTCCTTAACCACACAGCCATGTCTACAGTGTACACAAAATAAAATAAAAAGAATGAAATAATTTAATAATTCATTGACTTTTTATAAAATAAGATAAATCAGGTTAGTTTTAAATTTGTTAATTATTTCTATAGTTTGATTCCATAAAGTTTCTGTGTATTCTCTAGGCAAGATTTCAAGACTTCTTTCACATTTATGTTCTTCAGATCTGCAACAGTTTCTGCAACACTGAAAGCCATCCCAGGATGTGAAGTAACAATTGCATTATGTGGAACCTACAAAGAAAATGAATGGATTATTCAGTCGTTTTGATATAAACTCGACCAATACCTGGCTCTGGTTCTATAAAACAAAAATATCCATTTAAACCTTTAGCATTTACATTATTTTATATATACTATTATATTTTCATGGTAAAGGCTTTATCTCATAATTATCTCACATAATATCGATTCTATGAGATTTTGATATTATTTATTTTGTTTAAACAGAAAGAGGTGAGAGAATTATGGCTGGATATGGTTGGTTTAAATGCTAAAGGGTTAAACCCTTTTGTTACTTTATTTCTAAAGAAAGAAACTGCTTACATTTTCAGATAGATTGAAAAATAATCAAGAATATGGAAGGATTTAGTTATATAATTAACTTTTTCATTATTAAGTTAGTGTTTTGAGCATAGCTAACATTGTTTTTTTAAAGTTTATGAGTTTTAAATAAATATAAACAGTTTTGTATTCTAGAACCAGGGGTAGTTCCTGGTGGTTTGGTATCAAAAGGTTTCCTATTTAAATTAAAATATTCCAACATAATTTCATATAAGAATAATATGCAAAGTTACTATCATAGTTATGAAGTAGTTAACAATATTAGGAAATCCCTTTAAATTTGTCATTAATTAATTGAAATAGAGTGTATTTCATTAAAAATATAGATACAAAAGGCTTAAAACTGAAGCAGCAAAATATGAAGGATGTAAAGCAATGTTGACTTTGGAACAATTTCATCTCAGAAGGCAAGGATGATGGAATAAATACCACAACGATGCTTTTGCCAAATCTAAATATTTTGGCATATGAAATGCCCTTTTGAAAAGCAAGTAAAAATAATATAATGTCAATATGGTACATATTATTTTGTGACTTTGAAAAGGGCATGTTTTGACTTCAGGGTTTAATAATTTGCATTATAATAACTGTATAGTCTATTTATCCATCTGTCACACAAACAATACTAGAATTCCTGGAACACAAATGTACAATAAAAAATGTTGTTGGAGTGTATTCACTGTCAATGATTTATCTCTTCTCGCTCTATAGCTCTGTATACACACACACACATACATACATTCTTTTTTTTTTTTTTTTTTAACCCTATCGCATTTACATTACTCTATATTTACTATTATATTTTCACGGTAAAGGCTTTACCTCACATAATATCAAATCTATGAGATTTTGATATTTGTTTTGAGAACAATAACTTAATATCAGTATAAGCAGCTGGTAACAGCCGGTTTGAACATGAAGAGGTGAGAGAATTCTGGCCAGATAGAACCACTTTAAATGCTAAAGGGTTAAACTGGTTTCAGTCATTAGATTGCAGCCATGCTGGAGCACTTCCTTCATTAAGTCAATCATATCAATCCTAATATTTATTTTTTTCAAGTCTGGTACTTATTTTATGGATCTCTTTTGTAGAACTGCTAATATACGACACACACACACAAACAACAAATTCCTTAACCACGTAGTCATGTATATACACACACACACACACACATATATAGGTGCAAGCATGGTTTTATATATATATATATCTCCAGTGGTCACTAGTATGCACTAGTCTGCCTTCTCCTATACACCTTCCATGTTTTAACATTCCACCTCCACCAGTTAAGTACCCCACATTAGATCTGCTTCTCCAATCCCCACCCCACATCCATATCTGATACATCTCTCTTGTCCAACTTATGCATATAAACATGGAAAGCTGGATATTCCCCCTACCAACAATGTTGCTGAAATGGCTAAAAACTCCCAGTCCACCCTATAAGGTGGCCATATGTTGGTGACACAAAAGCTCTGAGTCCACCATGTAAGGTGCTCATGCTAGTGACACGACAAAAAGCATCCAGACCACCCTCTGATGTGGTTGTGTTGGTGATGCGACAAAAAACACTCTGTCCACCTTGTAAATTGGACGTGTGGTTACACGACAAAAAACAAAAAATGCTCAGTCCAACATGTCTGTTGTTCATTTTGGTGCCATGATAAAAAACACGCAGTTCATGCTAATGTGGTTGGCATTAGGAAGTACATCCAGCTGTAGAAACCAAGCTAAAATACAGATCTGTATGAGCAAGACATGGTCACCTGACCTGACTTGTTTCATAACATGACAACTCATTTAACCCATTCAAACATGAAATTTAACAGTGATGATGATAATGATTATAATAACCACACTGTTATGGCTTTTTGTCCTTTCACCATCATTAATATCATTTTATTATTATGTACTTTATTATGTATTTATTATTATTATGAAAGGCGGGGGATTGGCAGTATCGGTAGGGTCGGACGCCATGCTTTCCAGCATAGTTACGTCCCTTTACGATCTGAGTTCAAATCCCGTCGAGGTTAACTTTGCAATTAATCCTTATGGGGTCGATAAAATAAAGTACCAGTAATGCACTGGGTAATTGCTGGCCTTGTGCCAAAAGTAGAAACAATTATTAAGAGGCGGCGGATTGGCAGTATCAGTAGAAGGTCGAACGCCATGCCTTGCAGCATAGAGTTACGCCCCTTTACGGTCTGAGTTCAAATCATGCCGAGGCTAACTTTGCCTTTATTCCTTACGGGGTCGATAAATGAAGTACCAGTAATGCACTGGGATAACTGCTGGCCTTGTGCCAAAAATAGAAACAATTATTAAGAGGAATCAAATGGAGTGTATAACACAGAAGACAGTGCTGGTATGGCCATGTGATGTGTATGGATGCTGATCATTGCCAGGAAACTGCTATAGAGAAAGACCAAGAAAAACTTGGGCAGAAGTGTTAAGAGCGAATCTGAAAACCCTAAATCCTAAAGAAGCGTAATAAGTGAAAAGACCCATTCAACTGTGAGTGTGTATTTTTGTAAGTGTGTCTGTGTTTGCATGTTTATATTTATATACTCAAACAAGTAAATGTATGCACATACACACATACGCGTCAGCGTGTGGAAAAAAATTCTAGTTTTCAAATTTATTTGAAAATCATAGGCAGTGTGACTTTCATTAGAAAAATGGATGTAAAAACGATGATGATAACAATGAATATCATTTTTACTTACCATTGACGGAATAAAATAAGGAGCGTCAGTTTCCAACAGAAGACGGTCGAGTGGTATCTTGTGAGCCGTGTCATGGAGTGCTGTGGAACTTTTATATGTGACCTTTGGAGTTAATCCTATATAAAGGCTTGGAAAGGCATTCAACCATTTCTGTGCAGAACTATAGGCATTTGTGTAGCAATGCAAATGAATGGGCCAATTCTGAGGACATTCCTTGAAAAGGGAAAGTAAACAATTTTTTATAGAATTAAATGCATTTTATGAGCACATATACATACATATGTACACACACACAGACAAACATGAATATTTGTACATAAACACATACATATATATATATATATATATAGGTATACGAGATATCGTTTTCAGTTTACCTAGTTCAGACAGCAACAACAAGGTGATGAAACATATGTAAATGCTAGAAATAAACCCTACTGTATTATCTGTGTTAATCCTCTTTTTAGCATCCAGCACTCACTGTAAATGAGGTTGGTGTTAGGAAGGGCATCCAGATGTAGAAATCAAGCCAGAATCAGTTCCCGTATGAGCAAGACAAGGTCAGCCGACCAGACACTGCCCACAACAGGACAACCCATCTAACCCATGCTAGCGTGGAAGAACAGACGTAAAACGGTGATGATGATGACATACATGTCTACATACACCCAGTACACTCTGTAAAGTGGCTAACATCAGGAAGGGCATTGAGCTATAGAAACAATGCCAAAATATGAGCAAGACATGGTTATCCGATCAGTTTTGTGTCTAACTAATTTGTCTAATCCATGCTAGCATGGAAAACATAAAAATGATGATGATGATACATAAGCACATATATCCATACATAAACATATAGTTATGTACATATATATTTATACATGCATACATACACATATTCACAGTACATATGTTGTTGAGAGAGCTGTAACCTGTCAAATCAACAAAATATCAGCCCTATATACAGCCATAGCCACATGTCTATGTATACTACACTCTCTGTAGATTCAGCAGAGATATCAGTTTCATTATCATCATTACCATCATCATTCTACATTTGCCTTCCATGCTGGTATGGGTTGTCATGGTCCGAGACAGGTCAGAGAGACCTCATCTTGCCCATACATTCCATGTTTGCTATGGTTTCTATGGTTGGATACCCTTAAAGGGTGTACTGGGTGTGTTTTATTCTGACAAGTTTTACTATTTTATAGTGAGTACTGAGTGCATTTTTAGAGAGCTTGTATGTTTGTCCAGTCTCAAGAGTCCTCTCTACCTTACATTGTCTATATCACTTCATTGGTGACATATTAAAACAAATTTTCTAAATTAATGATCAGAAGTAGGGCAGTAGCCATAACTTTCACAACTACTCTTACTCATCTATGTGTTGTGTTTAGATATGATTCTGAATATATTTATGTGTGAATATGCATGAATTTGGTTCTAGTCCAAATATGAGCCTTTTGATTCCAAACTTCCTCTGGTTCTACAATACAAAACCATATTTTAAAGTGTTTATATTATATCTATATATACATTTCTGCGATTCTGTCACAACACGTTAAGAGAGAGTAGTTGTTTTGACTACCTCATACTACTCCTCTCTGTTTACGTCTGCTGCCTGCATGTGTGTGTAAAAGGAAGGAAGGGGGTGGTGAAACGCTATGTGTATGTGTTTGCACGTTTATATTTAAATACTCATACATAGAATGTTGTGTATGTAATAATTATTGTGTATATGTGAATGTATGTGTGTGTTTGTGTGAATGTATGTCTGTGAGTGTGTATTTTTGTAAGTGTGTGTGTGTTTGTATGTTTATATTTATATACTCATACATAGATTTTACATGTGGCCGGTGCTCTGGTGCAATAACTAGCAGCAAGTACCCACAAAATACTAGCTCTTTCAATTGCGCAGAGGGTTCTATAGAAATAGTGGACAGCTTCCGTTACCTGGGTGACAAAATCAGCAGTGGGGGAGGGTGCTCTGAAAGTACAGTAACTAGAGTCAGAACTGGATGGAAAAAGTTCAGAGGGCTTATACCACTATTAGCCGCTAAAGGGTTCTCCCTAAAAATGAAATGCAGGCTGTATGATGCCTGCATACGAACAGCAATGTTGCATGGCAGTGAGACCTGGGCATTCTGTGCAGAGGATATACGCAGACTAGAGAGGAACGAAGCTTGCATGCTCCGCTGGATGTGTAATAGTAATATACGCGAACGGCAAAGCAGATGTTGTTTATTCGAGAGAAGGCTACGTTGGTATGGTCACGTGATGCGCATGAAAGACGACAGCTGTATAAAAAAGTGCAGGGCAATAAAGATAGACGGTAGCCACGGAGTAGGCAGACCCAGAAAAACCTGGGACGACCTGATAAACTCCGACCTCACACACTTACACCTCTCCAAGACAATGTCACTGGACCGAGATCTTTGGCGGCACTCAGTAATAGAGAAGACCCGCCTTACCTAAATACAAAGTAAAACCTACTACAGTCAGTAGGCATCTCTAACAAAATACACCCCCGTCCCACCACCTCCACCCCATCCACACCGCCCCTTTCAATGTAAAGTTATGTTGGTGCCACAACATCCAGGCCGAAACAAATGAGATCGTGTAGGTGTCACGACAAAAAAAACACACAGTCCACGCTGTAATGTGGCCGTGTAGGCAACACGGTAAAAACCTCCCAGCCCCACACTGTAAATGTGGTTGGTGTTAGGAAGGGCATCCAGCTGTAGAAAACCCGCCAGACAGTCCTATGCGAGCAAGACAACCACTCTTGCCTCAAGTGGGAAAACTCCCGTCCAAACCCATGCAAGCGTGGAACATGGACGTTAAACGATGATGATGATGATGATAAATGCATGCACATACGCATGAGCATATGGAAAAATTCTAGTTTTCAAAATTATTTGAAAATCATAGGCAGTGACTTTCATTAGAAATAAGTAACAAAAGGCTTTGAAGGAGCTGGTGGTGGGTATTAACCTGGGTGATGTGTTAGGTCAACTATACCAATAACAGTTGTATTATTGCAGCCAGAGAACAACCTAAATAGAAGGATTGAAAACTAAACATTATTTGATATAAAGTCGTCACCATCATCATTTGCATGGGTTAGATGGGCCATTATACTATGTGACAAGTCAGGTCAGGAGATCGCGTCTTGCTCATACGGATCTGTATTTTGGTTTGTTTCCTACGGCTGGATGCCCTTCCAACTGCAAGTGTGGACTGGGTGCTTTTTTATTGTGGCACTAAAACAACCATCTAACGGTAAACTGGGTGGTTTTTGTTGTGTCACCAGCACAACCACTTTACAGGGTGGACTGGATGGTTTTTGTCATGTCACCAAAGGATTTGATATAGAGGGAATTGTAATCTAATATGGGTGGTTTTGAACAGAGCATTGGATTTGTAAATGGATATGGAAGGAAGTAAACAAAGGAGAAGGCTAAGAAAAACATAGCTAAAGGTAATGAAAGAGGACATGACAGTTGGTGAAGGGTGATGCAGACATTAGGGAAAAATAGAGAAGTTTGTTATAGGCTTGCAGGTTTACCCATCGCTAGGGAAAATAACCTTAAAGCACTCATTGCGTGTTGTTGATCAAATGAACTACCTACTCATTTAATTAACATGTAAATGACAGTATTCCACATACATTAAGATAATTCTCAGGTAGAATCAGTGTGACAGACTGGATTTTTGAATTCAGGTATAAATCATGTCAGGCTTCTACACTATTTTCATCTATCCTATTTCACTCACTAAGCGTCAGTTGACATAAGACTATTGTGAGATACATGCACAAGCTGCATTACAATGGAATCAACCTGAAACCTTATGATAGTGAAGCAAATCACTTGACTCTGTAATGAAAGTCACTGCTTATGGTTTTCAAATAATTTTGAAAATAATCCAAAATTTGGAGAGACAGTGTAACTAACTTTCTTATTATAAAGCTGTTTGTAACAATGAAATTGTGATGGAAGGTTATTTTTATATAAATATATACAATTTAAAATAAACTTTGTATTGTAGAATCACAGGCAGATTCAGATGGTTTGGTTTCAAAAAGGTTAACCACCTAATCATGCTCCATCCATATGTGAGGATGAAGGCCACCTATAGTTATTTTGATAAGAAAACCATTGTCATCATCATATTAAACTATGTGTTTCCATATAAACATGGATCTGACAGATCCACAATGCAACATCTGCCAGATGATTTGATTTGAAGATTTTATTGAAAACTTACTTCCAGAAAAATACGAAGACAATCGTCTTCAGCCTCTCTACAATGTATAATAATGGGTTTAATCATCTCAACTGCCAATCTGATTTGATCCCGTAATGCCCGCTTTTGATCCTCTACTTGTTGATAAAACCTGAAATACCAAAAAGAATTGATATAAAATGAATATTGCCTCTGTCATTAATTGTTTAGTTTTATAGGGAATTCTTTGTAGGATAGATATGGTGCTTACTAATATTTTTCTATCTATTTTTTTTTTTGGTGTGTGGTATAGTGCATTGCAATTGCTCCTTGCTGTAAGAGTGTTGCATTAATATGACCAATATATCAATTGCAGTCAAGAGGTTAACAAGCTTTGCATTTGCAATCAAATTTGTAAATTACATTTGTCATTAGCAGCTTTTTTGTATGCTTACAAGCATGTAATTTGTGAAAATATAGATTCTTATCTAATAAGCATTGAGTCTGGTTATGTTACCCTTTCTAAAACATGTTCTGAAAGCATCCTTTAAAAAATGCTTTCATTTTAAGTATCATGGGAGTGAAAGAATAAAATGAAACAAATCAGCAACAATCATCATCATCATTATCATACATTCGTTTACCACATTGGCATATAGGTTGGACCTCATCTTGCTTATATGTTCCAATTTTTGACATGTTTCTACAGCTGGATACTCTTCTTAATGCCAACCACCTTTACTGGCTTCACTAGTTATTTTTTTCATGACACTAACACTAACACTTTACTGGGTGCACTGGATACATTTTATCACAGCAGCAAAACTAGAGAAATTGTCACATTATCATCCAGACTAACGAGTCCTCTAAAACCCTATACTGTAGCCTCTGATCTCTAACCACATTAGGCCTTTAGCATTTGTATTACTCTATAAATTCTGGCCAAATACGGCCAGTTTAAAGTGCTAAAGAGTTAACTTTTGGTGTCACAGTGTTTGTACAGGTGGGCAGATCATTAATATTATGGCATATTGCCCATCAGCTTGATGCTGTGTTATTTTTATGAGCTTCTTGAGATCATCCTTCACAACTTTGTCCCATGTTACAATTCATAATCTCATTACAGTATACTATGGAATTGTGAATTAACCCCAAAGATGCAAGATACTCAATGGCAGTCTTCCATTTTCGTAATCATCATCATCATTGTTTAACGTCCATTTTCCACGCTAGCATGAGTTAGACGAGTTGTCCCATTTGAGGCAAGTTGGGTCAGGTGACCATGTCTTACTCATATAGGACTGTTTCTGGCTAGGTTTCTATGGTTGGATGCCCTGCCTAATGCCAACCACATTTAGTTGTAACAGTTATAATAATAGATTGGCACATTGTGTGAGGCTGGCTTGGCACTACTGAAAGTCATCTTCAGGAATGTAATAGTATATAAATGCTAAAGGGTTAATGATTGTAAAGTGCACTTCTTAACCATTTAGCCATGCTGCCTCCAATATAGATATAGTAGCAACAGCATTGTTTACTTACGTTCCGGAATAGTCCAATCCAATTTCTCCAACAGCCACAATAGATGGCATCTGTATTAGACAGTCCCTCAGCTGCTGCATTCGTTCACCAGTGAAATGCCTAACCTTTTTCGGGTGGCACCCCATCGCTACCCATACATCTCTTGCAGACATGAAATTACGGAGAAGAATTCCTGCAAACAGACCAAATTTGAAATCATTTCATATTTATAACACATTTCTCTTCTTACTGGTTTCAATCATTAGACAGTGGTCTTACTGCCTTAACCCTTTAGCATTTACATTACGCTATATTTACTATTGTATTTTTGATATATAGTATTTAAGGGCGGTGGATTGGCAGTATCGGTAGGGGGTCAGACGCCATGTTTTGACGCATAGAGTTACGGCCCTTGCCATTCTGAGTTCAAATCCTGCCGAGGTTAACTTTGCCTTTCATCCTTATAGGGTCGATAAAATAAAGTACCAGTAATACACTGGGTACTTAATTGCTGGTCTTGTGCCAAAAGTAGAAGCAATTATTATTTTGGAATGTATTAACTATTTTTGCAACTGGGGATGAAATTCATGACAAACAAAACAAAACAACGGTTTCCACTGTATCTTATATTTCATATTTCGGTGTCAAGATCCCTTTTCCAAAAGGAAGAAAATGGAGTGTGATAGTCACACTCCTCTTCCACCTTTTTTCTTTCTCTCTCTCTCTCTCTTTTTTTTTAAAGGAAAAAGGGATCCTAACTTTGAAAATACCATTAACCCTTTAACATTTACATTACTCTATATATAGTATTATATTTTCACAGTAAACACTTTATCTTATATAATTATCTCACATAATATTGAATCTATGAGATTTTGATATTTATTTTGAGAACAATACCTTAACATCAGTATGAGTGGCCTGTTACAACCAGTTTGAACAGCAAGAAGTGAGAGAATTCTGGCCGGATATGGCCGGTTTAAATGCTAAAGGGTTAAATATAAAATACAAACTTGTTTTCTTTTGTTTGTTTTACTTCACCACTGTACATGCTATCCCCAAACAACCCTAACTATGCTACTTTCTGTTGTTTTTGTAAAATTACAATGATAAGAAACTGGATTGAACTGGGTCAGACTTAGATACCACTCCTGTTCCTTACCCCACACTTAGGTGATTAGCAAATAATTAACAAATGTATTCAACTGTAAAAACATTTGCTTCAACATTAATGCAAATCTCTGTCAATAAATGTTACAATAACTGATTCTCTGTTTTAACAATGGTTGCATGTTATTCTATCTCGTTTTTCCTCCTCCTCCCCTACTGTGATAGTGGGGAGAAAAATGAAGAAAAAAGAGGAGAATAAGAAAAGAAAAGAAGAATGAGAAAGAATGAGAAGAATGAAAAGAAAAAGAGATTAATAAGAAGAGAAAGAGGATAATGAGAAGAAAAGGAGCGGGTGAAAAGGAGAAGAAGGAATGGGTAAAGAAAGAGAAGAAACAGGGTAGAGGTGTAGATGAGGAAAAAGATAAAATGTAGTGCTTCATTTGTTTCAGCAAAGAATACTGAAACAAGCAATATCACTAATGTGGTATGCCTGAGTGAACAATGATGACTCCAGCCAGGCATTGAACTCTTGACCTTTTCACAGCTAGTGCATCAGTACATTCTGCTACATCTCACATATACATACTCCTATGCAGATAATGGTACAGGTGACCTTCACAACTCTTTAACCTTTCCTCACAACAGTGATCAATCACACACACACAAAACAACATCTCACAGTAGACAAAGAGGCAGACACTGAATCCATGAACAAAAATGACCTTGAGAACATCTTTCAATGGAGGACATGACAACCTAGTCTCTCAATAGTAAAGATAAGTCACAATCTCTCTCTCTCTCATATATATATATATATATATATAGTTATGTAATAAACAACATAAGATAATTATTTCCTTTACCAAAGGTTTCACGAAGACAGACAAGCCTGGCACAGACGTCCGACTTTGATCAGCAGAATGAAATTTTATTTAAAATGGAAGTGAGATATGGATTTCAAAACAAAGCGAGGCTGAAATAAAATAACGGACATAATGTAAAGGGGAAAATAATAAATGTATATGTATATATACAAACACACATACTATGAAAGGACTCCAGTTTTTTTTTGCCATTCTTACCAATTCTTAGACACACAAAGTGGTTGTCATGTGATCTTGTGTTTTATTCATTTCATTTTTTTTTTTTTTTTCATTTCATTTTTACGTACGCTTTTTCCCTGCTTGCAAGGGTGGGACAGGAACTGATTCTGGCTTGATTTCTACAGCTGGATGCCCTTCCTAACACCAACCTCATTTTACAGCGAGTGCTGGGTGATTTTTTTCCATGGCACCTACACATCCACTTTACAGTGGAATGATAGGGACCCCCAGTCCCTTTCATCTCATTTCTACAGCTGAGTAAACTGGAGCAATGTGAAATAAAGTGTCTTGCTCAAGGACACAACACATCACCCGGTCTGAGAATTGAACTCACAACCTTTCGATTGCAAGCCCAATGCTCTAACCATTAAGCCACGTGCCTCCATTATTATCTCCTTATAATATATAACCAGCAATTTCTCTGTCTGTCCGACAGTGGAAACACGTGCGCGCGTGGTTGCAATCTCTCTCTCTCTCTCTTTTAGTCTGTTTCTCTCACTCTCACTCTTTGTAACACACTAACATTCCTCCCCTCTATCGCTGTGACGAATGGGGAGGAGGAGGAGGAGGAGGAGGAGAGAGTCACTTCGTCACTTCACCTCTGCCTTTCTTTCTCTCCCCTCTCACTCCCTCATTACGTACAGACATTAGGGCGGTGGATTGGCAGAATTTGTAGAGAGTCGGACACCATGCTTCATAGCATGGAGTTACGTCCCTTTACGGTCTGAGTTCAAATACCGCCGAGGTTAACTTTGCCTTTCATCCTCACGGAGTCAATAAAATAAAGTACCAGTAATGTACTGGGTAATTGCTGGCCTTGTGCCAAAAGTAGAAACAATTATTAGAAACATTGCTTCATTTTTACATATCTAAGCATTAGTAAAATAACTAATAATTTCAAAAGTAATTTTTCAATTCCAATTGTTATGAACAGCAAAACATTAATAATAATTTTGTTCTAAGAAATATATATACATTTCTGTGTGTGTAATATATATATATATACACACACAGAAATATATATACATTTCTGTGTGTGTAATATATATATATACACAGAGAGCTATACAAGCCATGTATAAAGAAACAGTCAGCAAAGTTAGAATTAACAACGGATATAGTGAAGAATTTAGCATAAAAGTTGGTGTCCATCAGGGCTCTGTTCTTAGTCCCCTACTATTTATTATTGCCCTTCAGGCTATAACAGAGGAGTTCAAGACCGGCTGCCCATGGGAACTCCTATATGCAGATGATCTAACACTCATAGCTGAATCAATGACCGAACTAGAGAAGAAATTCCAAACATGGAAGCACGGCCTAAAATCAAAAGGCCTTAAAATTAACCTGGCTAAGACTAAAGTTCTAGTTTGTAGGAAAGAAAATAAGGCGGCGGTCCCTTCCGGGAACTGGCCATGCTCAGTGTGTAGGAAAGGCGTAGGTAGAAACTCCATTTTATGTCCCAAATGCAAAGTATGGGTGCATAAAAGATGTAGTGGGATCACAGGTAAGCTAACAAAGAACATAGATTTTACATGTGGCCGGTGCTCTGGTGCAATAAGTAGCAGCAAGTGCCCACAAAATACTAGCTCTTTCAATTGCGCAGAGGGTTCTATAGAAATAGTGGACAGCTTCCGTTACCTGGGTGACAAAATCAGCAGTGGGGGAGGGTGCTCTGAAAGTACAGTAGCTAGAGTCAGAACTGGATGGAAAAGGTTCAGAGAGCTTATACCACTATTAGCCGCTAAAGGGTTCTCCCTAAAAATGAAAGGCAGGTTATACGATGCCTGCATACGAACAGCAATGCTGCATGGCAGTGAGACCTGGGCATTGTGTGCAGAGGATATACGCAGACTAGAGAGGAACGAAGCTTGCATGCTCCGCTGGATGTGCAATAGTAATATACGTCAACGGCTAAGCATAAACGAACTAAGGGAAAAATTAGAAATAAGAGGGATCAGATGTTGTTTACTCGAGAGAAGGCTACGTTGGTACGGTCACGTGATGCGCATGAAAGACGACAGCTGTATAACAAAGTGCAGGGCAATAAAGATAGACGGTAGCCACGGAGTAGGCAGACCCAGAAAAACCTGGGACGACATGATAAATTCCGACCTCACACGCTTACACCTCTCCAAGACAATGTCACTGGACCGAGACCTTTGGCGGTACTCAGTAATAGAGAAGACCCGCCTTACCTAAATACAAAGTAAAACCTACTACAGTCAGTAGGCATCTCTATCAAAACACACCCCCGTCCCACCACCCCCACCCCATCCACACCGCCCCTTTCAATGTAAAGTTATGTTGGTGCCACAACATCCAGGCCGAAACAAATGAGATCGTGTAGGTGTCACGACAAAAAACACACAGTCCACGCTGCAAATGTGGCCGTGTAGGCAACACGGTAAAAACCTCCCAGCCCCACACTGTAAATGTGGTTGGTGTTAGGAAGGGCATCCAGCTGTAGAAAACCCGCCAGACAGTCCTATGCGAGCAAGACAACCACTCTTGTCTCAAGTGGGAAAACCCCCGTCCAAACCCATGCAAGCGTGGAACACGGACGCTAAACCTTGATGATGATGATGATGATGATGATGATGATGACACACAGAAATATATATACATTTCTGTGTGTGTAATATATATATATATATATATATATATATAAAAGACGTAAAATAAGAAAATATCTTCCAAAAAATTTCTAAAAAAGTAAGTAAGTAAAGAATTTTTTAGAAATTTTTTGGAAGATATTTTCTTATTTTACGTCTTTTATATTATTGTTCTGCACCCTCCTGCATTGAACCACCTAGGTACTATGACATAACCTGTGTATTTGCTGGCATGGACGTGCATCTGTGCGCCTATGTTAGTTGATATATTAAATTATCTCTATATATATATATATATATATACACACACAGAAATATATGGGCATTTCTCTGTTTGTCTGCTGTCTGTCCTTCCCTAAAACTCAAATGTAGGTGCTACAGAAATATTACCTTCCCCTTCCTTTCTTCACTTTGGTACTACCAAGAGAAACACTGTCGCTATAGAAACATTACCTTCCCCTCTCCACTGACTTTGGTCACTGAGGCCGAGGGAATCGCTGGTTGCTATAGAGACCTTGCACAAGCCAGAAGTAACCAGTTCGAGGCGGTTCTGACTTGACACTATGCCAAGTCTACTTATAATATATAATGGGCATTTCTCTGTTTGTTTGTCTGTCTGTCCGTCTGTAAAAAATGCCAAGGAAACAAATAGACGCGGTTTCAAATCTCTATGCTTTTCAAATTCCTTACATTAATCTTTATTTATACGTTTCGCTTTACGAGTGTTTCGGCTTATCATTATATATAAACGTTTCTATTTCCATCGTTTTATCGTAAACGTTTATATATTTCCATCGTTATATTATAACGTTTATATTTCCGTCACTAATCTCTTTTTCTCCTTTTTCGTTTTAACATATATTTATTTCAAAGATTTCACTGTATAGATAAGATATATATTTATACATGCATAAAAGACACACCGAGAGATGGTGAACATGTGGTGCCGAAAACATTGCTCATCCAAATCTCAACAATATCAGTATATACACTAGATTTGCTAGCAGAAAACCGCCCACCGGGTGGTTTTCTGCTAGTCTATATATATAAAACTGAGGATGTCTGTCTGTGTGTGTGAGTTTGAATCCCTAAAACTCAAGAACCACCAAACCGACTGTTTTCAAACTTTACACATGTAATAATTATGTTTCAGGGAGTGTTCTGAGCAAAAACAATTTCAAATTTTCTATGCCCTAGGGACTGCATTAGGCTATTTAGCGATCTCGCTCTATAATTCTTAGTCTTTCTCTTTTTAGATAGATACATACATATAACGTCGCGCCCTTATAATATCTGTCTGTATGTCTGGCTGTATGAATCCCTAAAACCCGAGAAGTACCCAACTTTACATGTGTATTACTTATGTTTCAGGGAGTTTTTTATCTCCTAGGGCCCGCATTGGGTGAAAAACTGCGTTTTTTAAGACTTTTAGGGGTTTTTTGAGGCGTTACGTCAGACCGATTTCCTTGAAATTGTAACTATGTATTAGCCAGTCTCTTCTTCATACCGTAAGCAAAGAAAATCCATCTTTCTTATGGCCTAGGGCCTGCATTAGGTGAAAAACTTCATTTTTTCAGCTTCTTAGGGCTTTTTGGAGGTGTTATGTCTAGCCGATTTTCCCGAAATTTCAAGGCATATTATGCAGATAAAAAATATTCATTTTCTTGATCCCCCAGGGCCCGCATTAGGTGAAAACCTGCATTTTTCCTGCTTCATCGAAGAAAATCTTAAAGATTATCCAGCCATCAGAGTATTCGGTTTATTTTCTTTACATATTGTCCAGGCATGCAGTTTTTCCACGATTAGGTCTGTTGGTGGCCCGCGTTCCAAAATACCTTATCCCGTGAAACGCCGGGTACCACTGCTAGTCTTATATATAATGGAGGCACATGGCTTAGTGGTTAGAACATTGGCCTTGCAATCGAAAGGTTGTGAGTTCAATTCTCAGACCAGGTGATGTGTTGTTTCCTTGAGCAAGACACTTTATTTCACATTGCTCCAGTTTACTCAGCTGTAGAAATGAGATGATAGGGACTGGGGTCCCTATCATTCCACTGTAAAGTGGTTGTGGAGGTGCCACGGCAAAAAAAGCACCCAGCACTCACTGTAAATGAGGTTGGTGTTAGGAAGGGCATCCAGCTGTAGAAATCAAGCCAGAACCAGTTCCCGTCCCACCCTTGCAAGCAGGGAAAAAGTAGACGTAAAATGAAATGATGATGATGAATGATGATAATGATTGGAGGACTGCGAGACTGTGTCAGGGATATTTTTTCTGAACACATTATTAAAATAAGTTGGATTACTTTGAATAAATCATGAATGAATATTATGTAATTTATCTCCTAAATTTCGTAGCTGTTGATTAAACATAAATATTTTTATATATAATGATTGCTTATTTTAAGATTTACTTCTTTTAAAATTTTTAAATGTCAATACTTCCAGTTATGAAATAACAGTCACTATATCACATCGCTTATATAAACGTTCATATATTTGCATCACTATATCATGACATTTATATTTCTGTTGCTAATTTTCTCCTTTTCCGTTTTCATTATATTTCGCCGTAATGCAGTTTATATATAACATCATCTTTTTTAAATGTATCATGGATTACTTTACTGATCACAGAAGAAAGTGTAACACAGTCTCTCTTCAATTTCTGTTCATATTGTCAATTACAATTTTATTTGACGTATCATATCTACATGCATATATATTTTTGCGTATAATATCAATATACACACTACACATTATAGCAGAAAACCACTTGAAGGATGGTTTTTCTGCTAATAATTGTTTCTACTTTAGGCACAAGGCCTGCTAATAATAATTGTTTCTACTTTTGGCACAAGGCCAGCAATTACAAAGTACAATACTGGTACTTTATTTTATCAACCCTGTAAGGATGAAAGGCAAAGTTAACCTCGGCGGGATTTGAACTCAGACCATAAAGCGCCATAACTCTTTGCTGCAAAGCATGGCGTCTGACTCTCTACTGATACTGCCAAATAATAATTGTTTCTACTTTTGGCACAAGGCCAGCAATTACCCAGTGTATTACTGGTACTTTATTTTATCGACCTCATAAGGATGAAAGCAAAGTTAACCTCGGCGGGATTTGAATTCAGAATGGAAAGGGACGTAACTCTATGCTTCAAAGCATGGCGTCCGACTCTCTACCGATAGTGCCAAATAATAATAAAAGTCAACAAGGAAAACGCCACTAGGGAACATTACAAAGTAATAATGGTATATGAGTTGGAAAAGAGTTATGGTTACATGATATTCTTAACCCTTTAGCATCTACATTACTCTATATTTACTATTGTATTTTCATGGTAAACACTTTATCTCACATAATTATCTCGCATAATATTGCATCTACAAGATTTTTATATTACTTACTTTGAGAACAATATCTTAACATCAATATGAGCAGCCGGTTCTGGCCGGTTTGAACAGAAAGAGGTGAGAGAATTCTGGCTGGATACGGCCAGTTTAAAAGCTAAAGGGTGAAATGGTATAAGCCAAACATATAGTACACCTGTAGGAACTGAGCCACACTTGGTATGTACTGTACTGTCACATTTTCTTTCTATCAGGTTTGGATTGCATATAAATGCCACACACACACACACACACACACATATATATATATATATATATGAGATCAGATTAGCATGGGAGGAGGGTGTTCCGAGGCCATAGTATCTAGAATAAGGACGGGTTGGAAGAAGTTTAGGGAGCTGCTTCCTCTGTTGACGAAGAAGGGTTTCTCCCTGCGTACGAAAGGCCGGTTGTATGATGCCTGTGTGAGGAGCGCGATGCTGCATGGTAGTGAGACATGGGCAGCAACTGCAGAGGATATGCGACGGCTGGAGAGAAATGAGGCAAGCATGCTCCGTTGGATGTGCAGTGTAAATGTGCGTGAACGACCCAGCATAAATGTGTTGAGAGAGAAACTGTGTCTGAGAGGGATAGAATGTAGTGTACGGGAGAGGAGACTGAGGTGGTATGGACATGTGATGCGCATGGAGGATGACCGATGGGTGAAGAAGTGCCAGGAAATGCCAGTTGAAGGAAGACGTGGTAGAGGTAGACCACGAAAAACATGGGCGGAGGTGGTGAGAACAGACCTCAGATCATTGAAGCTCACGGTGGAGATGACGAAGGACCGTGACGAGTGGAGAGATGCTGTGCTGAATAAGACCCGTCCCACCCTTGCAAGCAGGGAAAAGCGGACGTAAAATGATGATGATGATGATCACACACACATATATATCACACACACACATATATATATATAGCACACACATACATACATATATATATATATATCACACACATATATATATATATATATATATATATATCACACACACATATATATCACACACACACACATATATATATAGCACACACATACATATATATATATATATATATATATATCACACACATATATATATATATATATATAAATGGAGGCACATGGCTTAATGGTTAGAGCATTGGCCTTGCAATCGAAAGGTTGCAAGAATCAGTTCCCATCCCACCCTTGCAAGCAGGGAAAAGCGGACGTAAAATGAAATGATGATATATATCACACACACACACACACATATATATATATATATATCACACACACATATATATATATCACACACACATATATATATATATATCACACACACACATATATATATATATATCACACACACACATATATATATATATCACACACACACATATATATATCACACACACACATATATATATATATCACACACACACATATATATATATATCACACACACACATATATATATATATCACACACACACATATATATATATCACACACACACATATATATATATCACACACACACATATATATATATATCACACACACACACATATATATATATATCACACACACACACATATATATATATATCACACACACACACATATATATATATCACACACACACATGTATATATATCACACACACACATATATATATATATCACACACACACACACATATATATATATATCACACACACACACATATATATATATCACACACACACACATATATATATATATCACACACACACATATATATCACACACACACACATATATATATATCACACACACACATATATATATATATATCACACACACACATATATATATATATCACACCCACACACATATATATATATCACACACACACACATATATATATATATCACACACACACACATATATATATATCACACACACACATGTATATATATCACACACACACATATATATATATCACACACACACATATATATATATATCACACACACACACACATATATATATATATCACACACACACACATATATATATATCACACACACACACATGTATATATATCACACACACACATATATATATATCACACACACACACATGTATATATATCACACACACACATATATATATATATCACACACACACATATATATATATATCACACACACACACATATATATATATCACACACACACACATGTATATATATCACACACACACATATATATATATCACACACACACACATGTATATATATCACACACACACATATATATATATATCACACACACACACATGTATATATATCACACACACACATATATATATATATCACACACACACATATATATATATATCACACACACACGCATGTATGTTGTTTTGGTGCCACGATAAAAAGCACGGAGTCGATGCTGCAATGTGGTTGGCACAGCTGTAGAAACCAAGCGAGAAACAGTTCTGTAAGAGCAGAGGCAACTCGTCTAACCCAGACAACATGTTAAATGGTGATGATGATAATAATTGTTTCTACTTTTGGCACAAGGCCAGCAATTACCCAGTACATTACTGGTACTTCATTTTATCGACCCCGTAAGGATGAAAGGCAAAGTTAACCTTGGCGGGATTTGAACTCAGAATGGAAAGGGCCGTAACTCTATGCATCAAAGCATGGCGTCCGACCCTCTACCGATACTGCCACCGCCCTTATGAGGATAATAATGATAATATATAACTATATATAACTGATGAGGATAATAATTATTTTCTACTTTTGGCACAAGGCCAGCAATTACCCAGTGTATTACTGGTACTTTATTTTATCGACTGATGAGGTGTTCAGGATTGCTAGGCAATGCGTCAAGGAAAACCGTGATATTGTCGGGGAGAAGTGTGTACTAAACGACGATGGCACACTTGCCATCACCGACGCTGATAAGAAGGTAGCTTGGAAGTGTCACTATGAAAGGCTACTAAATGAGGAGAATAAATGGGAGAAAGATAGTCTCCCCCATATCGACCCAATAGAGGGACCAGCAGTGTTAGTCGAGGGGAGTATAATAAGTAAGGCAATCAAGGATATGAAGACGGGTAAGGCGGCTGGGCCTTCGGAAATAGTTGCTGAGATGCTGAAGGCATCTGGCACGGTGGGACACACCATGGTCACCCGCATAGTTAACCAAGTCGTACAGAATGGGGTTGTTCCGAAGGACTGGCATAGCAGCATCATCGTTAACTGTTATAAGGGTAAAGGAGACGCCCTAGATAGGAGTAACTATAGAGGCATTAAATTAATCGACCAGGTCATGAAGGTCACGGAAAAAGTAATAGCGCAACTAATCAGAGAGAGAATTGACCTAGATGAAATGCAGTTCGGGTTTGTGTCAGGCAAAAGTACCACAGACGCTCTTTTCATAGTACGACAACTACAGGAGAAGTACCTAGCTAAAGGTAAACCCCTCTACTTAGCTTTTGTCGACTTGGAGAAAGCCTTCGACAGAGTCCCCCGCTCCATTATCTGGTGGGCTCTTAGAAAACTAGGCGTTGACGAATGGCTTGTGAGGGCTATACAAGCCATGTATAAAGAAACAGTCAGCAAGGTTAGAATTAACAACGAATATAGTGAAGAGTTTAGCGTAAAAGTTGGCGTCCATCAGGGCTCTGTTCTCAGCCCCCTACTATTTATTATTGCCCTTCAGGCTATAACAGAGGAGTTCAAGACAGGCTGCCCATGGGAACTCCTATACGCAGACGACCTGACACTCATAGCGGAATCAATGGCCGAGCTAGAGAAGAAATTCCAAACATGGAAGCACGGCCTAGAGTCAAAAGGACTTAAAATTAACCTGGCTAAGACCAAAGTACTAGTTTGTAGGAAAGAAAACAAGGCGGGGGTCCCTTCTGGGAAATGGTCGTGCTCGGTGTGTAGGAAAGGCGTAGGTAGAAACTCCATTTTATGTCCTAAATGCAAAGTATGGGTGCATAAAAGATGTAGTGGGATCACAGGTAAGCTAACTAAGAACATAGATTTTACATGTGGCCGGTGTTCTGGTGCAATAAGTAGCAGCAAGTGCCCACAAAATACTAGCTCTTTCAATTGCGCAGAGGGTTCTATAGAAATAGTGGACAGCTTCCGTTACCTGGGCGATAAAATCAGCAGTGGGGGAGGGTGCTCTGAAAGTACTGTAGCTAGAGTCAGAACTGGTTGGAAAAAGTTCAGAGAGCTTATACCACTATTAGCTGCTAAAGGGTTCTCCCTAAAAATGAAAGGCAGGTTGTACGATGCCTGCATACGAACAGCAATGCTGCATGGCAGTGAGACCTGGGCATTGTGTGCAGAGGATATACGCAGACTAGAGAGGAACGAAGCTTGCATGCTCCGCTGGATGTGTAACAGTAATATACGTGAACGGCAAAGCATAAACGAACTAAGGAAAAAATTAGAGATAAGAGGGATCAGATGTTGTTTACTCGAGAGAAGGCTATGTTGGTATGGACACGTGATGCGCATGAAAGTCGATAGCTGTATAACAAAGTGCAGGGCAATAAAGATAGACGGTAGTCACGGAATAGGCAGACCTAGAAAAACCTGGGACGAGCTGATAAATTCCGACCTCACACACTTACACCTCTCCAAGACAATGTCACTGGACCGAGACCTTTGGCGGTACTCAGTAACAGAGAAGACCCGCCTTACCTAAATATATAGTAAAACCTACTCCAGCCAGTAGGCATCTCTAACAAAATACACCCCCCCCCCCCCCCCACCCCCCCCCGTTCTATGTAAAGTTATGTTGGTGCCGTGCCATCGAGGCCGAAACAAATGAGATCGTGTAGGTGTCACGACAAAAAAACACACAGTCCACGCTGTAATGTGGCCGTGTAGGCAACACGGTAAAAACCTCCCAGACCCACACTGTAAATGTGGTTGGTGTTAGGAAGGGCATCCAACTGTAGAAAACCTGCCAGACAGTCCTATGCGAGCAAGACAATCACTCTTGCCTCAAGTGGGACTACCCCCGTCCAAACCCATGCAAGCGTGGAACACGGACGTTAAACGTTGATGATGATGATGATGATGATGAGGATAATAATGATAATATATAACTATATAGATATAATGGTTACTTTTTATGATTTCATGTTGTGTGGTATGTATATAGCAGAATAAGTCAGCATCAGGTCTTTTGACAGTATTTGTCTGGTTTGTGGATAGCTAGTGTTAGATTGTTTTTGAGTCCCAATGTTTTCATGTTTATGATATATATATATATATATATATATATAATATCATGTGTAACCAAAAGGAGAGATATGGGATTAGTCATGAAAGTTACATGCCAGTAGTGAAGGGGGTAGCGTGCTCAATGCATATAAATTGCAAGACGAGAGAACAAAGTGAGTAAGTGAGAGAAAGGATGTCAAGCAAACATGGAATAAACAGAGCGAAAATACAAATATTAAATATGAGAGAGAACAACATCAGAATTCACTCTGATATTTAATATTTGTATGTATATATATATATATATATATATATATATATATATATATATATATATATATATATATATATATATGGTATGTACGGTCCCACAATTCCTGATAGAGTCGTAGGAGCACTGCATTGACATATAGCATTTTGGGGCATTTTAAGAAAAAGGTAGCAGTGATTGAAGTTTCAGCTTCATTACAGCCACCTTTTTTCATACATTCCCTGCCAAAATACCACCTTAAAAACAAGCATAGGATGTAGAAAAAAAAAAAAAAAAAAAAAAAAAAAGGGAAGATAAAAATTTAAAGTATTCCTTCAAAACTAACCTTTGGGATCAAATTTCCAAGGATCACAAAAAACAGTCAGGCAACCAACAAATTCTTTTGGAAATGTTGTCCAGTTTTCTTCTTTAAATTCCTTGAAATTTGAAAACACTTTTTCTGATTTGCTTTTCAGATCATCAAAGATCCTGTCTAGGTGGCAGTGAGTATCAAAGAATTTATAACCAGCCGCAGAACATCGTGATAGAAAGCTTTCTTCCCAAGTTTTGGTTATTCTTTTGGCATGGTCAGGGTTTGATAGAAGTGCCTGTTTATTCCTATATGGTGAAATTGTCCCAGTGTTTTTGATGCTACTTATTTTATGTTGTAAGTCATCTTTCTGAGAAATTTGGTTTCCATTCACAACAAAATTAGATGTTCTGTTTTTGGAGTTAAAATTACTACCATTAGCCTCATTGGACATTCTCCGCCACCGTGTATTAATCCGATGTTTAGAGTGGTGTCTGTTTCCTCCGTAATCCAAATATTGGTTTTCATTGGGTGAATAATTGTTTGCTTCATATGAGATATGGTTTTCAGGTGATCTAGTGTGGCAAAATTGATTCTCTTTCTCTTTTTCTACTGATTTTCTTGAACTATTTAGTGATGTGCCATAAACATCCTTATCCTCTTCAACATTAGTGTTATTATTATTAGTATTATCATTAAGATGGAGCCGATCAAATTCTTTCATTTCTTCAGCCCAGCTCAAAACTGGTTTGTTTTCCACAGTGGGCTTTTTGGTGATTTTAGAATTGTCTGGTAATGAAGAAATCTTGTCATTTAATAAACATTTCTCTTTTTTCTGTTGTTGCGCCTCTTCCTCCTGATCACAAGACTCAAACTGTTCAACTGATATATCTGGATCCATTAACAAACATCCGTCTGGAGAAACTCTTGGAGATTTCTTATCCCTTTCAGCCACTGTTGACTTTTTAGCTAAAGAAACTTTCCCTACACCTAATATTCTCGTATTCTCACGTTTGTTTCGTAAAACACCATTAGGTGATGAGATTGGGTAAGAATTATTGTGTATTCTTTGCTGGTTTTGGTTTACAGCATCACAAGCGTCTTCAGATTTCAAAGAAGCAGCTTCTATGCCATGGACTTTCCCTCCATTCTGGAACTCTGATTCCATCTTCAAGTAGGTTTTCATAAGAGAAAGCATTCTTCCTCTTCCTGCTGTCATGTATCTATTTGTTTCTGGTGAATTTGAATGAAGCTGTCTGGCACGACCAAATCGTCTCTGACGCAAACAATCCTGACCAATTTCCTTCGTTGCAACATTTTCACGATGGTTTGGAGATGATTTATTATTCAATGTATTTAAAAGATCTTTGTGGTAGCCATTGGCCTGATTCTTGTTGGCAATTAAAACAGTACGTTGCTGCTTGTTTGGAGAATTATTATTAAGCTTGATCGACAAAACATTGTGGTAGTTGTTTGTATGATCTTTGTTGGCAATTGAAACAGAAAATTGTTGTCTGTTTGGAGAATTGTTATTATTAAACTTGTTTGCCAAAATCTTGTTGTCATTTGCTTGATCTCTGTTGGCAACCAAAACAGATCGCTGTTGTCTATTTGGAGAAGATTCTGGCTGCTTGTATTGGTGTGTAATGGTAGTATTAGCAGTATTTGTATGAGTGGCATCAGTGTCACTGTTGCAGTCTGAATCATGTTCCTTGATCATGCGGCGTGCAGGGAAAACGTATAACGCTCGATCTGGTTTTTTGTGCGTCTTGAGCATATTGGCAGATGGCTCTTCAAATGAAATAGAGTCTCACTGAAAAATATAAGAAACATTATATATATAGTAGGGAAAAAAGGAGCAGTTTGTCAGATCAGAAACAATGTTTCTATTGGTATTTCCATTGCTGTTATCTGCTAGTGAAATTTTAACCCAGAATGCACAGAGCCAGATCAGACATCGCAAAGCATTCTGTTTGATTCTTTAACAATTCGACTAACCTACTGTTGCTAGATTGGTACTTTATTTAGGAACCCCAAAAAGATGTAAAGTCAAGTTACAGAGGGCCAGAATAAATACTGCAAGGAATTTAATCCAACACTAACAACTCTGCAAATAATTGTTTCTACTTTTGACACAAGGCCAGCAATTACTCCAGTACATTACTGGTGCTTTATTTTATTGACCGCGTAAGGATGAAAGGCAAAGTTAATCTTGGTGGGACTTGAACTCAAACCATAAAGGGGCGTAACTATGCTGCAAAGCATGTCGTCCGATCCTCTACCGATACTGCCAATCCACCAACTCTCCAAATAATTGTTTCTACTTTTGGCACAAGACCAGCAATTACCCAGTACATTACTGGTACTTTATTTTATTGACCTCGTAAGGATGAAAGGCAAAGTTAACCTCGGCGGGATTTGAACTCAGAATGGCAAGGGGCGTAACTATGCGTCTGACCCTCTACCGATACTGCCAATCCAACTTTGCAAATAATTGTTTCTACTTTTGACACAAGGCCAGCAATTACCCAGTGTATTACTGGTACTTTATTTTATCGAACCCGTAAGGATGAAAGGCAAAGTTAACCTCGGCGGGATTTGAACTCAAATAATGGTGGTGAATTGGCAGAGAAATTACAATGTCAGATAGAATGCCTTGCAATATTTGATCTGGTTCTCTGTTCTTCAAGATTAACTTAGAATATGAAAGCACCTAACCAAATACCATGAGGTACTTTCTCGGGTGCTCTACCGATTCTATTATTCACCCACCTACCCACCCACCACAGGTCTGTACAGGAAAGCTGAAGGTAATTCAACCGGTCCAGTCTTGTCTCATTGTGTCATGCTGATTCTGCTTGGAGATTGTGTTAAGAATACACATGTGTGTGGAATACTCAGCCACTTATATGGCAATTCATGAACTGGACATTCAGTTGACTGAAGAACTGAATGCCCATTATCAAAACCAATGAAAGAATGCTCATTATCATTGCAATAGAAAGATTGAAGAATGGGAGGGAGTAAGAAACTGAAAATAGAAGTAAAGAGAGCAATACAGTAGGAAGGAGGGATTGAGAATATAGGAATAGTAGAGAGAGAGAGGGGGAGAGAGAGAGAGGCTGAAAGGGGAAATAGGGAAGCAACTAAAAATGTTAAAGAGATGGGAGGAACCATGCTAGAAGGTTCTGATGGTGTTTGCCTGTAAGAGGCAGAGCAAGGTTGTTGTTGCTGCTGTGGTAACATCTCAATGTCAAGATAATATTGTAAGTGGGGTGGAATGGGAGGGGTAGAAACAACTTTTATAGGAAGCTCTTTAGTATTAATCCATCCATTTCTTGGCGTTTTCTTCACTGATTCACCTATATACACACTGATTTATATACCCATACATACATTGGTCCATTCATCCAGCCACTCATAGAATGATCCATCCATAAACCTATACATCAATCCATTTATCCACATACACAGATCCATATATTAATCCATCCATACACCAAACCATACATTAATCCACCCATCCATTGATCCATACATTAATCCACCCATCCATTGATCCATACATTAATCCACCCATCCATTGATCCATACATTAATCCACCCATCCATTGATCCATACATTAATCCACCCATCCATTGATCCATACATTAATACATCCATCCATTGATCCATACATTAATACATCCATCCATTGATCCATACATTAATCCACCCATCCATTGATCCATACATTAATCCACCCATCCATACATTAATACATCCATCCATTGATCCATACATTAATCCACCCATCCATTGATACATCCATCCATTGATCCATACATTAATCCACCCATCCATTGATACATCCATCCATTGATCCATACATTAATACATCCATCCATACACCAAACCATACATTAATCCATCCATCCATACACCAATTCCACAAATTAATCCATCCAACCATACACCAGATCCACACATTAATACATCCATCCATACACCAAACCATACATTAATCCATCCATCCATACACCAATTCCACAAATTAATCCATCCAACCATACACCAGATCCACACATTAATACATCCATCCATACACCGATACATCCATCCATCCATACACCGATTCATCTACCCACACAAGGAATTAATCTGTCAGTTTTGATGATGTCTTTCAGTTGTTCGATCAACAGAACAGCCTGCTCATGAAATTAACATTTAACTGGCTGAGCATTTCACACAGATATGTGTACCTATAACATAATTCTCGGAGATTCAGTGTGACACAAGGCTGGCCTTTTGAATTACAGATATAATCCATCTGATGGGCATCCAAGCATTTTCCATCACTCACAAGGTTATGATAAATGACACTTGTCAAAGGTGCCACATAACAGGATCAAAGTTGATACCTAATGATTTACTCTTTGTCTCCCTATTTTCAATTTCATTGTTTTTATATAAGATACAAAGCTTAATTATTAGGCTAATTTATTCTATCTTATATGTATGTATTCATACACTATGATTATATAGCTTCAAATTTAATGGAAATGTGTGCGTGGTGTATTGGTGTATTGGTAATGCAATGGCCATGGTAGCCAGAGATGTTGGTTCGTGACCCATGTATGTCAATGCTCATTCATTTTTCCGTTTCTGTGGGTTTTTATAACTCCAAATTATTAGGCTAATTTATTTAGTCAAAAATACAAGGGAGGCATTATTTTCACTATTTATTGTTTTTTTCTCTATCCTGATAGTTAGGGTGTTGGACTGTATTTAGAGCTGTGTTCTTGAACAAGACACTTCATTTCACATTGCTATTCATCATAAGACTAGGGCACCTATCACTAAAACACCCAAGAAATCTGCTATAAGATGCAGTCATATAAGACCAGCTAAACATGCAGAGGTGTGAGATGCAAATTTCATTATCCTATTTTCTCCATCTCTACACATACATTTAATGGTTTCAGTGATTAAACAGCATGCATGCTAGGACACTCTCTTGAAGGGATTTATTGACCCCAGTACTTTTTTTCCAAGTTTGGTACTTATTTTATCGATCCCTCTTTGTCAAACTGTAAGTGACAGGACAGAAGCAGCAGGCTTCTGCACAATTTTGATCTAGAAAATTTCAATCACAAGGCATTGGTCAACCAAGACTTTAGCAAAAGCCCAAAGTGCCATGCAATGTGACTGAACTCAAAACCACATGGTTGCAAAGTGAACTCCTTGACTACACACCCATGTCTGCACCTAGATATATTACACACACACTTTATTTTCTCTCTTCACTCATAAAAAAAAAAACCCCAATATTTTCTATTATATTATTATAATCTGTCTATCTGCCTCTCTCTCACATATACACAAAGCGAACACTTTTATCATATTTCCTTCTAATGAAACATTATATATGATTTTGAAATAATTTTTAAAATATCAAGAATTTAGAGAAATTTAGTAAAAAATATTTATCAAAGATTCTTACATAAAAGTATGGTAAAATATTTTTTCTCTTTTTAGATAAGAATAAACATTTTATATCATAAAACTATTTTAAATGGTTTGATATCAAAAGGGTTAGAGTCAATTTCTCAAATGTCACAGAAACAACAACAAAGAAAAGACATTTATTTACTAACATCTATCTATTCACCCAGCCTGTGTGGAGAGAGAGAGAGATTAACATTTAGAAAAAAATATCTGAGTCTTTCATTATTTCTATGTCCTTTTTGTTATTTGGTCAGTGGAGGAGAGAGGAAAAGCAAAGACCAGTGTTCATGACCTTTCCAAGCTCTCTCAGGACTTTATGGGGTCCACTAGGTTGATTGTTTTACTGTAGTGAACTTCTCTAGATTAATTGATGTCCATGGGAGGGAATATATATATATATATATATATATATATATAATGATTTATTAATATTCTTACAACATGGCCATATTGTTTCAGTAAAGCATGCATTTTAGAAGCTTCATCTAATGGAGCTTAGATTATACATGCTTTGTTGTTAAACATTTTGGCTAAGCTGAAGAGATCTATTTATACATTGAAGTTCTTTCTCATGAGTAGGCTACAATAAACACCAGATTAAAATCCAATCAACATTATCACTGGTATGGTTTGAATGGATTGTCATGTTCTGAGACTAGACAGATCAGATAACCATGTCTTGCTTATACGCTTCAGTCCCCAATGCCAACCCCTTTAGAGTATGTACTTTGTGCATTTTATCATAACACCATCAGTACCACTTTACAGAGAGAACTGAATGTGCTTTATTAAACACCAGCACAACCACTTTACAGCATGTATTGGGTGTATTTTGTCGTGACACCAGCACAACTACTATACAGCATACATTGGGCACATTTTATTGTAACACCAGCACAACCATTTCACAGCATATACTAAGTACATTTTATCATGACACCAGCACTACCACTTTACAGCATGTACTCAGTGCATTATATTGTGATACCAGCACTACCACTTTACAGCGAGTACTGGGTGCATTTTATTGTGACACCAGTACTACCACTTTACACGTACTGGGTGCATTTTATCATGACACCATCACTACCACTTTACAGTATGTACTGGGTGCATTTTGTGACACCATCACTATCACTTTACAGTATGTACTGGGTGCATTTTGTGACACCATCACTATCACTTTACAGCATGTACTGGGTTCATCTGATTGTGACACCATCACTTTACAGCATGCAGTGGGTATGATTTATTGTGACACCAGCACAACCATTTACAGTGTGTTGTGGCTGCATTTTATCGTGACACCAGCACCGCCGCTTTAAAGTGTGTATTGGGTGCGTTTTATCATGACACCAGCACTACCGCCTTAAAGTGTCTATTGGGTGTGTTTTATCGTGACACCAGCACTACCACTTTTCAGCATGTACTAGGTGCGTTTTATTGAGACAAACACATTCCCATTTTACATTATGCTCAAAGTTTTGTCAAAATTAATAGAGGAAATGACATTAATAACATCTGAAGAGCCAATTGTCTGTGAATGTTGGCAAAAATCTGTGATTATTTCTACCTATTTTAATACATATTAATGCTAATATATATAATTCCAACTAACTCATTGAGTTCTCTCATTATTTTTGTAACAAATCAACAGTATCTATATAGTATTCATATGCTTATGTAACATATGTTATGCAGATAGGGAAAGAATCAAAAAGAGAGAAGAGCGTTTATTGGAGAGAAAGTGGTAACAGTGAGAGGCAGAAGAAAGAGAAAGCTATATACTACATAGTTAGCGAGAGGGAGAGGAGTGCTTATTGGAGCGAAAGTGATAATAGCAAGAGGGAACATTATATACTGACATATAATCAAATGCAGTTGCTGTTAAAGCAGTGGCATTACAGGAAGGGATATTGGTTAATGGAAGTAACAGTGAGAGTTATGACTGTATGTGTGGATGTGTGTTAGTATGTATTTTAATGATTGTGTACATATCTATGTTGCAAATGAAAATTACCACACAATTTTGTACTAATCAATAGAATTATGATGTAACAATAGAAAATTGAGAGAAATGATGACATATTCTATAGCGGAATATTTACTCTTAAGCATACTAGGTAGTTGGGATTTTGTGCGCATATTTATATATTACTTTACCAAGAATTGAGTTTTGAATTAGATTAGTTTACTCAATGACAATAGTATATGGGGTCAAAGATTTGATAAGATAGGGATTTACTTATTAATCAGCACATTATGTTTAGATGGTGCAGTTTTGAAATTCTCATGAGTGGAGAATATATTTATGAAGTATATATCATCATCATGCTTGCAAGCGTGGGATGGGTCCTTTTCAGCACAGCGTCTCTTGTTTTGTCACGGACCTTCGTCATCTCCTCTGTGAGCTTCAATGATCTGAGGTCAGTTCTCACCACCTCCACCCATGATTTTTGTGGTCTTCCTCTATTGCGTCATCCTTCCACTGAGATTTCTTGGCACTTCTTTACCCAGCGCATCACATGGCCATGCCAACATAGTCTTCTCTCCCGGACACTACAGTATATTCCTCTTATACAGTTTCTCTTTCAACTCATCTATGCTTGGTCTTTCATGCACATTGACATTGCACATCTATTGGAGCATGCTTGCTTCATTTCTCTCAAGCCTTCGCATATCCTCAGCAGTTGCTGCCCATGTCTCACTACCATGCAGCATCGCGCATCTCACACAGGCGTCACACAACTGACCTTTTGTTCACAGAGAGAAACCCTTTATTGTCAACAGAGGAAGCAGCACCCTAAACTTCTTTCATCCTGTCCTTATTCTAGATACTATAGCCTTGGAGATCCTCCTCCCTTGCTAATTTGATCACCTAGATATCGGAAGCTATCAACCATCTTGATAGATCCTACCTGCATTTGAAAAATGTGCCTATCATTGACACTTCTATCAATTTTCTCTCAACATCTACTACATACAAAGTTTTCCTTTTCTGTTAGTTTGCCTGTTATCCCACTACAACTCTTGAGAACTCAAGATCTGCATTGTGTACATTCTATAGAGTTTATGCCAACTCCTTTACATATCAAGCATGACCATTTCCCTGATGGAATCAGAGTCTTGTCCGCTTTCGTACTTATCAATACTTTAATATATATTTATGTCTATTTTTCATGCCTCCATGGGTTAGAGGTCAGATAAAGATGTCTTGCTCATACACTCCATTTTTAGCCTGATTTTCTATGGCTGGATGCCCTTCCTATTGCCAACCACCTTACAGTGTGAACTGGGTACTTTTTGTCATGACACCAGTAGGACTACTTTACAGGGTGGACTGGATGCTTTTTTCATAGTACCAGCATTTTACAGAGCAGACTGGGAGAGCAACTGACGTGTGATGGGAGTGGCCTTGAAGAGAGTGAGTTGTGTTTGGCAGTATGTTATGGAATGTGCTGGCTCTCCATGCATAGGTTGGACAGGTGCACCAGGGTTGCAACAAGGGGTGGGATACAGATCATCATCGTTGTATTCCTATTTTCCATGCTCATTTCATATATATATATATATTGAAGAACTAGACTTCTTGTATTTTTCATCTTGGATTCATTTTGCTTGTTTTTTTGATGGCTTGGGAATTTTCTTTATTATTATTTTTTTTTTGTTTCTATGTTATGTTGTAAGAACTAGACTTACCGATGTGTGACATTACGTCATCTAAGTGGATAGTTTGAGGATTTAAAGTTGAAAAACAATGGGAGGAGGTGGGGCACAGCCGATTACGTAATGGGGTCATAGTTACTGCAGATAATAGCTTTGGCTTTATTATATAGAAACTACGTAATGACAGCTGCAGCTTGATAACGTCTCTTCCCCATTAGAAGGGTGTTGCGGTCTGGTTAGGTAGGCCAAGTATGGGAGGTCTGCATTTGCTTTGCCAAATGTGGAGGGTTAGTACGGTTTGGTTTGGCAGGAGTCATGGGTACATGTTGCCATTCAGTTTAGGGTGTTTGCTGAATGGAGCAATAACTTTCTTATTTATATATATATATATACACAATATATATATGTACACACACACACACACACATATATATAGGATGGGCTTGAGCACAGTTTCTAGCTACCAAATTTCATTCACAAGACATTGGTCAACCTGAAGCTAGAGTAGAAGAGACATGCCCAAGGTGTTGTGCAATGGGACTGAACCCAAAACCATGGGATTGTGAAGCAAAATCCTAAACCACACAGCATTAATACACACACAATCACAGATGTATTTATGGATAGAGGGGGAGTTTCAGTTGGATCAATTATGAAAATAAAGCAATGAGGAAAAGGCTTTTTTTCCTCAACAAAGTTCTGTGGCTCTGATACTGTAGATTTGGATGGAAACTCCATTATTCAGGTGTGATGTCAGAAATGACTGCACAGGTGGGAGTGGGGATACTTACAAGCCATCCACCCCCGACCCAGCTGTCAGAATGAAGAGAAAAAAAAAAAAAGAAACTGGGCAAAGAAGGGAGAAATGCAGTGCAAGATTTGGTTTGAGTGGGGAGAAGAGTGTTGACAAGGAGGATGAGGAGAGGAATCTGGTTGAGGTAAGGGAGTTTTGGGGAAAAATTTCAGGATGTATTTCATTCATCATCATTTCATTTTATGTCTGCTTTTCCCTGCTTGCAAGGGTGGGACGGGAACTGATTCTGGCTCGATTTCTACAGCTGGATGCCTTTCCTAACACCAACCTCATTTACAGTGAGTGCTGGGTGCTTTTTTGCCGTGGCACCTCCACGACCACTTTGCAGTGGAATGATATGGACCCCAGTCCCTATCATCTCATTTCTACAGCTGAGTAAACTGGAGCAAATGTGAAATAAAGTGTCTTGCTCAAGTGTTTGCATTTTGCCAAGTTCATGTATACATTTGATTTGTTACAGGATAAATGTTTTACTGCATGAGCTGCAGTTTTTACAACCGTTCCTGGAATTTTCTAGTATACTTCATTTTATATTGAATCAGATTTTGTCTTTCAAAATCCAGATGCATTTGGAGAGTTCGGTCTTGTGCTACCTTTTAAGGTTTCTTAAGTTTAACAGGTGGTTATTATAATATTTCTTATAGTTACCCTCCATATTTTCTATCTACCAACTGGCAGTGCTGCCTTGGTTGGCGTTAGGGTGTCTGATTTCTAACTGGTAGCTAATAACTTTAGGGTCACAAGAATTGTGTTGCTGTTAATTCCGTACATACCCTTTTTTTTTTCAATTGCTGCTGTGGGATCTACATGCGATGATTTCTTCACGTTTTGGAGTGCAGCTATAGCTTATCTTAAGGATAGCTTTATCTGTTAAAAAGGCTTCTATATTTATGATTACAACTGAACATTTGTCTACTAGGTTAAGGTAGATTCTAGCTACATTGGACTTAATGGTGAGAGAGTAGAGAGGACCAAAACAGGTGGCATTACGTATTCTGTTATTTCTAGGTTGTCAATTATTTGTGTTGTTTCAGGTGTTAAATTGTTTATTTTGGTGGATCCTCCTACAAACAGTAAGTTCTTGAAAATTAAGGGCGGGTGATATGATCTGTATATATGAATGCATTATATTTATACTGCAAATACAGCAGTATACATAAACACACAAAACAAATTGTATTGCAAATGTGCTTTGTTATATCTATCATGTTGGAACAAACAAATCCGTCTGATTTTCGAGTCGAAAATGTTGAACAAGTTATGTACAATGGAAGCCGCTTATTGTGATCATTTTGTGCCGGAACCTTTTAGATATAAAAACAATCTGAGTGTTTGGGACTCATCAATTTTAAATAAAATATATATATAAAAAAAAAGAGTGGACATCCTAAATAAGAAGAATTGATTCAAGGTTTAGTTTAATATATAATTTTATCGATCCAATGATCCTAATAGGAAATAGGTTTGTAGAAATTAATGTTATGTCAATTTTGTACATTATTTACCTACTGTGTACTATATATAAACCTTTTGCTTACAAAATGTTGAAGAATAAGTTTTGTACGAAGGGATTGTACAAATGACTGACTAATATATAATTTTAATAACCGTTTTAAATATATATATATATTTTAAATTTAGTGAAAGTACTAAAAAATTGTTTATTTGCCAAATACTTCTTGAACTTTTGGGGTTTGTAGACAAAAGTGAAATCGCCATTTCTGTCAGGGCAGGTTTTAAAACCTGAACTTAAAACACGGAAGCAAATAAAGTAATTACTTCTCTACTGACTGGAAACAATAGCAAGATTCACACGCACAAAGTGCTGAAACATCGAGGAAGCTTCTACTAGAAATAGCAGTTAACTCTCCCTGAAATAACGTTACTGCCTTAAAAACATGTTAAATATATGAAGTCCTAACCCCCTCCCCCCCAAGCGGGCAATCTGGATCATGACTAAACATGGGACCAAACAACAACCACAAGCAGCAAAAACTCATTTTGTTGAAATCCCCACCAGAGCAGACTACTTTTCATCTTTTCGAGGTCGATAAAATTTAAATGTAACAGTCAATCACACATACGTTCGATTGTTGTAGAAAATTCGAGCAAAATAATGAAAACATTAATATAGTAATTGTTTCTACTTTTGGCACAAGGCCAGTAATTATCCCAGTGCATTACTGGTACTTTATTTTATCGACCCCGTAAGTAATAGTTCACTTTCAGTAATGAAATATAAGGAATGGAAGCTTTTAATATTGTATATACACACATTTTTTAATATTGTATATACACACATTTTTTAAAGTTTATGGTGGAAATATTGCAGAGGCTTATTTATACACACACAAACATATATGGACAAATAAAACTAATGGGAGTTTTACCAGACAAGCACGTTTAAAAAAAAAAAAAAATCTTATTTTCGCAAAATCTCAACTAAGACATTATGAGAGCTTAGGTATGAAGTTACGAGCACATTATAAGAGAAATATTGACAAAATATACTTCCAATGTGTAAGAAACATGGAAAACTCGTCCCCAACAACACCCCTAGAGACATTTGTTTACGTCGAGTAAACAGAGTACTAATGCTACTTAATGTCAGTCACAAAGGCTGCTTTCACAAGCTTTTCTCGCCACGAAGAGAGAGAGAGAGAGTGTGTGTATATTTTTTTTTCAGAGTATATATATATATATGTATATATATAACAGAATGGTCTTTCGTCGGTGTCACCGACGAGTTCCAGTTATTTGATCAACGGCGCATGTTCGTGAAATTAACGTGCATGTGGCTAGGCATTCCACAGACACGTGAAACCGTAGCGGAATTTTGAGGGAGAATCAGCGAAACACACTGTGTGAGAATGCTGGCCCCTTTGTATTACAGGTACAGTCCACCCGACGGGCTGCCAAAAAAGGCTTAGGTATTCCCGAAGCTATAGTAAATTATATAGGTAATTTACTATTTTACGTTCGTAAACTAAACGATTACTGAATGTCAATAAAAAAAAAAAAACTTTATTAAAATTAATATAAATTACTGATAACTTGCAGCATTTTCAATTGTTATCAGTAATTTGTATTAATTTTAATAAAGTTTTTACACGCTTGCATGGGTTGGGCGGGTCTTTCTCAGCAGAGCATGTCTTCACACGCCGCGTACCTTCGCCATCTCCTCTGAGTCTCAGCGATTTGAGGTCAGCTCTACACCACCTCTGCTCAGGTCTTTCTTGGTCTGCCTCCACTGGGATTTCCTGGCACTTCATATATAAAACACTAATTATCGCCCTCGAAAACAACTTAACTATTGAAAGGGAAACAGATATTTAAGTTCAATCATACTAGTTAAAACGAAAATTACTATAGATCTCCACTAATTATAATGTAAACTTTCATTTTGTCATGCATGTTTATACACATATGTATATATGGATGTATTAATTACAGATAAACGAATATATAATGAACATGTGCTTTATTAAATCAGCTAATAACGGTTTTAAGTGTTTCGAATCAATAATATATTATATACGAGATGTATCAAACATAATACGTTTAAGTATAAAGAAGTTGAATAAATATGTCATACATAATCATATCTCGTTCTACAATCTATAAGCTCGGGCAGTTTAAATAAACATATAGTAATAAACTCTAGACTATGTATTTTCTCGACGGCTATATATTTATTGTATATGTGAGTATACGGTGGAAACTGCTTGTGATCACTTTAGGAAGAAGCCCTTCAGATAACAACTGGCTGATAACATTAAGCAGAGGATATGGGTTTGGAAATCACTTCAACTTATAAGCAGAAATAAAAACCATTTATTCCAGCGAAAATCAATAGCAAATAATTCGTGGAAATGCCAACAGCAATATGGCTTGTGTAAAAAAATTACCATAATTTAAGAACCCGTTATTTATTATATTCTGTACATAAAAAAAAAAAAAAAAATAGGGAGAACGTTATATTTGTCATTAACTAATTCCAGATCCCCAAAACTTCGAACAAAAATTATAGGGAATTATAGTATGCATCCTAATGTTTGAAGTTGTCTTCAAGAAAACTGCTTTTCTAAGTCAGTTCTTATTTCGTAAATACAATTAAAGTAAAAGCAATACAACAGTAAAAAGGACTTTAGACAAAGAGAGAGGAGGCATACTCATTCAATTACATACAAAAGAGAATGCTGATGTTTCCCTCTAAAAAATGTTGACGCGGCCCGTAACATTCACGGCATTAATAAAAAGGGTTAAAATTAAAGAAAAAATCGAGATGAGTAATTAACTTTTTTTTAGTAATATATTTTTGCTTAAATCTTAACTTATAAACTTAAACAGTGCATTTAACTTAGCTCCTGACATTTACTTCAATTCATACGTATTTATATAATTGTTGACTATATACACTGTAGGAGTCCTTATTCAATGCATATTTATTTTACAAACCTATAAAACAAACATTTATGCACGCACAGACATATATACAATATATACACACACAATTTATCTACATATTGAGTACACATTTAAAACAGGTCTCTCTAACTTTTGTATTAAGATATACCACGCACAGTCTTGTCCATTCTGGCCGTCGAGACCACGAGGCGGGCTAATCCTTAAACAGTGAGTAGTAAATACAGATGTCAAACATATTATACATATGTAGTTCATTAAAAGATATGTATGACACACACACACACAATATATATATATATATATATAATGTGCATGTGTGTATATTCATGAATATATATAGAATTTTATTAAATAACAAAATATATACTTGTTTTTATTACTTACATTATCAAGAAATCTTTAAAGTTGTTGTCTTCAGTTTTAAAGTTTTGATCAGGGGTAGTTTTGAGTAGTTTATTAACTTGGTTTTGTTCAATTTAAAGAGTTAATCCACATGAATAAATAATATATAAATATAATTCATATATAATATTTGATCAAAAAATTCCTTCTACAACCACAGCATCAACATAAATTAAAAAACAATAATAATGCAAAGTTGTTGTTTTGGGTTAGATAGTGACACACATATTAAAAAATATATATCTTAAAAGAGAAAAGAAAGACCTTCCTTCTTGACACGCACAAAAAAAAAAAACTTTTAAAAACTAGTGAACTCAAGTATTGTAGATATTCAAGATAGGTCAAATTTCACCACATCTCAGCAGTGGTGTTGTTGGTAATAACAGTGTTAGTAGGTGCAGTATAAATACTATAAATCCAGCTAGTTAATCAAAGCACCAACGGGCCTAGCAGGAGCTTCGCCAATATAAATCTCATATTAATTTAAAAGAGAACATAAAAAATATAAATACAACACACGTGTGTATATGTTATTCTCTTCCCCCTTCCCTCAGTTGCTGTCTCAATATGAAAGTTCTAGCCATCTCATTGGTTAATTTTTCTGAGGTATTCTTTTCTAAATATATCCGCCTTTCCTAGTATTGACAAACACACGCACACACACTTATCACCTCCAACAACCTCAGATATGGCTTACATCACCAACACAACAAACACAACAACAACAAAAATCATAAATATCTCAACAACCACAGATATCATTAGCACCACCAAAACAACAATTATCACCACTGTCACCATAACAATGATAGATATCGTTACTACTACTACTACTACTACAGATATTACTACCACAATAACAACAAATATCACCTCCACCCCCACAACAACAACGATAGTAACCGTTCTCACTACGCCAACATTAACATCAACAACACAATACCAATTATGCATATATACTCACACACAGATATATACACGCTGTCGTTTGACCTGCTAGAAATAGCAGCCAACCATCTCAAATAGCACCCTACCATATAAAAACAGAAGAAAACTTTGAATAATGCAGTATATATCGACAGTAAAACAACGTGATGGTCACAGCTGGAATGCCTTATATCACAGGTTTGCTCTAAAAGGTCCGACATGTATATATGTGTGTGAGTATATATGTATTTATATATATATGGAGAGGAAGAGAAAAATAGATAAATAGATAGATTTCTTTATTTAGATAGATAGATTTAGGTCTCAAGTTAGCCCTGATTGAGCAGAACTGTGGCTGACCCTTCTTTTGTATATCTCGGACAATGTTGTTCCAACTTGACATTCTAACAGTAGGGTATGGTTTGAGGTAATTTGGCTGCTATTTCTAGCAAGACGAACTAATGAATTGGCTGGACGGATAAATACGTAGTTGAATAAATAGGCAGATGATTAGTTAGCTGATGAAATACGATCAACTAAAGGGCATTTATTCGTCTCTTCGTCTCATGTAATGATGATAACACGGAAGTTGATAAAAACGATGAGCAAAAACAACAACATCGATGACGATGGTGACGATGATAATGAAGAAATAGAAGACGATGGTGACGATGATAATGAAGAAATAGAAGACGATGGTGATGAGAATGTTGATAAGAATGACGATGATGACAATATTTGTGATTCATTGCCAAGAAGTGGTGATGGTGGTGGGAGATTAATAAAAAGAAAAGAAAACAAATAAAGGGAAAATATCCTGACGTCAGCAGTAAATAAATAAACAAAAGTGTCTAAACATATAGAAATGAATCACAACTTGGTGTCTATCTCTTTCTCATCACCACCGTTTGTTTACATCGCTGTGTGTGCTGTGCTGACGTCAGCAGGTACTGCACCTTCCTACACAATATCAGCCAAAGAAGGTAAAAAAATTAAAAAATTAAATTATTAAATGAATATTCCGTTGGTTTCAACAAAGAGTATGTTTCAGTTGTTTGATCAATGTAACTTTCTAACACCATTTACCACAATCCTTGGGTCAACTCGTATCTTGTGAGTAAAACAGTAGACTATTTGCAAGACTGTCGAGTGGACTGGGTAACGAAACCTCGACATATTTTTCCCATGATGTTTTTCTTAGCATGCCACATAACACCAACAAAAAACTGACCTGTGACCTCAGAGCCAAAAACCTAGGTAATGTTCTATTGTAGAAAGTTATAGGTGCAAGAGTGTCCATAGAACAGTTGAAAAAGCCATCTGTTTAGTGTTTCTTGGCGACCTAAATCTTATACAAGAGATTTTGACTCCCAGGATACATACTGTTTTTCTACTCCGCAAAATAAAGTCTACCTTTTAACTCTGCAACAGATAGCTGGTTTGGTCTGCCTAGCAATGTAGCCACACACTTGCTAACCAGCCCCGCTGGATTTGGCACTAGCTGAGTTTGCTACACAGATACATAGGTTAGTAAATATTTCTACTATGTATTTGCACACATAAAATACTGCATCTATACTTTCATCTTTTTCCATTGTTTATAATTTTGAAGTAAATCATGCTATGAAAAAAACCCATTAAAATTAGCAGCGTCTTGTTCATTTGTTAATTCTTATCCATGTGATTTAGGAAAATCCTTTTCCCCACGGTAATATCACTTCACACCACAACAAGCGAGTACATGTACTTGTTTTCTCAAACATGGCAAAACTTCTCGACTCACCGAGACATACTTCACTTACTCACTTGCAACCAACAACCACCCGCTTTCCTGTCGCCACAGTGCCGGTCACATTCCACGCCATGCTGCCCTCAACGAGGTCATTAAGCATGGCTTGGACGCTGCAGGCTTCCCTTCCCAGCTCGAGCCGGTGGGGCTGGATCGAGGGGACGGCAAAAGGCCAGATGGCATGACCATCTTCCCGTTCCGCGGTGGCAAACCCCTCATCTGGGATGCCACTTGCACCAACACTTTCTGCAGCCGCAACCTGGTGCAGTCTGCGACTGACCCAGGTTCTGCTGCACGTCGGGCTGAGGGGGCCAAACTCCTCAAATACCAGTTGCTCTCCGACAGGTTTGCGGTCATTCCCCTGGCAGTGGAGACTTCTGGTGTCCTCGGCCCCAGGGCTACCTCCTTACTCACCACCATAGGTGCTGAGCTGGCCAGCCGCAGGTGTGAGCCCCGCGAGTTGGAGTAGCTTTTCCAGCGCGTCTCCTTTGCCGTCCTCCAGGGAAACGCCTTCTCCATTCTGTCTGCCGGGGCTGTGGGTGGGCCTCATCGCGTACCAATACATTAGTTAAATACCATTCTTTCATCTGATACAACACAATAAAGACTAAAGTGTTTAAAAAAACAAAACAAAAAAAACCAACAAGCTACTTGCTCATTCAACTTCTTTGACAACTTCATCTTTGCAACTCATACTGCCATCCAACAAATGAACTAAACAGACAAACAAATAAACAAACATCATTATAAAACTGTACCTATAATTCAAAGGACCAGCAGTGAATTATGTTACGGGTAAACATATTTATGGAATGCTCAGCCACTTACACGTTAATTTCATAAGCAGGCTGTCCTATTGATTGAACAATTGGAACACGCATCGTTGAAACTGACGGAGTTCCATCGATGTATCTAACTTTAACATAAACTTAATGTAAACTTGATGTAACAATCATGCATCTCATACAGATAGCTATTTTAATATTCTTTTATTATTTTACTTGTTTAAGTCATTAAATTCCAAGCATGCTGGGGCATCATCTTGAAGTCGATCATATTGAACCCTGTATTTATTTTCTTCTCAAATCTAGTACTCATTTTATCTATCCCTCTTTTTTTAATCTTTAAGTTATAGGACATATACAAACAGATTACATAAACACAGACATACACACACACAGATATCTCTCTCTCTCTCTCTCTCTCTCTCTCTCTCTCTCTCTCTCTCTCTCTCTCTCTCTCTCTCTATATATATATATATATGACAAGCTTCTATAAAGTTTCTATCTAACAAATTCCTCTTACAAAGCATTGGTCAACCTGAGGCTATAGTAGAAGATACTTGCCCATGGTGCCATGCAGTGGGACTGAACATAAAACTTTATGACTGTGAAGAATACTTGTTTCATTTCCTTCTAGTCTTTGCAGGTTTTCTGCAATCAAAGCCCATATCTCACTGCCATGTAGCAATGCACACAGGCATCATACAATTTACCCTTCACTCTGAGAAAGAAGCCCTTTGTTGTCACTTGAGGTACTAGCTCCCTAAACTTCTTCCAGCCCATTCTTACTTTGGTTACCACAATTTCAGAGCAACTTCCCCAACTGCTGACTAAGTCACCTAGGTAAAGTAAGTTGTCAACAACTTCTAGGGAACCTCCTGGAAACCGAGGGAATCTACTTTACATGTGCTCTTAGTTCTTACTTCTCCTGTGCACCTGCCACATAAAAGTCCATCTTTTCGGTTGACCTGCATTTAACCCTTTAGTATTTAAACTGGCCATATCCGACCAGAATTCCCTTACCTCATTCTTTTCAAACCAGCTGCTCATACTGATGTTAAAGTATTGTTCTAGAAATAAATAACATCAAAATCTCATAGATTCGATATTATGTGAGATAATTATGTAAGATTAAAGCCTTTACTACAAAAATACAATAGTATATATATATATATATAGAGTAATGTAAATGCTAAAGGGTTAATCCCATTACATCTCTTATATACCCTTAGATTACACTATGTGCATCTTATTGAATTTCTGCCTACCTCTTTTCAACATATTGAACAAGTCTGCTTCTCTGGTAGTACCAGCTTCCTGGCTTCCTTCATACTTATTAAGACTTCAGTCTTTGTTAAGTTTATTTTTAGGCCTTTCCAGTCTTAAACTCCTCAGTTATGGCCTGAAGGAATATGATAAACAGAAGTAGACTGAGGACTGAGCCATGTTGGACTGCTCCATGCACTTCAAATTCATCACTGTACTTACTGCAACTCTTACCTTGCTTTGCTGGTTACTCCTCTATACATAGTTTTCATGGCTCTCAACTAACTTCCTTAACCCTTTAGCATTTATATTACTCTATATTTACTATTATATTTTCACAGTAAAGGCTTTACCTCACATAATTATCTCACATAATATCGAATCAATGAAATTTTGATGTTATTCATTTTGAGAATAATACCTTAACATCAGTATGAATGGCCAGTTACAGTTGGTTTGAACAGAAAGAGGTGAGAAAATTCTGGCCAGATACGGCCGGTTTAAATGCTAAAGCGTTAATATCCACCAAATTACAATGTAGGAGTCCTTATCAAAGGCCTTCTCCAGATCTACAAATGAAAGTTTATTCTTAGCCAAGTACCCCACTTGTAGTTGTCTTAAAAGGAAAAGGGCATCAGTCCCAAACTACATCTCATTTAGTTTGATTGTGTCCCTAATTAGTTGTGCTATAATCTTTCAGTAACTTTCATGACCTGATCCATCAACTTAATGCCTCTATAGTTAACTCCTTTGCCCTTGTAGAAGTTTACTAAGTTACTGCAGTGCCAGTCATTGGGTATGACACCATCCTGTACTACTTAATTAATCATGCATCTGACAAGCTTGTAGCCTACCATGGCTCATGTTTTAGAATCTTGGCAACTATACTGGATGGTCCAGTTGCTTTCCCTACCATCATATCCTTAATCACTTTATCTATCATACTTTTATAACTGGTTCCTCAGTTCGGCCAACATATAGTAGATACTCACTGTCCCATTTATTTTCTTCATTCACAGTCTCTCGCAGTAGCACTTCCATGCCTCTTTCTTTTTGACATCAGTCAGTTGGAACAAACTATCATACAATCCAGAATACTTTACACCTCTGATCTTCACTGTGTAGAACAGGGGTTGATAACCCCTGGCCTGTGAATGTGAAGGATTTTTGTCCGGCACCCCAACAGGCTAAGCGATCCCTGAAAAAGTGGTCTGAATTATTTTGGATTAGAATACTGAATAGAGAACATGTCTAACCACAAGACTCACTTAGCTGAACATAATTTTTTGCATGACAGTAACAAACAATCAAACTCAGACAGATAGAATAGTCAGACATCGAGGTCAAGGGGACTGTGTGTGCTAGTTTCATTATTTGGCAGTACATATACCTGTGAACAGCTTTTTTCCAAAATGAAATATACTGAAGATCATTTATTTAAGAACAAGGCTGCATGATGACCATCTGGACAATGTTCCATTCCTGTCTTCTACAAATATTTCACCTGATGTCCCACCCTTGCAAGCAGGGAAAAGCGGACGTAAAATGATGATGATGATGTAGAGAAGCTATCCAACGACAGGCAAAAACAAGTATCTCATTATACAATTTACCATTTCTACCTGTATTTTATTTGTAGTAAGGAATGTCTTTAAAGTAATATCACATAAAATTCATTGTTCTTTAAATCCCACGATTAAGGTAGTCTTTTGGACAGCAGTCTGAGGTCGAGCAAATTTATTATATTTTGGCATCATGGCCCATCAATGAGACACTGCATAGCTATGTGGCCCGCCGATGAGACACTGCATAGTAATGTGGCCCACAAGCCCAAAAGGTTGCCGACCCCTGGTATAGAACATATGCAGACATCATCATAGGTGATGAGATTCTTGGGGATAAGACACAAACAAAGATCAGGGTATTTCATTGAAAAGTTTGATGAATATAGGTTAGTTTTAGCCAGAAGCAAACTGGGTCTCAAAACTAACCTGGGCATCTGTAACTCATTAACTTGGCTCATGTTCATTAATATGTTGTTTAATCTGATCATAATGTCATAGGTCCAGGCAGGTGCATTGTATTCTAGAGCAAAACACTTCCTTTCACATTGCTCTAGTACACTCAGCAGAAAATGAATAACAGCAGTAGCTGGTGGTTAACCTTGAGTTGGACTGGTGTCTTGTCCAGGAGGTAGTCTTGTACTCTCAGTCACTTAATGTTGATAAAACTGTAATAAATACTGGCCTGATGAGCCTCCAGACTTGGGATAGATTTTAACTTTTTTTAAAAAATTATCTGAGAAAATAACATATTTCATTTTTGGCCAGTCTGCCTCTTGGACATATTGTTTGAGGTTGAGGAAAGGGGAACTATCATGGCCACTGGTCTTGGTTTGAAGTAATTGAGGTTACTTGGTGCCTCTGGTGGGGTGAAATGGGAAGGATTTGGAGGAGATTTACCAAGTGCATGAAAGAGACGGAGCTATATTTCAAATATATAGGCAAGGTGAGATTCTCCAATATGTCCCATCTTGGACCTTGACAACCCATCCTATCCATGCCATCATGATGATTGATGTTTTAGCAGCTACTCTCCATTATATGATAGTCATCATGGGACATGGAAGTTTTTATCTCATCAACTAGAGAAGTACATTTTATCTACTAGTTTCAGGCTGAAAATATATTTCTTGTTTTTATTGTACACTAGCAGTGGTACTCAGCGTTGCACGGGATAAGGTATTTTGGAATGCGGGCCACCAACAGACCTAATCGTGGAAAAACTGCATGCCTGGACAATATGTAAAGAAAATAAACCGAATACTCTGATGGCTGGATAATCTTTAAGATTTTCTTCGATGAAGCAGGAAAAATACAGGTTTTCACCAAATGCAGGCCCTAGGGGATCAAGAAAATGAATTTTTTTAATGTGCATATTATGCCTTGAAATTTTGGGAAAATCGGCTAGACATAACGCCTCAAAAAAGCCCTAAAAAGCTGAAAAAATGAAGTTTTTCACCTAATTTCACTATGGCCCTAGGCCATAAAAAAAAAGTTGGATTTTCTTTGCTCACAGTATGAAGAAGAGACTGACTAATACATAGTAACAATTTCAAGGAAATCGGTCTGACGTAACGCTTCAAAAAAGCCCCTAAAAACCTGAAAAAATGCAGTTTTTCACCTAATGTGAGCCCTAGGGGATCAAAAAGTTGAATTTTTTATGTACATAACATTCCCTGAAACATAAGTAATACACATGTAAAGTTTGAAAAAAGTTGGTTGGGTACTTCTCGAGTTTTAGGGATTCAAACTTACACACACACACACACATCCTCAGTTTTATATATAGATAACTACTACTACTACTACTACTACCATCACCACCACCACCACCACCACCACTCCTACTATATGCCCACATACACATGCACCCACATATCTACAAGCATATATACATATATATGTACATACACATGCATGTCTAAACCCATGCTGGCGTGGAAGATAGACGTTAAATGATGATGATGATGATGATGTATATATATGTATGTGTATATATATGTATATACATATGTATATATATATATATATATATACATATACACAGTTCAAGAGTAACCAATCTTAAAGAGAGAGATGGAGATAGGAGAGGAGAGATTGGTGAATTAGTTAGAAGCCAAAGCGTAAAGGCATGTGCTCAATGTGCAATATGCAGTGGAAGGCAGCTAGGTGGCTGGGTTCATGCAGAAGTTAGGTGCGCAGAGCTGGAAATATTCATTAGTTAAGCAAAACAAGGCCACAAATTTCATAAGGAAGACATTATTAAAAGATTGTCAGCATATTTTAGTTTGATGTAAGGAATGTAGAGAATAATAATAATAATATTAATAATAATAATGTCCGTTTACAATTGTTTCGCTACTCCATATAATATTTCTGGATCAGATGACTGATTATTATCAGATGACATTATTGATCTGGTTCAGTTGAAAATAATTAACATATTTAAAAACAGAGCGGCTCATCAGAACTTCAAAGGAATATAAATTAAAATAAGGAGAGAATGTTACATAATGTAGTGTTCCATATATTGGTGTTTCACTATGGTGTCCTGGTTGTATCAGTTGTCAGCCATAATCAAGCAGTATTCATCTGTCGAGGCTGCATTGTGTGAGATTTGCCTATATGTACACACACACACATACATTCATACATACATACATACATACATATATACTTTTATCAGCGTGAATTAAACAACTTAATGTGGTGCAATATCATGAAGAACTATCTCAGATAACCTATTTCTTTCAGCTTTTAAGAATGTATAAATATTTTTAAAACAAAAAAGTATATGTTGGTTATTAATTACTTTTCTTTTAATTTGAATTTATTTTTTCCTTTTTTTATTTTTCATTATTCACTACTATTTTATAATTAGATTTTTGCTAATTATTATTTTTTTTCACTCTTCATGCATGTTGAGTGAAAAAAAAAATAATTAGCAAAAATCTAATTATAAAATAGTAGTGAATAATGAAAAGTATTTAAAATTGTGTATGAACAATTCATGAACAGTAGTTGTTTGGGTGTATTTCTATCACATTCCGAGTTAATAATTGTTTCTACTTTTGGCACAAGGCCAGCAATTATCCCAGTGTATTACTGGTACTTTATTTTATCGACCCTGTAAGGATGAAAGGCAAAGTTAACCTCGCCGGGATTTGAACTCAGAATGGCAAGGGCCGTAACTCTATGCGTCAAAGCATGGCGTCCGACCTTCTACCGATACTGCCAATCCATTCCAAGTTAATAATGTCAGTTAAATTACCTTCAGTCTTTTCCTTTAACCCTTTTGATACCAAACCAACTGAAACTGATTCTAGTTCTACAACACAATAGTTTTTATTTGAAAGTGTTTATATTCAGTTAAAACTTTCCATCATGATTTTCTGTAACAACTTTTAACCCTTTAGCATTTACATTACTCTATATTTACTATTGTATTTCACGGTAAAGGATTTACCTCATATAATTATCTCACATATCGTATCTATGAGATTTTGATATTATTTATTTTGAGAAAAAGGCCTCAATATAAATATGAGCAACCGGTTATGACCGGTTTGAACAGAAATGGTTGAGAAAATTCTGGCTGGATACAGCCGGTTGAAATGCTTAAGGGTTAAGATATGCTCCAAATACCAACTTAATTACAGGAAAGTTAGTTATAATACTAAATCCCTCTAAATTCATGATTATTTTCAACATTATTTTAAAAAACACAGTTTGCTATTATAAATATGGTAACAAATGGGTTAATTTTAATTGACCTACATGGATGGGTATGTAGACAACTAGTGTAGATAAGTTGGTAATTGTTTGATGATCATCCAGCCAGGGATAAAAAATGGCTGAATAGAATGGAAATGGGAGAATACCTTGTGGTGATCCTTCATTGATTTTGGCAATGAGCATGCAGATGTTTGAACAACGACTGTCCAACTCATGAATTAATGTGTAAGTGGTTGAATATTCAATAAACACGTGTTACCATGACACAAGGTCTTTGAATTATAGGTACAATTCATGCAATCTGCTTCCACATAGTTTTCGTCTATCTAATTTTACTCAGAAGGCTTGGGTTGACTTTAAGCTATGGCAAAAATACTTGACTTGTGATATTTAGGTATTAGTTATATTAGTATAATTCTATCGGAGTCAACTATGTCTTTAATCCCTTTATCATCATCACCACCATCATCATCATCACTATCACCATAATCATTTTATGTACACTTTCCATACTGACATATGTTGGATGGGCTGTAGCAGTCCAAGACTAGATGGTCCAGTGAACCGTGTCTTGCTCATAAATTCCATTTTTAGCATAGTTTCAACAGCTAGGACACCTTTAAGCATGCATCCACTTCATTTGAGGCTGACATGGAGCTAAAGAACTATAACAAAACAAAAAAAAGAAAAAAAAAAGAAAAGGGGCTGATCATGAAATCAGATCAAGGAAATATTTCTATCAGCCTTTTCATTGCTAATACTATCTGCTGGTTGTAACTCCTCATAGAAAGCAAAATGAAATATAATATTTTGCTGAAAAACAACATGCCACCCCATCTAGGAATTGAACTTACAACCTTATGATTGTGAGTCTAACACCTTATCCACTAGGTCTATCAAGAAAAACAACAAAAATGACAACAAGAGCAAATCATTTTAAAATTTGCATATCAATAAAGTTAAGATCACAAAATAGTTTAAATGTTATACAGAAATCATAAGAATTTCATTCTTAGAAATTGTTTTCATTATTTTTTAAAAATTTAATTAGAGGAATTTGACAAATTTGGGGAATCTAGTAGATTTGGTAAATATACTAATTTACTTTTCTCCTATTTACACCTATTTTGTTGACATATATTTTCATGAAATTTTTATTTTTTAAATTTATTTATTTCTCTTTTCTGTTCCCATAACACACACACATCTGCTGTTGCTCAGATTGGCATTCAGAAAAACAAAACAAAACAAAAAAAAATTACTTGGCTAACCCTTTAGCATTTACATAACTCTATATTTATTATTATATTTTCACGGTATAGGCTTTACTTCACATAATATCGAATCTATGAGATTTTGATATTATTTATTTTGAGAACAATACCTTAACATCGGTGTGAGTGGCTAGTTACAGCCAGTTTGAATAGAAAGAGGTGAAAGAAATCTGGCCAGTTACAGCCGGTTTAAAGGGTTTGGTGCTCTCCAGCCTTTGGCAGTCTCCAGTCTCTGGTACTCTCCAGTATCTGGTACTCTCCAGTCTCTGGCATTTTCCAGCCTTTGGTACTCTCCAGCTTCTGCCACTCTCCGGTCTCTGGTACTCTCCAGTTTCTGCCACTCTCCCTCCTCTGGCCCACTCCAGCCTCTGGTACTCTCCAGTCTCTGGTACTTTCCAGCTTCTGTCACTCTCCAGTCCCTGGCATTCTCCAGTCTCTGGTACTTTCCAGCTTCTGTCACTCTCCAGTCCCTGGCATTCTCCAGTCTCTGGCACTCAACAACCTCTGGTACTCTCTAACCTTTGGCACCCTCCAGTCTTTGGCACTCTTCAGCCTCTGAAACTTTCCAGTCTCTGGCACTCTCCCATCTCTGGCATTTTCCAGCTTCAGGCACTCTCCAGCTTCTGGTACTCTCCTGTCTCTGACACTCTTCAGGCTTTGGCACTCTCCTGTCTAGTACTCTCTAGTCTCTGGCACTCAATAGCCTATGTCACTTTCCAACCTCTGGTACTCTTCAGCCTCAAGCACTCTCCAACCTATGTCACCCTCCAGACTCTGGCACTCTCCAGTCTCTGGGACTCTCCTGTCTTTAGTACTCTCCAGTCTCTGATACACAAACGTTCTGTTTTCTCCCTCTGCCTCATTTACTATTTCTACAATGGTTGCTACTTGGAGCTGCTTGAACTTATTCCACCTCCACTCAGGTACTCCTGGCTCACTCCAATGTATCTTGGAAGGCATGTGAAGTCCATGGACACTTCTCTTTTCTCCAGACCAACCAAGTAAAAGAACAATATATATATGTATAGTCATGCGCACACACACATGCATACACACAAATATAGACACACACACACGCACGCATTCACATGTGCTTACTTGCTGCATATGGTTGTCCATCAAATTCAATAATGACGGTCTCCTTCAATTAATTATAGCTGTACATTTCAAGCTATCTTCTCATTTAATTAGGGACTCTTTGCTGATTGTATATTTTAACCCTTTCATTACCATATTACTAATGAATGACACTGTCTAATTTTGAAAATAGTCAAGATATTTGTAAAGGAAAAGCAACAAAATTATTTTTCCACCATTCTAAAACTACATCAAAGCTTATTTATAGTGTGTGTGTGAATTATATTTACCATTCACTGGTTAAGGATCAGACTGCCTCTTGGTCCTGGGCAACAGGATGGAGAAGACATTGTCCCGGAGGATGGGGAAGGAGATGTGCTGGAACAGCTACTCCATTTTGTGAGGCTCGTACATGCAAGTAGCCAACTCCACTGCAATAGCAGAGAATAGGGATGTGGTCTGGGAACTAAAAACGTTGGAAGTCTCCAATGACACAGGCTCGATCGCAAACCTATTAAAGAGCAACTGATACTTTGACAGTTTGCCCTCTTCGGCCTGGCGAGCAGTGAAGCCAGGGCTGGTAGCTGAACACACCAGGCTGGAGGGATTTAGTAATATACTAGACCACCTGTGACCCGTTGGGTTACGTTCACTTAAAAATATTTTTTGTAAATCATGTTCACTTAAAAATAATTTTTAAATAATTAAAATATACACAGACATGTATATCATGTGAAATGAAACTGGAAGGCCCATATATATACGTGTGTATGTATATATATAAATGTGTGTATGTATATATATAAATGTGTGTGTGTGTATGTATATATATATAAATGTGTGTGTGTGTATATATATGTGTGTGTGTGTATATATTGGGTGTCTGTGCTCTATATACACTGGTCATATACACACACACATATATATACACACACATATATATATATACACACACACTCACATATATATATATACACACCAACACCACCAGCTCTCTCTCTTGCATTCTCCTTCTCTATCTCCTCTCCCTCTCTCTATGTCTCTCTTTCAATCTACTCTCTCACAATCTCTATCTCTTTCTCTCTATCTTACTCTGCCACTGTCATAGTAGCAGATGTCAAAGACAAAGGTCAGCCAGAGGAAGGATTTTCTCCACCTGCTGACCGACAACTTGACGTTGCCATGGCAACAAACCAAACAACCAGCGGCACCAGCAACAACACCAACAACAACAAGACCAATAACTGTGATAACAACAACACCACCAACTACAACAGCAACACACACAAGAAAAAAGTCTCCTTCGCCCAGACGGCAAGGAAAACCTCGACTATCTGCCAGTAGATATAGCCAAAGCGAAGGAGCTACTAGCAGATGCCAAAAAATACATAATGTACGGGGAAAAATGGATCGTTTTCGATCCACTCCCCCCCCGGAACTAAAAAGCCAGAGACTCCTAAACACTGTCATGTTTAGGACAGTCTCAAACAAAAGCAAAAAACCAGCTCAACCATCACAGAGTGAGATAGAGCTGGTTTTAAAAGACGTCATGAAAGACATCACATTCATTCAGAAGGATAGACTCTACGGGAGTCTATCCATTCTCATGAAGGACAGGGACACAGCAGTGAAACTGTCCATAAAACCAATTACATCCACCACATACACCTTCTACCGTACGTACATGGGTAGAAGGACACAAAAAATAAAAATCCACACCATCCTGCCGATTATGGACATATGGTGGGTTTTGACAGGTTTCCTGAACCTAGATGATGACACACTAATATCCATGGGAAAGGCATCGGGTGACGCGTTCAGTGGAACGAGTCTCGAACTTGTAGTTCAAATGAGGCCCGAAAGGATCGCCCAGATCCCTGAACGCGTCATACTGGATGATCAAACTTTTATCAACATTACCGTTGAGGGTAGGCGGCTCTCGTGTTACCTCTGTGGAACCAGAGGTCACCTGAGGGCTGTCTGTCCTCAACTTAATAAGAAAACCCCAATCCTGCCTACACCACCAACAACTGCACAACCAACACAATCACCACAACCACCACTACAAAAACAACAACCACAGCTCAAACCAAAACAAAACAATGTCCAACCCATCCCCCCCACTAAAAAAAAAACAATTTCCAAAACACCCGCACCGCAAACACAACCAGAAAATCTACCCCTCCCCTCCAACGCGGAAGATGACCCTCATTCGTCGTCAGACGAGGAGGAGCACTTCCACACAATCAAAAAAAAAAAAGAAAACACACCTCAGACACACAAATGAAAACAACCCCTCCCCAAAACATAACACTGACACCAACACAAAAGAGCACACAACAACAGCAAACAAAAAACACCACACAAAAACAAAAACATGCATACACATACATAAACACAAAAAATAAAAAACTGTTAAACATTGTGTACAACAACAATTTGATAAAAACCCAAGGGCTTAACTTCACCCAGGCAGGGGATTTCCCCCACCTCAAAATGATTAAGGCCCCAGAGGACACATATAAAACACTAAAAAACAACTTTAAAGAGGATGTGTCCCCCCCCCTGCGTCGGGCCCATTAACCACATCCTCCTAAAAAACTACCCCACTCCCTCCCCAAACACCCACACAACTCCAAACACCCCAACCACACAACACACCGATGCCCCTACACTTCCACAAACCACCACCCCACCCAACAACCCATCCCCCACCTTCATGGAAATTGTGCAGCCCGATACCCGGGACACAGAGAGGTAAGTGCCTTTTCTCTTCACCACCAACATGGCTATGCTAAGAGTAGGCTGTCTAAATGCGCGTGGCCTGGGCTCAACTTGGAAGCAAGCAATGCTTCTAAATGACCTCAGGTCACAATGTATAGATGTGATGGTTATTTGCGAGGCCCGGATCAGCTACGTGCGACAGCTGGCCCCCACCTTTGATGACTTTGAGATGCACGCATCTCTCTGTCAGCCCGGAGGTGGGGGTGAGGTTGTCTTTCTGCTGCAAAAACATCTGGGTCTCGCAACACAGACGGTACATTTAGACCCGGAGGGTCGACTAGTGGTTCTGGACCTTGGCTGTGGTGAAGGCGGAGCGTTTAGGTTGGTAGCCGTCTACGGCCCTTTCGGGTCAATGCGGCCGGACCTCTTCCATCGTCTGGAGACTTTTCTGGGGACATCCCGCTCCTTGCTATTAGTGGGGGACTGGAATGGTATCCTAGATGCACGCTGGGACTACGTAGGGGCCTGTCCCGATAGAGAGGGGTGTAATAGCCTCAAAGGGTTAATCGGTCGATTTGACCTGGCCGATAGATATCGACTAGATTTTCCGACTGCGCCAACCTGGACTTGGGCAAACCGCAGCGGATCATCTAGGTCGTACTTAGATAGGTTCTTAGTTAGAAATAAGGATAAGGACTTTTTAAGTTGTCCAAAAATGCGTATGGTTGGCTATTCAGACCACAAGTTAGTGAGCTGCATGGTCAACCTTGACAGAACGCATAGACAGGGACCCGGTTACTGGAAGCTCAACTTGTCCTTACCGGCAAGTAAGGCTTACAGGGACTGGATTAGCACTTTAGTTAAGGAGCGGTTGACGGGCGCCATCGTCAACAGCAGGTGGTAGGGATCTCTCAAAAGAGAGATTAGAGTAGCCTCTATAGAATTTAGTAAGGAGTTAGCCTCAAATAGAAATAGGAAGGAAAGGGAGTTGGTAGATAGTGTAGAAGAAGCAATTAGAAGCGGCGACGTGGCCAGAGTGCTAGCATAGAGAACGGCCCTGGGCCAGTTCTTCGATACGAAACACGAAGGCTGCATCGTCCGAAGCAAAATACGTGCTCTGGGAAACGAGGGGACCAAAGCTGTTAGCTGGGCCCGCGTGACAGAAGCCAAAAGAGGGATTAGATCCACTATCCGGTCTTTGCGAGACCAGGATGGACGGGTGATCCTTGAACCTAAGCAGATGTGCGAGGCTTTTCAAAAGCACTTTGCCAGATTGTTCGGAAGGGGCAGGGAGCCGGTTGGGGATGTGGACTTCGGTCCATACCTCGACGGCCTGCCGCGTCTCTCGGACAGGGAGGCGAAGTCCTGCGAGGAGCCGATTTCAGCCACTGAGATAGAGGATGTGCTGAGCCAATGCGGCAAACGCAAATCCCCGGGTCTCGATGGTCTTCCATACAAACTATATCTAGCTATGCCGGACTTGTTCCCCGATCTCCTCGAGGCGGTCTACTGCAACTGGCGAATTCCCTGTGCTGTAACCAAGGGCGTAGTCACGCGAGTGAGGAAGGATGAGAACAAGAGGGACGATATAAATAATTTCAGGCCCATAACTCTGCCAAATACAGAGTTACAGATTTTGGCCAAGGTGCTAGCAAAGAGGTTGGCGCTTGTCGTGGGCAACCTGGTGGGAGATGCGCAGACATGTGCTATCCCATCCAGGTCCATCCACGACAACCCCCACCTCATGCGATATATCATAGAGAGGGTTGGGAACGAACCTGGCTTTGGTGGGGCCCTGATCAACTTGGATCAATCTAAGGCATTCGATAGGGTCGACCATGGTTAGCTGGATGCAGTGCTAGCGGTGGCAGGCTTCGGACCCGTTTTCAGGGGCTGGATCAATGCCATGCACAGCAGCCACATCTGCTCTAGGGTCAAGGTGAACGGCTACCTCTTGGAGCCGTTCGAAATCGCGCGGTCCATCCGACAAGGGTGCCCTCTCTCCTCCCTTCTGTATGTAATGACTCTAGAGCCACTGCTGCGGAAGTTGAAGTTGTTGCAGGGCATCCTGTTGGAACCGAGATTGCGGAAAGCAGTGTCGGCCTACGCCGATGACGTAACAGTAATGGTGTCGACGGCCTCGGAAATCGGGAGCATCGGCACCTTACTGGAGGAGTACGAAAGGTTTACAGGGGCTAACTGAACCGGGACAAGTCGATCGGTCTGCAACTCGGCATGTGGAGGGGCATATCGATGCCCTCCGATGGCGTCGTAGGGCGCTGGACGGAGGGCCCGGTGAAGTTGCTCGGGGTCTGGTTCGGACCAGACCTCCAGGTGGAGAAGAACTGGGGTGGGGTAACGAACAGAGTGTTTGCACTCACCCAGAAGTGGGCCGAGTGCAAACTGTCCCTGAAAGGTTGGGCGGAGGTTGCGAACACTTATATAGCGTCTGTCATCTACTACCGCCTGACTGTGGTGCCTTGCCCAAGGGAAACGCTCGCCAAAATGGAGCGCGCACTCTTCCAATTCCTTTGGAAGAAGCAGGCTCCTATGGTGAGGAGATCCATCTGCTGTCAACACCCTTCGAAAGGAGGGCTGGGGATGCTGTGGCTAATGATACGTAAACACGCATTAAGGCTATGGCACCTCCAGGTATTCCTCACCGGTCAACCGGCGTGGGCCCCGTTTGTGAGGCGAGACTTTCCCAGACTCGTCTCACTCACCGAGCTGCAATCCTGGGTCAAGCAAAGACCGAGAAAACTGGGCGCCTGGCACACCGAGTGTGCCCAGGCGCTCACGGCTCTCTGGTAGGCGGACCCGGCTGTCAGTGGAGAATCCACCTCGTCATTCTATAGAGGGCTGGTGGTTAGCAGGTGCGACGACGCCCTCGGAGAAGCCCTAGGCATGGAGGAAGATGAACTGGCCAACCTGTTCGGTAGGACATTCAGCCCGGGACCCATGGATAACTTCCAGAGGTCCCTGGCCTGGCAGTGCTACCGAGGGGCTCTGCCCGTTCGAGAAACGCTCTACAGACACGGGCGCCCGGGTAGGGACCCCTCGAAAAAGATCTGTCCCAGATGCGTGTGCGACGAAGAAACCATTGCACACGCATTGGTACACTGCTCGGGCATTGCCGATCTGTGGGGCTATGTCGAACAACTGCTGTCAAGGGTGGGACCAATCCGGTTGACCACCGAGTCTATTGTAACGATCAAGCCGCCTCCCCTCTTCAAAAACGAAGGAGAGGCGGTGTTTCTGTGCGTAATAGCCATGGCGAAAGAGGTTGTATGGTGGACGCGTCTGAAAGGACTGAGGTCAGACACCTTTCTCTCTGGCCAACAACTGGTCCGTTTCTTCCAATATCACTTCGGAAGAAGGATCAGGATGGAGAGAGAAGTGCTGCACCCCAGCCGTTTTTATGAAAGATGGATGAAAGTGGCGAGAATGGCCCGTGTGAATGGGCCTTCACTCTACATCAGACTATAGGTGAGGAAGATGAAAGATCAAGGGAGCACCCCCTCTCTGTGCTCCTGAGGAGAAGGGTTGCACACTTTTTTTCGGGGGTGTGTGCGACCCCTCAAGGCGCCTCCTCCCTATTGAGGATTTTGTCATAAAATTTATTTTGTTATATTTTATTTTATTTTTATACTTTGTTATTGCCTCCTCCTTATTGAGGACGCCTTTTCATGTAAACTCCCTCCATTGTACTTGTCCCACTTTTTGATGCCCTGGTGGCAAATAAAAAGAAAATTATCTTACTCTCTCTCCCTCTCTGTTTATGAAGGTACCCTGAAAAACCCCATATCTCGGGAACCCGTGCTTCGATTTACGTGAAACTTGTTTTATTCCATTTGTATTTCCATTTCAGGGTCAACTTCCTTTCAAAGTATTTTCCCATTATGCGCCCTTTGGGCTGTATTACATTACAGACAAGCAAGCAAGCAAGCAATCACAGAATTTTAGTAATATATAGATCTAACTTTCTCATTATTAAGTTGATGTGAGGGAAATTGATTGGCAGTACTGGTAGAGCATCAGTCAAAATGCTTAGCAGTATTTAGTTATGACTTTTTACATTCTGAGTTCAAATCCCACCTAAGTTGGATTTGCCTTTCATCCTTTTGATTCCCCTGTTGCCATCCCTGCAACTTCTTAGCCCTTTTAATTCACTCTTTGTCTCATAAGGAGTAGGTCTATTTTTATTTTCATTTGTATTCATCAAATATGTGGCCTTTTTTTATCTCTCTAATCCAACCATGCTTCTCCATACATTCCATTCACAGGTCTCACAACTTGCTTTCCTACAGACTACATCTTTTTTGTTTCTCTTTCGCCATAGATTCTTTTTCTTTTTACCTCACTTCTGTTGTAGCGTCTCTCTTTCGTACCAGCAAAGTACTAGAGTTGATATAATCAACTTTCCTTGCCTCTCAAATAGCTGGCCTTGTGCATAAACTAGAAACTATTTTCAAGCTGGTATTTGGAAGATAACTTGATAAAAGTTGTTACAATAAATTATGATGAAAAGTTTTAGATAAATATAAGCATTTTAAAGCAAATATTTTGTATAATGGTTCAGGTGAGTGCAGCTGTTGGTTAGTGAGTGTAGTTGTTGGTTGGTAAATGTGGTTTTGTTTAGTGAGTGTGACTGATGGTTTATGAATGTAGCTGTTGGTTGGTGAGTGTAGCTGTTAGCTGGTGAGTGTAATTGATGGTTGGTGAGTGTGGCTGTTGGTTGGTGAGTGAGACTGTTGGTTGGTGAGTGTGGCTGTTAGCTGGTGAGTGTGATTGTTGGTTGATGAGTGTGGCTATTGGTTGGTAAGTGTGACTGTTGGCTGGTAAGTGTGACTGTTGGCTGGTGAGTGTGACTGTTGGTTGGTGAGTGTGACTGTTGGTTGGTGAGTGTGACTGTTGGTTGGTAATACTGTTGGTTGGTGAGTGTGGCTGTTAGTTGGTGAGTGTGACTGTTGGTTGGTGAGTGTGGCTGTTGGTTGATCAGTGTGACAGTTAGTTGGTGAGTGTGACTGTTGGTTGGTGAGTGTGACTGTTGGCTGGTGAGTGTGACTGTTGGTTGCTCAGTGTGACTGTTGGTTAGTGAGTGTGGCTGTTAGTTGGTGAGTGTGACTGTTGGTTGGTAATACTGTTGGTTGGTAATACTGTTGGTTGGTGAGTGTGGCTGTTGGTTGGTGAGTGTGACTGTTAGTTGGTGAGTATGGCTATTGATAGATGAGGTGTTGGTGAGGGAGTGCAGCTGTTAGTTGGTGAGTCTATCTCTTGGTGAGCGAGTGCAGCTGTTGGTAGCTGAGTGCAACAGTTGGTGGGTCTGCTACGTTATCTTCCTGTCCTGTCATGACAGAAGAGATTAACTCTGTATTGAGAAGAAAAATCAATCAGAACAGATTAAATAACAACACAAGAAGAAAAAACAAAAAATATCTACTAAACATAAAGTAAACACACACAAATACAAACATACACACAAATATATATATACATATATGTATACACACACACACATATATATATATACACATACATATATATATATATATATACATATATATATATATATACATATATATATATACATATATGTATATACATATATATATATGTATATACATATATATATGTACACACACATATATATATATATATAAATATATATATATACATATATATGGAGGCACATGGCTTAGTGGTTAGAGCATTGGCCTTGCAATCGAAAGGTTGTGAGTTCAATTCTCAGACTGGGTGATGTGTTGTTTCCTTTCACATTGCTCCAGTTTACTCAGCTGTAGAAATGAGATGATAGAGACTGGGGTCCCTATCATTCCACTGCAAAGTGGTCGTGGAGGTGCCACGGCAAAAAAGCACCCAGCACTCACTGTAAATGAGGTTGGTGTTAGGAAGGGCATCCAGCTGTAGAAATCAAGCCAGCATCAGTTCCCGTCCCACCCTTGCAAGCAGGGAAAAAGCGAACGTAAAATGAAATGATGATGATGATATATATATATGTATGTATGTGTGTATATATATATATATATATGTATATTTTATGTCAGGTCACCAGTTGGTGCTACTGGTAACATATATCCCAGTACAACCTGTCTCATGGTCGGGTTGTTGGCGACTAAACTGGCAACCCCACCAAGGTTTCTTGGTGAGGAGGGTGACTTTGGACATCCTGCAGGACTAAAAACAAAACCTGTCAAATGGCAAAGGAGCTCTTAAGAGTCAATGGCCATCCAAAATCACCGGGAGAGATGACCCCTTAGCCTTTGTCAAGGCAGAATTCTAGGAGAAGGAAAACTCTGATATAACACCTGCAACTTTGTGCACTGCCTTTGCTCACTATAAAAGCTTCACGGCACAGGCATTGCTTTATATCTGGAGATCTCTCTGCACTTGTCGTCACATGGTACCATGGGCCCAGCAGTATGTGTCAATAATTGTCATAAATGTAGTGTTTGTACCAGAGTTTTCAAGTCGCTGGCTGGACTAATGTCACACTCGTTCAGCGCATCGGTAGGGGTTCTCCTACATGGATATAAAGTAGTGGCTGTACACGAAAACGAGTTGGCAGCCACCATGTATATATATATATATATATATATGAAAAAATGGGTAGAAGAATACTGCTGGTTGCACATGGATAACATGTAATAAAATAAGTCCCTCATCAGTGATTTGCCGACGATCATAGATATTTCATTGCATTAAAAATCATATACCTCACGTCGGTGCAATAATAACTAAATTAAGTTATTAGGACAATTAAAACGCGTAAAGCGAGTGAAACAAGATACCAACAAAGAGGATAGCTAACCGTAGAAGGAAGGGAACAAGCTTCATAGTTATTCTGTTAGCATAAGCTAGGTGAATATATGAGCGCTTAGAAAAAAGACCTTTCAGGAGCGAATTCAAATGTGAGAAAGAGAGAAAATGATTTTGTCGCGAACGGGGTGAAGTGAGAAGAGGAGAAACAGTGAGTGAGTGAGTGGAAGTGTGAGGAAGAGTTAACTGACATGACAGAGGGGGCGAAAGAAAGTAGGAGAAACAGAGAGAGCGAGGGAGCAGTAAGAGAGAGAGAGAGAAAAAAACAGAATCGCAGTTTGGGTAAATATATGTGAAAAAATGGGGAGAAGAATACTGCTGGTTGCACATGGATAACATGTAATAAAATAAGTCCCTCATCAGTGATTTGCCGACGATCATAGATATTTCATTGCATTAAAAATCATATACCTCACGTCGGTGCAATAATAACTAAATTAAGTTATTAGGACAATTAAAACGCGTAAAGCGAGTGAAACAAGATAACAACAAAGAGGATAGCTAACCGTAGAAGGAAGGGAACAAGCTTCATAGTTATTCTGTTAGCATAAGCTAGGTGAATATATGAGCGCTTAGAAAAAAGACCTTTCAGGAGCGAATTCAAATGTGAGAAAGAGAGAAAATGATTTTGTCGCGAACGGGGTGAAGTGAGAAGAGGAGAAACAGTGAGTGAGTGAGTGGAAGCGTGAGGAAGAGTTAACTGACATATAAATATAAATTATCGAGAATCACATTTCGGCCCACGAAATAACAAAAAACAACCTCCGAGATGTGTGGCAAGTGCTCAATGATTCAGATGAACCAGAGCTATAACAAACGTTAAAGGCCGAACACACTGAGACGATGGTTAAACAATCATCCGCATAGCCAAAAAAAAACGTAATTCGGGTCAAACAAATAAAAAATATCTGTGATTGTTTCGACGGCTATTTCAGTCCAGAAATAGCCATCGAAACGGCTTGAGCTCTGCCGTTGGGGTCATACATTTTCCTATTACCCACTCTACTACCCTAAGTATTGAGTACTCTGGTGCGTTATGGTCCATCTGGATCCTTACCACAACTCCTTTGTTATATATATATACACATATGTGAGTTTGTGGGTGTCTGTAATTTCATATGTAAGCATGTGTGTGTGAGTGTATTTATGCATATAGACTCACATATACACATGCACACACACACACACACATTATATGTATGTAACTAACACTCCATTGGTTATGACGAAAAGTGTTCCACTTGATACAATCAACAGAACAGCCCACTCAGGAAATTAATGAGCAGGTGGCTTAGCATTCCACAAACATACATACCCTTAACTTAGTTCTCAGGTAAAAATTACAGGAAAAACTAATTTTTTGCCAGCTGAGTGAACTGGAGCATCATGAAATAAAGTGCCTTGCTCAAGGATACAACATGCTTGTGAGGTTGTGAGTTTGATTCCTGGACCGCACGATGCGTTATGTTCTTGAGCAAGACACTTTCTACCTGGAGTTGCGACCGATAGATAGTATTAGCAATTGGAAAGACCAACGGAAACATTGTTTCCTCGGTCTGATTAGACGAAAGTCGATCGACTGTCGATATATATATATATATATATATATATATATATATATATATATATATATATATATATATATATATATATATGTGTGTGTGTGTGTGTGTGTGTGCATGTGTGTGTGTGTGTTTATTTGTGTGTGTGTATATATAAATATACTCACACACACATGCTTGCATACAAATATACGAGGTGGTAATACAAAATTCTTGGACTAGTTATGTTTATAAAAACTAGTATATTTACCTGAGTTTAAACATCATCTTCTTTGAAATAGTCACCTTGCGCAACAATACACTAGCCCCAGCATTTCTGTCACTTTTGGAATTTGGCATGGAAGTTGTTTTCCATAAGCGAGTCGAGGACCTTCAGCAATTCACTCTGGATTTTGGCATTGGTGTTAAACCGGCGAACTTTGAGCTGCATTTTCAGCTTGGAGAAGAGATGGAAGTCCACAGTTGCTATATCTATCAAATAGGGCAGGCGAAGAAGTGATACAATGTTGTTTTTGGTGAGAAACTCATGAGTGAGGAGAGCTCGGTGACAGGGTGATGTGTCATCATGAAGAATCCAATACTTCGCGCTCCACAGATCCGGTCACATTCACCGAATGTTCTCCATCATATTCCTCAAAATATTAGTAATATCATTGATTGTCCTCTAGCGATCCTCACACACAAGCTGATTAATTTCCAGGGCTGACGCTCCTGGCAGGTCTTCTAGATCATTTGTCATCTACCAGGATGTTCTTCCACTTTTGAAGCACCTGTGCCACTCGAAACATTGTGTACGACCCATTGCTTATCGTTGTAAGCTTATCAAAGCATGCTCAATGTCTCTGTAGCAGACTTCCTAAGTTGAATGCAAAATTTTATGTTGACTCTTTGTTCCAACTTCCTGTTCATGACAAAATCGCAGGCTACAGCTTATACGTGATCACAAAAACACAAATTTTACTACTTGTGAAGTGAACACAACAATGTCACTCATCACACTGGCGCATGATGGTCACTGCTAGCTCTCACTGCACATGCAACCATGTGTTGCCATCTGTTGGCATGCTACAGAACTAGTCTGGAAGCATTTAGATACCACCTTGTATGTTAGGCTGAGCCATTGACCCCACTGCTGAGAGAGGTACATTGTATCATATACTCCTAAAATGGCAGAATGGTCATGGCAGGAATATCTTTGATCACAAGTCTATATAATCAAAAACATCAACAATAATTTATTAAAATCTAATATAATTAACCATTTTGGTCTTATGTATATTATTGTAATATTTGCTCTATGAGTTAATATTGTTATTTAAACATCTTCAATCAAGGAGTTCATACAACTCAAACTGAATTGTATTTAGCCTTCTGAATAGTTTATTGAGATTAATCTCATATTTTGAGCTGAATAATTCTTTCTTCACCTATATTTGTCTGTTTTCTCGTTTGAAAAGAATCTATTATGAACTATATATATATATATATATATATATATATATATATATATATATATATATATATATATATAATATAATAAAGAGA